>JAUYWH010000022.1:19299640-19326440 GCA_034779795.1 Ctenopoma multispine
TCATTTGAAATATTTTTTAAACAAGTGAGTTTTCAAATGTTTCTTAAAAGTGGCGATGGTCTCTGCTAGTCGAATGGGAGAGGGTAAGTCATTCCACCAGCCAGCCATTATTTTGTATTTTATCTGCTTAGAAACACGGTGTTGATATTTGATTGATATTTGTGACTTTGGTGAAGAATAAATGGCATTTCATGACCATGTAATATAGAAAACCAGTTTAGTTCACTTACTGTTTCTTCCTACTGCAGATTTAGTATTGAAGAAAGTTCAGTGTAGTTGTGAAGATGGTAAAAAACCTTTGTATTGTAATATAATTATAAGTTAGGAGAAATGGCAGTCAAAATGTTATACATTTCGGGTAAGATAAACATTTAAGGCTTACCTTTTCTGTGGACTGTGATGTGCCAAAGAAGATTGGGATAAATGCAAGCCAAATAATGCAGGTGGTGTACATCGTAAAACCAATTGGTTTGGCTTCATTGAAGGTCTCTGGCACCCCTCTAGTTTTAATGGCATAGACTGTACAGGTGACCATGAGCAGCATGCTGTATCCCAGCAAGCAGATCAGAGACAAGTCAGAGATGTCACACTTGAGCACACCACGAGCCAACACTGGGTTAGATGTCCTCTGGTCCTCATAGTCAATAATGGCCTTGGAGGGATCCATAGCAAACCAGATGCACACACCGAGCAGCTGCACCGAGGCCAGGGTGAATGTGATGACTAGCTGGGAGGCTGGGGAAATGAACCTGGGCGCACTCACAGACATGGTGCCCTGCTCAAAGATGCGGTATATACGATTAGTTTTGGTGAGCAGGGCAGCATAACTGATGCTCATCCCCAGACCTAAAAAGATCCTGCGCAGGGAGCAGATTCCTACATCAGGGGTAGAAATCATCAGAAATGTTGTGGCATAACAGAGAAAGATGCCAGTTAGCAACACATAGCTCAGCTCTCGGCCGGAGGCTTTCACAATTGGTGTATCATTGTAGCGGACGAATGTGACCACCACAAACAAAGTGGCCATGATGCCAGCGACTGCAATAAGTACAGGGATGACTGCCCATGGAGAGCTCCACTCCAGCTTAACAATGGGGATTGGAACGCAGCCTGTGTGATTCTCATTGGGCCGCAAATCAAAGCGACACATCTTACACGTGTAGGTGTCCGCCTGGTACTGATAGCCGTCACACCGCTCACAGTGCCAACAGCAAGGGATGCCCTTCACAATCTTCTTGCGCTCGCCAGGCTGACAAGGCTGGCTGCAGATTGAGGAAGGGATTTGGCGGACTCCACCGGGCCACTGCATTGTCCGAACCTGTAAGGGTGGCACAGGGACACAACTTGAGAGGACTGGACGCAGAGAGAGAGAGGGAGAGACAAGGCCAAGCAAGAAGAGATTTATGATGTACTAGGATGACGGGAACATGTAAAATGGTGGTATGTAGAGTTGGTGATGCTATTGATCCAAAAAGACACTCAGCAGCCATGACGGTCAAGAGCAATTAAGATGATGGCTTCTTGCTGTTTGGGTGTTTAATTTTGGGCTGAATAATGCTCCCATACTACATGGTTTTATTTATTTGGGTGGGGGACACCAAAGGGCAATCTGGGGTCAAATGAAGCATCGCTCATAGGTTCTATAACATTTTTCCAGTGAGAAATTAAATTGTCTAAAGGGCAAGACACGTGAAGAATTGGGAAGCCCATTGTTCGCTCTGCAGGAAATTGACACCATGTTTCTCTTGTCTTTTGCTTTGGTAAATTTTCAAAAATAAATACTCAGCTGTTGTTGAACAGAGGAATGAAGGATAAATTCAATTTCAGGATACTATTGTCCTTTGTGGATTTTCCCCTTTTATAAGCTTACTTGTAAAGATAAATTAAACTCATAATTTCAAATGGGTCTTCTCTCTTTAATGTTTTCAATTTTTTTCAACTGTGGCTGCTTATTGAAAACTTGCAAACCTGACTCTAAATGTTCATTTAATTAACAACTCAAAGAATTCTAATTAAATACATGTAGCTTTAGAGTCTGAACTAGCATGTTCCACAGACAGTGCCCATCACAAAGCTCGCTTTTTTCTATTTTTTTCCCCCACAGCACATGTTGAAAGACAAAGCCCCTCTTAAGCTGCTGCATGTGTTCAGCTGTACCCCTTTGCATGTTCAAGGCGTGCTCTTCATTTTGTCAAAATTTAGTTGTTTGGTTCATGAAATTTTACTATAATAATACTATTACTTCATCACACCCCCAACCCAGAGTACTGTTTTTGGAAGTAAGTGATGAAATTAAATATGTCTTCCCTTAAGCTTTCACAGCATTCTTTTCATCACTGTTCACCCTATTAATCATTCAAAGTGCCCTCTGGATATTTACACTTTGAAGATGGCACTAAGCACTATCAAATGTTTTGGGAGGAGTTAGTGAGCAAACATACAGCTACAACTTTTCAGAGAAGGATTTTCAGTGAAAACACAAACATAACACTTGTTTGCTGCGTGCAGTCAGTCCCTTTCTGTATGTATTGAATAAAAAAGGGAAATGCTCACATTGAGATGGAGTTGATCTGTCCAGTGACCAATGATTTTATATTCAGCTGTTTGGTTTCTGATCTGGTATTGGTAGATCTCGTAGCGTCCAGGGGCATCTCCATTTTCGTTGAACAGAACTGGGTTGCCAGCTATGCCTAAATGAGAGAACAATCATCATCATTTACAACACATCATTGAGTTTTCTGTGTAGTGAGCATGATTCTCTGAAGGCAAACTAATGTGTTGGACTTCTTATTGCACTTATTAGTTATCATTACAGTATATTAGAAGAAATGAGTTGCACACTTCCAGCCCAGCAATCTGTTGTGGTATAGATTATCTTTTCAGAAAAACTCATGTAGTAACTCATAATTTACAGAACCCAAATGGTAATTGCTCGTGTCTTCTCCTTGTAAGTCGCTTTGGATAAAAGCGTCTGCCACATACAGTGAAGTAAAAACATACTTTTATACCTTCAAACACTAAAACAGTAAGCCCCTGCATTTGTTCTTTATTTGTCATCACAGTTGGTTTATTATTAAGATGCTCAAAAGAAAAAAGGCTAAACATGGCCAATTGCTGCTGAAGGATTTCTGATGATGAATATTTTTTTTCCTAGCCCTTTGTTTCGACGATGGAGGATGCAGCGTCCTAATCCACATCGCGATGAGTCAGCCCTGCTGGATTACGGCATTACCATTTTACGCAGCCTTTCCTCTGTGACAATACCGCCCACATCACAAAGCAGTTAGTGATCATGGGAGGATTACAGTGACTTTATGAAGCACAGAGGCATTATGTTTGTATAAACATATTAAGCACATCAGCACCGTTGGTAAGATGTCATATTTTCTGTCAAAGATTTTAATCGTGCCAAGCTTTTTGTCCAATTTTCCCAGCTTTTAAAAGCGCTTTGAAGCTTTCTGCCTTCCATGGTCATGGTCAGGGTTATGTGCTCAAGCCTGTAAGTGCTCATATGGACACCACTGTCACAGAAAGAGGAAAATTGGACCTTCAGTGCCATACTGGCGGTTTTGGGAGACTAATGCAGCAATACTAGCATTACACAGCCGATATGATTATATTTAATGGGTCTTTTGGTTGTGCTTGCTTTTTCAAATTAAGACCTTTCACAGATTAACAGCTCTCTTACTATGGCTTTGAACTACTGTATATATGCTTCTATGTGCACACATTACACATCTCAATTTTGCTCACTGGTTACACATATAATTTGTGTATACACCTGCTTAAATCTAAAAAGAAAAAAAAATTAAATTGTACTATATATTTTACAAGTATACAGTATGTATAAATATAGTATACATATATATTTTTTAAGAGTTGATAGTAGTTGTGTGTATATTAGCCTGAAAGCTAACAGTAATTCTATTTCATGTATTTTGCTGTACAGTTGCTGTACAAACACCAGGAAATTACCTGTAAAACTATTACACTTCATGATAAGGTTATACGTTGTTTTTTGTGTTAGTCTTTCAAGTAAGTGTGAAATCTGAAGTCACAGCTGTATTTTTGAATATTGATAATGAGGTGAGATTTTTTTCTTTTTTATGCCTTTAATGTTATGTTTTTAACCATTTTTTCTTCACTTTTCAAGGCTGAAAAAAACCCAGGTCATGGGATTGTTTCCTGTACTACATCAAATATCAGGAACGTGTTGGGAAGACTCACAGTCATCAATTGGTCTGTCAAATTACATAGGTATAATTACATTATCAATTTAGTGTACAATATATGGAGAATATTTTTTGCTGACCTTGATATTGCACTTTGTGTTTACATGCAGGTTTGTTTGTTGTCAAGATTTTGTCCAGTCGCACTGCTATGTCTTCTGTGAATGCACTGAGGTACACACGAGCAGACGGATTACATTTCCAATATGTGCTTGCAAAGCAAGTGGTGGACAGCCCATCAGCTGTGCCATTATGTGTGTGGACGCAACAAGCAAACAACAACAAAATGATGGAGTTACATGTGTTGAACACATCTGCCAATATAAATTGGCAGTACCTGGGCTTATTGAGAGAATGATTGCTATCCTCAGGAAGACTGGACAAAATGTTGACTCTTAGTACATCATCGATTTAGTATTTAGTAGTAAGTTAACCAGCTACTGTAGCTAATATGTTGTAATTGTGGTGGTAGATTGAGAGTAATGGGAGTGAGTTTAATGCCTGTAACTAATAAGACAGTTAAAATAATTTTGTCTATTGCAGTTATTTCTGGGATAATATTCATCCAATAAAATTACATATCATGACAGTTCTAATAATTTACAGCAAAAGTAACCACCACGAATTCAATACCATCACACTGTTTGAATCGGAGTGATCTTTTGAGAGGCACAGTTTAAAACATATGTTATAAGTAACCACTTTAAGCAGCTATGTGTGCAATACTTATTAAACATTCGGTTTCTATGCTGTAGTTCGCAAAACAAACTTTCTTATGTTTTCCACTTATTTCGTCTCAATTGAGGTCTGTTTGCTGTCTGTACAGCCAAACGAATATAAGATTTCCCTTTTAATGCAACTGATTACATGAGAAAGAACTAGTTGGCATTGTGTGTTAGCACATCATATATCACTGGTGGTAAGCAAAATACCAAAACAAACATGAGAAAAATCTATCTTTGGTAATTAAATGACACATAAAGGCACTATAGGGAAATATTACATGGGGGTCACTGTCATCCCTCTACTAGTTGTGTGTCATCTCCATTAAGAGTGAAGAGAGTGGTGCATTTTAGGGCAGTATGGTCCATGTTTGAGATGCAGGTGAGGAATTAGTCCTGTCATGTTGCACAAACTACTTGTCTAAATAGTCTGTGCACTAGTCAGGGGCATAATGAGTTTCTCAGAGGTCTCTGCCATGGTTGCATTGTGCTATGCACTAATGTGACAAGGCAGTCTGAGGTCACATGTGTGTACCACAGGCTACTTGTTTGCTCATTGCTTTGTGTGCTCTCAGAGAAGTGCTGGGGTAAATGGAGTGCTTGTGATTATATATACAGTATTTAATGATTGTGGTAACACTCCCACTCCTTCTACCACACATACACAACTTAAGAATTATTCGAGTTTTATCATTAATCCAACATGTGCTTGTTCTGCATGGATGCACAACCAGGACACCTTGGCGAATGGCAGTACAGCTTGCCACCTTCTACACCAGTCATTAACCCTTAATGACCTGCGTGCAGGCAAATGCAGAATTTACCACAGATCTGTGTCACACTGAAGAGTGTGCAGGTCTTTACTGCCCCTGTCATTGTCATGACCTTTGCATAATTGCTCAATCATAATGTTTAAGTCTCTGATATCTACAAGTGCTCTCAAACTGGGGTTCAAATGCTGTAAGCAAGTGGCATGCTTTCAAAACAACCCATCTAAATGTTTATTCAAATAACCATAATGCATGCAGGTTTTAGGCATACAAAGATGAGAATATGGATGCTGTGAAATGCTATGAATTTTCACAAAAATGCTGGTATTTGATTAATGGTAGAGTCTCCTGTAACAGCCAGCACAAACAAATAAAGAGCTGGTAAAAAAAAACAGATAAAACAGGTGAAATTACCACTATTCTAATAGCCACAATGAAGAATCCTGCAAAATGTACATTTCCATGGTCACAACTATGCTGAAAACACTTCCTCTTTTTAAACAGAAGTACTGCTCTCATTTAATCCAAATGCATCTCATTTTTGGAAGTCTACCACTAATGGGATTGATTATGCCCTTTGAGACTAGGAGGCTTTTTAATGTGAATCAACATTGCAAGAATTGTTGCATTTTATTCACAATGACTAGGCGCATGCTCCAAAAATCACCATACTGAAAGTGACTGTTATTAATAAGTGAAGGAAAACAGTATGGAAGAGAGATGCAAAATGGACATTCTCAACGAATCAGACCCCTTTTTGTGATTGCACAAATACAAATTCAGCACATATAACCAACTGCATTGATTTGTCATAGAAAAACAAGTCAACAGGCCACACTGAAACTGTTCAATTAATGAGAATACTCCAGAATACATATGGAAATAGGAAGGATAAACACAAAAACAATGTCTCCGACCACAGCACGAAAAAGCACTCGAGAAAGTAACCAACGATCTCCTCTTAGCTCCAGCAAGCTTCTCTCTATACTCTTCTTGTTAGAACTAACTGCTACATTTACAATAGATCACAACATTTTATTACACAGACTGGAACCTGTCATTGAGATTAAAGAACCAGCACTAGGCTGGTTCATGTTAACGATAAGTCAGTTATGAAGTTTCACAGGGTTCTGTGCTTGGACTGATTCCTTTCACTTTATATATGTCTCCGTTAGGCAATATTAATATGAACTTCCAAAGCTACACAGATGACACTCATCTATGGTTATTTATGAAACTAATAAATGATTCATACATCAAGCATGTTTAAAAGACTTAAAGGACTGGATGTTCTATAATTCTCTACTTCTCAATTCAAACAAGACAGAGGTTATTCTGCCGGGGGCTAAAAACCTCAGAGACATGTTGTGTAATCATAATGATACTCTATATGATAAAGCAGTGGCCTACTGTGAGGAATCTCCTTCAGCTCGTACATAAATTAAGCAGGTTTTGGGATGGTTCTCTGAGGTGACAAAAGTACAAAGTACACCATGATGACTAGTCTTTATATTTAAACTGTCTTTTCTTGTCATGTTTGATACACTCAGATATTTATCAATAACAAAGCTGGGTTAAGCCGTGCCCTTATCATGCTTGTGAAAGGAAAAAAAAAAACTTGCATAATACAAATGCATTATAAAATCTGTCATCTTTTGAGCTACACAACAATGAAGGCTTTGCACATCCTTGAGAGGAGAGATATAGGTGTGGAAAGATGTAAAACCCTGAGAGCTTCCCTTTTTTTCCCACACTGCTGTCCCTGGTGAGAACAATGGTGGAAAGGCCAGTGCTTTTTAGTCTGCAGCAGAGTAAAAACAGTTTCCCCTGATGTGATAGCAAGAGGCACAAAATACTCATAGGAAGCTTCGTTCAGTTGTGAAGTACTGAAGTCTGAACATGTCTTCGACACCTCAAATACAGAGCTGGGATCAAGATAAAAAGAAGCCCTACAGAGTTTCAAACAGTGCATGAAGATGGACTGAAGGGGTTTGATTCTTCTGCTTAGTCAGCTACAGCTCTGGTTGCTACTGAATGAGCCAAAAATGATCATTTGAAAAGCTCAAGATTTAGAATAAACAAACAGCAACAACTGTATGAAAAATGACTGAAGAGGCTCTCGACAAAACACACATACATTCTCAAACTAGTGAAAAAATTCAAGCCAAGAAACAACTTTTGTCAGATTACTTCTCATCTCTTTCTAAAAGGTTATCTGTCATCGGCTTACTGCGTCCCCTGGTACTGACAGTCCACTGAGACATCATAGATAAATGGTTTTGTGAGCGTGCCAGGAGTATAGCTGCTATGAGTGTCTGGGGTTTTTTTAAGAAGCTTTTTGACATTTGACCTTTATGAGCCAACTTTTATTACATATGCAACCTAGCACAATAGATTGCTATGGGCAATGTCTTACTGGACTCTTGAGAGATGTGCAGCACTGCAGAGGAAGAAATCTGAATTATTTTCAGCAGATGTTTGCTAAAACTGCTGACAATAAACAGAAATGTGTAACAATAGATTCTTTCTGGCTCAGTCTCAAGAATGATTCATCACAACAAAAAATGACCTACTTTTTACATGCATTTCTGTCAATTGCTGTTTTGTTTGAAAGAAGAAGAAAAAAAAGGATGATTGCTGTGCGTTTCTACTGGTGTAACATACTAACATCACAACACAGAGATAAATATTGTCTTTGAAAATATAATATACAGGCCAGCAAGCCCAGTCTCACCAGTTAGGTTTTATGTATCTAGACAAGTTCAATATACTGCTGTGTGCTGATGCAATTAGATGGAGAGTAGTGTAACCTCAAGGCAACCCCTCTGGTCAGATGGTGTAACATTAATACAGTTTGCCTGGTTAGAACAAAACCTAGCTCAAAAAGACCTACTACATCATACCTCTGCTTACAGACTGAAAACCTTGTTAAAGCCACTTCATGAAGAGCACCACTCAGTCCTCATTGTACAAATGACCGGTTTTAAAAAATTGCTCATTTTCTATTGTGGCTGTAATTACAATCTAGATACTGAATGAGGTGTGTTAATGTATAGTCTTGCACAAATGATGTGTCCATCAAGTGTTCCTTTTAAACTAACCATATACCATTTGAATATATTTCTTGTTTTATTTGACCCCAGCTAAACAAAACAATATTAAAGTCCTATTCTGGATGTGGTGAAAGGTCCAGAAGTACTGTATCTCTAATATAATAATATATAGAGAAAGATGTAAATAGTGTATGCAAATGAAGAACTAGCACATCCATTGATAGACAAATATATTCCCGTATTTCTACAGAGGTTAGAAGATCTAAATTAGTTTATATAAGGACAAAAAAACATAAAATGATAACCACTGAACCCAACTCACTGAGTGTTGTGAACAGCAGTTGTTTTTCTCCCACATGCTATTGGATTCTGAGCAGCTCAGCTGGTGCAGCTGGAGGGTTACGGGAATCTTAATAGTTGTTGAAGGAGACCGTTTACTTTTTCCACCTGCTTTCTCAGCACAATAGGGGATTCAAATAAGCAGTTTTACATTGATAAACTCATATTAATAAAGCTGAATGAAGGTGTATTACATCAATAAAATGCTCTCAACTTAAAGGAAACTTGAATACTTGCTGTTTTTATAGTGAGAACAATGCTAGCAGATATAATGTGTATGACCTACTCAATATATGTCACATGTAAGTTAAGAAAAAAAAGTTTGACTACAGAATATGTCCATTATAAGACATGAATTCAGCATGACATTGCTTTGGGGATCTGAGGGGTATTTATGTTTTTACCTACTCAATTTGTAGCACATATCAGATACCAGCTGCTATAATATTAGCAAAAACATTTATGGTCAAAATCCTTTACGGTTAAAAATAGGTGTTTTAAGAGTTTATTATTCTTTATTGTATTTTCATTGCCAGCTACAAAGACTGCTGTTCCTCCAAATACCACTGATGAGCAAGATCAATATCTGCAGTATTTAAATCATAGACCAAGCTGAAAACATTTAGAGTTCAGGCACAAGGTTGGTCCATCACAACCATTTTTTATCTGCTTTTACTACAACTGCAACTTGAGATACATGCTTGTACATGAGTTGTAAGTCTATAATGAATAATTTCTGGACTTTTCCTTTCATTCATAACAGCATTCTACACTGAGATGCAAACATAAACTCAGATTTAAAGAAGGTAGAACTGATAAAAGAGAAAAAAATTAAAGTTGACAATGGCACATTGGACAGTAGGGTAGTGATTGACTCTGGCAGTAGTGTTGCAATCCAGATGACTTTAGGCATTACACATTTTTCAGTAATGTACTGTATGTCACAAGCTGAAGATTCCTGATGCACAAAGCATGTATTAACAGTGGCATCCTGTCTTTCATAATAAAAATGTCCCTGATCTTTAGTGACGTGAAAGCCTGCAAAATCACCCATTTAATTTTTTGAAGGCAGCTATTTCCTTTTATTTCTCAGATATGAATTAAACATTGAATTGACATTCTGCCAATGCAACAAGTAGATATTAGAATGACAAATTAGTTTGAAGAGCAGGAGTTCAAATGAATAATTTATCTGTACAAACACTGCATACTCAAGTCTGTATGAAAGAATTTTAATTGTCTTAAAATGCTTTGCTTTAAAATAAAACCTGTCTATATAATGAAACTCTAGATCACTACTCTTTGTGTGAAAGCAGTAAATTATTAATATGCCAGTCATGAATGTGAAGTTTTCTGATAATGTAAGGCTACATGGAGGAAATGGAAAATAGGTCACACGACATAAAGTAAAAAAGGTGCTGGGATTAGACCCACAAGATTTTAAAGTCACATATACACGAAGAAAATGTTTGCCGAGCTGTCTGGTGGTGCCTGATACATTTGCATAAGTAATATACTTGTACTTAACATGAAATACATTAAGTTGGTAAATTCACAGCCTTCCTGTGTTGCCATCAGTTAGTTCTTTGTAGAGTAATATAATTCTAAAACAATCATAAATCACCGAAATTTTGCTATGTCACGGTTTGGGATTTTAGTTATGTTAGCAAAATGGCAATGTAATATGCCAGGATGTACAGTATTGCCATGAACTTCTGTATTCTCAACCAGAGCACAACCAAGAGACCATGTTTTTCACTCATCCTGTGAACTGGGTGTTGTTCATGGTAACTAACTTTATGCATTCAGCAATATCGTCAGGTCAGTTATTGGCTTGAGTGTTAATCCACTTCAAGCTGGTGTGTTTTACAACATAAATGCTTTAAAAAAAAAAAAAAAGTTTTTAAACACTCATTCCAGTATCAATAGGCATGACTGACCTGCAAAGTTAAGACGGCGTATGTGCTTCAGCAGATGGGTACCATTGATGGGATCCATTTTAGCACAGAGGCCCACTTTCCCTGGGCAGAGCTCCTGGTGCATGTTGTGCAGAGCATGAGCCATTACATAAACGGCATCAATGACAAACTGCACCTTTCCCTCCTGCTCGTAATTGGAGTCTTTTCCTATACGCTCCTGATCTGAAAGACACAGAAAAATGTTTATATTAAACATCACATGGATAAACTGCATTGTGTCAGTGTGGTTGTGGAAATTAGTTGCATCCATTTAAATTCTGAGAAGTGTCACCCATGTCAAGTATGAGTTTGAGTCTGACATTTGAAACCATGTAGTTAAGCAATTGTGAGGAAGACAGACAAGGATATCACAAGTAGGTTTAAAATTAACACAAAATGTGTATTATTTTACCAGCCACATCATGCAATCAAGAAAAATATATTCACTTAAAGACTTGAGTGATTTTCTGAGTGGGTCTAAGTTAAAGAATTATTATTATTGTGAGTTTGTCCCAGACCCTTGTTTGAAGTAGGCTGATGATGAAGTAGCATATTGACAACTAATATGCCTGAATCACTCGAGTCTTCAAAAACGTTTTTGAAAAGATCCTTCCCTGAAATTCAATTCTAGATTAACTTGGAGATACTACTTGCATTTGCCAGCAGTCACTAAAACGTATCTTCTCCACATTTCTCTCCTACATCACTACCACTTAGAAGATCAGCTCAGGTTGGACAGCACAATTCTGCGCAAACCACTTGGAATGAAGTGAACCCTTTAAATGGAGGGTGTGGCGTCAGTCCAAAAGGCATGGAAGAAAATACATTGCTCCTCACTAAGTCGTATTCTTTCTGTACTGAATGGGCCTTGCCTATTGCAATTAGCTAGAAGGTAAATATCTGGATCGCTGCAGAGGAGCAAATCAATTCCAATATCTGGAGTGCAAGGTTTTCTCCTCTGGGAAATCTTATCACTTAAAAACAAAATCTCTCTCTTGTCTCTCCAGCAGGAATATATGGATTTCCCTCTGAGTGATTTTGTAAACATTAGATCTTTGCCATACATGTCTGTGCCATTAACTATTGCCTGTATTGTGCCATTTTGCATTAGCAGCTTTAAAGAACTGATGCATGTTCCAGTGTGAATCACTCTGAGACTCCTGCTTGACTGAGTGTCCAACTGTGAATTCAGTCTATATTGCCTGAATCTATTTGGAAGCCAATATAGTGAGGAAAGAGAGAGAGGCAGAAAATGGAGACATCCCTTCACAGGACATGGATAATCCGCTCAAGATATGAGTTCATTAATCCTGGCCCAGGTTGTTCTATACTGTTATTATTTTTGTGATTGTTAATTGCTGTGAGGAGGTGGGGATACAACATGCCAATCCTAATTTCTTTCTCGTCACCGGCTTTAAACCTTAAAGCCGTTTCTACTCTGCTGTATGTGTAGAGATTATAAAAAACAGGTGTGTTCAACTTTGATTAACAACAGACTAATTACCAGCAATGAGCTAATGAGAAAGCCACATATATTGGATATTATATATAGTTGCCAAAAGTAATTCAGTTGACCTTTGCAAGTTAATAAGTACACAGTAGGGAATCTGTTGCTGAAATTTCTAAAATAATAGCCAAATGTTAGATTCCCAGTTGTGTGTAGAGCTGTTTAAAGGAATTGTTTGTTATCACATTAAGCAAAAATGTGAAAGTGCACCAACAACCCCAAATTAGAGATGAAACCATATCATAATTATCACAGTTATCATGGTATTGTTAAAAGGTTTGTAAAATGTTCAAAGATTAGTGATGCACATTAATCAATTGTGTTTTTTTCAGTTCCTTGGTGTGTTTCACACCTTTCCAAGAGTACAAATCATGAGTACAAATCATGGTGACATAATATGTCTTTATTAGTTTTTAATTAAACCATTTGATTTACTATCCCCCTATGAACATGTATAAATACATGTTTAACTCTATGCATAACCGCCCCTAAAACAAACGTCTGCTCTTGTTTATTATCTAAACTGTGGTATGATATTAAGGTACTGAATTCATTATTATATTTTGAGGGTTTTGTAAAGGCACAATAACATCTTCTGGCACAGAACCATACTAAAACCATTTAATACACATGCACTACCAGTCAAAAGTTTGGACACACATAGAAATGAACTATAGAAATGATGTATTTAAAGCATATTTTATATTATATTAATAAATGTACTATCCTAACATTAGACAAACATGTCTTCTAGCACGTTATATCATTAGAAACACTCCTGCAATGATAACACAGCTAATGACGTAAATGTTTTTATAAAAACATGGCATTTCCTGTGTGTGTCCAAACTTTTGACTGGTAGTCTACGTGTAAACATTTTAATATGCTATAAGGTTTTTAGTCACTGTCAGCGTAATAGATGGGTTCATATTATAGATTATTCCCTGAATGTTTTGTTTTAACATTTCTAAATGTCAAACAACTTTTTCCCGCAACAGTACAAGCCACTGAAAACATCTGCTGCATTATAAATCAAAAGATGATGCTACAACATTTGTTGCCTAACTTTACGTAAATGTATTGCTGGTATAAAAATCTAATTTCTCAGTTTTAAGTTTTAATCATTTAGAGGATTTTTCATTCTGCTTTTACGTTTTACACAGCATGCCGCCTTTTTGTAGAAATGGGATTGTAACTGTATTTATTATATGCTGTCATCTTTACTGCTTATCAGCTTCTGTTAAGGTTTTGGACATGTGGATCGTACGGATCCATAACCACACATTTCTGTAACAGAACAGTCATTTATCATGCAACATCTGTCCTCTTAAGGTTCAAGCAATTTTCAATAGCCACTTCAATCTGAAAGAGTGCTAGCCCCCAAATCAGCAGAGGTCTCCTTCTGTCAGCCATCTTTCATTTGCTGCATTTCCAGCTCTTCACTGAAGACCAGAGGCGTTTTAATGTCCCCGATTATCTCATGAGCTTTTGAAATGCATGAATTATTGTTGGAGGTTACGGCTCAGTAATTAAGGGCCACAGGGCCTTGATTGGACGGTGATTGTCACAGTTTGGCCAACATGCTTATGCCGTGGGGAATCCTGGTAGCCAGATTGGGTGTGAGAGTGATATTTTTCTTGCAGGCTTGGCAGGCCACCCACACTAACTTTGTGCTGTCTGTTCTCTATAAGACCATTTCCCTTTCTCTCTCAAGCTCCCTTTTCATTCCTCTGTGCAATGTTGGCTCTTACAGACACAATTTACAGGCTGGCGTTTTGTTTTCAGAGAGTTTCAGTCAAACTAAACAAAGAAGCAAAGTCTGAGTGTCCTCCATTCTAGGGTGTCACATAAGACATTTTGTGACAGTATGTGTGAGCCCAAGACCTTTGCCCTGTCATTCAGCTTGTGACAGGACTCAGGCCATCCAATTTCCTGTAGTAGCGCTGTCTCTTGTCCCACGTTTATGATTGGCCAACTAGAAAAAGCTATGAGTATGATCTAAGTAAGTAAGATCAAGGGAAGCTGAGATCTACCACAACAGACACGATCCCAGGTGCCTTAGAGACAGTCCAACATATAGTGGAAGGATGCAAGATACAGGAACAGCGTACACTGAACAGCACAACCAAGTGGCTGGCACCATCATCGTCAGATATATTGTAACATAAAATGTGGTATAAAGCTTATTAAAAGTATGTTTATACAAGTAGACATAAGTTTGAGTATGTCCAGTACAAACATATTATGATACTGTGTCAGTAATAATAAATAGTAATCACAAGTTAATAGGAGTCATAAGACTGTTTTGAAAATTTTTCCTCCAATAACTAATTTCTCTGTTGTATTCAATATCACCAGACAACCCCCCCCCTCCCAGAACAAGCTGCTGACCTGTCCAAAATATTTTCCACCTCTAACATAATGTAGTCTAATGCCCTAAGCAGTATAAAAAATAGATACTTGGATGAAAAAGCAAAGCACATGCCTGATTTATCTGCATTGCTGTGTTTCCTGCTGCTCACCCGCATCATTAATATGCAGGAGAAACAAAAAGCCTAAGAGAAGGGTACCTGCTCTCTCTTTTCCACATCAATCAATATCAGTTTTATATCTGCTTCATTCACAGGTGAAGACAAGCCTCGCTTTTTTTCCTCCCCAGTCACTCATACTCTCCTGATCCTTTGATCACACTGAGAAAGTCGCACCCTCTCAGGACAGTGATAATTCCACAGGATGCCCCATGTGGCTCTCTCACAGCTTCATCAGAGACACAATGAATCTCTCCACCAGTGGAGAGGCAAGATGAGTGTCACACTTTAACCTGAAATAAACGCTGTGAGACTCTCTCTCTCTCGGCATGAAGCAAAGCTGATAGTGAAGTTTAACACTAAAATGTCTATAATGAGCAAGGCAAGTGACAGAAGAGCGACTGAAAAGCACCTTTATAAAAACGTGCCCACAGCATTTACTTCTACTATAGTGCAGTTTTTTTATCACATTGATCGGAGTCATGAAGCTACTGCACAACCGAACTGAAGGAGAGTAAATTATTTCAAGTACATGAACGTTTACAGTGCGCAGAGATACTTAAAGTGTGTAATCACTAAAGCATTATTTAGTTGTCTATTAATCTTAACTGAGTTTTCGATGCCTTATACTATATTCACTTTAGGTGATTATAGCTGCTTAAGATTTACAGGAGCTGCTTTATGTCAGATGCACAGTTTATTTTAACATCAAATGAAACATCAAAAGATTTGTTTTTTTTGTCCTATTTGTACTTAAGTTTGTCATTGGTTTGTAGAAGGTTACATGTAGACATCATCCATGAGGCTTCTCCAGTAACACACCTGAAAAAACCACAAAAACCTAGCCTACCCTAACATTTTGATATCCCTCTAAGCCATAGAGCTCAAATAAAACTATTAAAAACACATAAACATGCCACACTGTTGCACTGTTTAACATTTTTCATTATGCTAAACACTGTAGTTTATTTTTGAGTCAGTCCTGCTGTAAATACTGTGGCAGCTGAATAAACAAATGCACTCTTTACTACAGTGTAACTAACATTAGAATACATAAATTGAATTCATTTTGCAGATTAGCATCCTCAGTAGGAACAAATGGCCAATTTGTTATTTTGGTGTGCCACAAAGAGTGGGAGAGTAGGAGAGTATTGACAAACTAAAACTAAATTTCTGTATGTGCACTGAGACAAAAACCTACATTAATTCTTGACTGCTGTAATTTTATGAATGTTATGTTTTCGGCATGCTGATCAGATGGCATTCTCATTAGTTACTGGTCAGACATTCACACATTTTAGTGGCCAGGGGTCACTCCAACCAATCACAAGGCTGAACTCATATCAGTACTATCTTACCCACCTGAGTGTTACTCTACATAATAACTCTCTGTAGTCTGTGTCTAGCATACTTAGTGTTGGGATTTACTGCCTGTAAAGACGACAGCAGCTGTTGGTTTGCAGCCCACCTCTTGAGTAAAAATTGTAGTTTGTCTCTAGTGTATGTAATGAGTGCTGTTTTAGTTTGTTGTGTTGCCAAAACCTTCTTCTGTTAAATCCTGAGTCTATAAATAAATAAGCAAGATTCTTCCAAGTTTCAACGCTTGATGTTGATGTCTGTATGAAGTCTTGCACACAGATTGGCCTGTTACAGCCACAGACGTTAAAGGTACAGGTGTAGGTCTGTCGGACTCAACCATGATGCACCACCTTTACCATTACATGCAGTACTGTAAAATTCTACAGTACATATGTAAATGTACATATATATTTCCGAAGTACAATCTCATCAGTAGTACATTATGTAGTACTGCTTCTGCTGTGAAGTTAGTCTTAATCAGAAATAATCTTTTTTTATTGAAATTAATCCCTGTTGTTTCGTCTTTGATCGTTGCCATGCTGCTGATCAGTATTAAGGTCGTTTCAACAAAACTCAACACTTACTGACATTTTTTCACATTACTTACAGTTTAGAAGAAAGGCTTTTAATATGAAAAATTTAGGGAGAACATGCCAAATCTCCACAGAAAGGCCCCAGCGGCTTCAAACGCAGAACCCTCTTGCAACATTTTGAATAAAAAAATCTAACAAGTCTGCACTTATAGAGATAGAAATGTTAATGCACAAACTTATAAGTGCTATAGCGTATGTAACACTGAAAAAATGAAAGACTAGTTCCTCTTTGATGTTTTTCTTTTTCATAGTCACAATGCCGCAGCATGTGAACCTCAGCTCGCTCACTGAAGTCACCACAACTGCGATGGTGTAAAGCATGTGTGAACGTACCATATGCATACTATTCTGTTACACTATTATTCTTATAAATACCAGTATCTGCATGGGAAGTAGCATCTGAAGGCTTTGCTTACACACATCTGGCTCCAGGGCATCGTGTAGCTCAGTGGTTAACACTGTCACCTCTCAGAAAAAAGGTTGTTATTTCTATTCCCTGGAGTTGTGGGCCTAAAGACACATAATTCAGTCGGACAACTTGAAATTGCCCTAAGTATGAATGTGGGAGTGAGTGATTTTCTAACTTGGAGCCCGGTAATGACATACTCATCTATTCTGCTTTCCTCTCCTGTGCCCCCCCAACTTCACACCCCATCTCCAGTGTTATGTAACCTAATGCAATACTGTTTTTCTTTATCTTTATTAGTTGCATATCACCGTGTCCTAACTGTGAGATATGCTGTCATTATATCTTTATTTATATGGGAGTCTAGGGCTGACTGCGAGTCATTAAATCAGATTTAACTTTCATTTTATATTATAATGGGGGGTCTCCATGACATTCAATTTGCAATGTACTCCAATACATTATCCTGCCAAATCTGAAAAATGTATACATCTAAAAGTGTTTTGATTGTAAATGTAAATTTGAACAGGATAATACCAATCTTTGTATTACAAGTACAGGATCTAGCGTCCAATTTGTTGAATGAGCTCTCAGCCCTCAGTTTCCCTCATTGAGAGAGCAAACATTAGAAACTGTAGACAAAAAAAGTCTGGTTCCTTAAAATAGTCAAAGGCACAAAATAGACGTCTATAATTCCAAACAGAGTGCTGCAGTAACAGCCCAATTACTAAGCTTTGAATTCTTTTGTCCATGCCAATTATGACTGGGTAAAGTAAGAGGTTCTGGATTATTTCTGGATCAAATCGCCAAATATTCCATGTATTGGAATAATGAATCACTCTGAGTATGTCATCACACTAATTTGTGTCTTTTCTACTGTTTTGAGACTCATGTGTTGACAAACATACTGGTTATTCTCAGAGGTAAATCTATATAGTGCCTTAATTTGTCCTACAGCAATGGCTACGCCCACTTGGCTGTGCAGGATGTGCCAACTAAAATAGAAATGCATATTAAACAAAAGTAAGTGTTAAAATTTGAGTATGCACACACTCTGCTGTATGTCAACATGTGGTCACATGATGAATATTACCTGATAAAGAAAGTGGATGCAATTAACACACAATAGTAATAATAATAATAACATACTTATTGATCTCCTTGTTGTTGGACATCTGACAGACAGTAGATGTCAGTGCTACTACAGGGTTTTAGTGTCACCTCAACATGTAGCCACGAGGAACTGGGAATCAAACCACTGACTCTGTGGCATGCTGGCGACTGCTCTATCAACTGAGTTACTGCTGTTGGGTAGATGGACTGTTAATAGTTGATGCTCTTCTAACTTCAAGCTAATCATCTAATAACTTTTGTTGGATGTTGTGACTGTATCTATGCACATGTGGCAAAGCACAAAGACTAAACTTGACTGCTGGTACTGCTAAATACATTGACATTGTCAGGAATATTTTGAATGCATCCCGAACAATGCATGTTTAACAATGTACAATGCAACTCATGTAACAAGCATCTTACATCATGACACCCAAGTTCTAAATACACCTGCTCTTCATGTCCATACATTTTGTTCTTAATGATTTCTCATCCTCTATACTGGCCACTATTAGTGAGCAAGCAGCAAGATTCCTTTCAAGTAATTAAATGGAAAATTACTAAGATAAGAGAGACTAGTGTGAGAAAACCACAGAAAACATTAGTTTAAGCATCATCTTTTAAATATATGTTGAGTTGTTTAATTGGTATTTAAATTGCAATTATAATGTGCAGTGTTTTTACACTGCAAGACAGATTGTCCTGTCCATAGCTATATAATGTAAGGCACTGAGCCTGAAGCTTTATCTATGCTGCCCAACTAAGCCATTCACGTGCTGTAGCTATGCGGGTAAACACATACAGTGCAGCACTAAAATTAGCTGCAATGTTGAATATTGAATGTATAGCTGTTCAGTTTTAATAGCTGCCCACCTATTAAAAGTGGAAAGCTGTCAAAACACTTTCACCATGAGCCAAATGTGTCACCGCCCTCAAGACATCAAACAGAATGTTTTTAAGTTGGTTAAAAATGTGAACAAAAAAACCCATAAAAAAAGCCTTTTTCCCCAGCAGAACAATGTCTTACTTGTGCATTTTTTGAGCCCGGACCCTTTCTTCAAGGCGTGACGGCTGAGTTTGCAGCTGAAGTTGTTTTCCCAGAACTCAGCAAACCAGATATTCCTTCTGTTGTTTTCCAACGTTCGGCTGATGAAGTAACGATCAAACCCTAAACAGATCAATGGGTTCATTGTCATTGACACATTCAGTGTAAACAACAATGTTTACAAAAGTACAATCTGTGAGTCGGATCTCTGTTGTATTCTACAGTATCACTGTCTGAATATTGCATATGTTCGATTTAATTTGTTGCTTTGATTGAAATTTAGTTTTAAGACAAATGGTAGCGGTTGGGCATTACGAAAGAACTTTTCTTCTTCTTCTTCTGCAAACAGATACAGATCTATGTCACATGAAAAGAATATTTCCCTTTGTTTTGTAAGACAAGCAGATATGATGTATGCACAAGGCCCATCTCTTGTGCATCAGTCAATCTCGGTACCTTTGATGGACTGACGCTTGGGCAGAATGGTGACTGCTCCCTCTGCCATCTCCTCTTGGTGCACAACTGGAGAGATCTTTGAGCCCCAGCTGTCTGATCCCACCCAGATGAAATGACCTGTCTGGTTGGCCTTTTTCGCTGCATTGAGTAGCCGCCTGCAAAGGTGAGGAAACAGATGTTGTCATAGATAAGGTCAGCATCCAGACAAACTCCACTTTGATTTTGTTCTGCAGTTCATTACAGAGCCGTCTGGCAGATCTGCACTGAAATTGCTATGTTCAGGCGTGTTTCTGTGCTGTCTGCTGCAGTCATGTTTTTCTAATCTTCAAAGTGTTGTTATGTAGCTATTACCAGGTCTTACCTGATATCGTCTTCATTGGCAAAAATTATGACAACTCTTGCATTTGGGTTTTCTCGGAGTCGCCGAATGACCTTGTCAAACTCTCCCTGCTTCGGCTCCCGGGGGATCTTGACTGACTGGGAGATGCACACACCCCCTAAACACACAGAGTGTAATACACGTCAGATGATGTGTACAAACTGTAGAACTGTGCACTTTAACTGATACATAACATAAACATACAGCTATTAATTAAACATCAAAAATGGTACATATACTGTATAGTTATCTGACTTGAATTCACTAAATTTTGCCCAAATTGGTAACAGAGTCCAGGTGACCTCATCAATTCACCCTGAGAATGCATAGAAAATTAAAACTGAGGTGGTGAAATGCTGTATTTCCCTGAAGAGTTATTTACCAGCAGAAGGACAAAACAAAGAAACAACCTTGCTGACCTTAAAAGTCTATTCAGGTAAAATGTAGAAGATGTGAGGCTGAACTTCAGACAGGTCCCACTTTAGTCATTTTTAGCAGTTCTATTGTTTACACAATTTAGTAGTGCACAGTGGTGCTTGGAACTTAGGGTTACACTTACGAAAGAAAAAGTATACTTAAAAGTTTAAGTAATGTTCAAGGACACTTACACTAGTAAGTATACTGATGGCAATGTCCTTATATACCTGAAAATACCTCTTTTTGAAATGAGAGTCAGGTTTCTGCCATTGGGATGACAATCAGGTTGGAGTCTGTGAGGACGTGGGTCTTTACAAAATCATTTACTACAGTAGCCATTTCTTGAACTGAGCATATTTTTGAAGACCTCAGAAGAAGATTTGTTCAATAGAAGATAAGTTTGTTGAGACATGTGTGTCGCAGGGTTGCTTAGTAGCCTTTGAGTGCGCTGTTGTGTTATGTTACGCTGGTTAATCTGGAGAATTTAGTAATTCTTCATGGTATTACACAGGCACGGAGCATTTATATGAAAGCTTTGTTGGCACTTTACAACTGTAGGGAGGATATGTTTTTGCATGGTGTGTTGACAGACAGTTCTGGGGAGTGTGGTCGTCACCTGCTTCACAATGCTTGAGTTAGTCTCACTACACATGCACAGAGTGACCACCACCTTGAAAACAGAGACTGAAGTCATTTTTGTGAAGTCTGAGCAGTTCCCAGTGCTTTTTCAACAGGATTTCTCTGGTGAGATTTGTGTTCCTGAGTTTGGCATGTTTACAAGAAGGATGGTTCCTAAGCTGATTGCAGCTTTCAGGACAGTGGGGTCAATACACTGTGGGTCCTATACAGGACAAAAACATACACCAAGTAGCACTGTAGATAGAAAGCAAGATTATAGTCACATTTTCTAAAGTACGTGTGTGTTTAACTTTACATATTTCTGTGGTCTAGGTACCCTGTCATTCTGTGGTTTTCCGCCCTGGTACCCAGCACAATAAGCAGGCAGTTACAGCTGTCCAGATACAGCTGTCTAAAAAAGTTCTGAGGTCCTTACAATCCTTGTGTTAGTTACAAGAGTTTCGTTCTTGCACAGTTGTCACCAAACCTCATTAAGTTTGAGAAGGTCAGACAGAATTTCTGACCCACTTCTTAAACATGCAAAGATTTATAATGTTAAAAAAAAATGTGTCCTGCCTGTTTGCAACAGCTGTTTTCTTGAAATGCATCACATAATCCAAATGTTTCTTTATTCAGCATAAACTGTGTAGTGTTGTTTTGCAGAAGACATTTTACTGACAGGCATTCTAAAAAATAATTGAGAGATGCAGAGATGTTAAATTGTGGTCTCATAATATGAGGAATACACTGCACTGCTGCTCTTTTAGTGTCATAGTTTAATACCCTTACTCTTTATTTGTTACAACAGTAGACACTAAGCACCCTGCAAAATAAAATAGTAGGTTTAGTATTGTGAGTAGGAAGCATACTGCATGTTTATCCTAGAAGTAAATTCTACTATCCCTAAAAATCACACTTGAACTGTCTCAACGCTTCAGATCATCTTTTAGTTTATGGTAGACCGCTGCAGGGAGAGTGAGTCTTGACTGCAATCGTGAGGGGATTTCATCACTTCAGCCATTTGAGTGTGATGACCCACTTGTCCAGTTGACTCAAACAGGCTCCATTATCAGCCATTTTGGGTGTTTACTTAAATGGATGGCTTTAAAAAAGCGGGAAAGCATGCAAACCACGCCATCACCCTGCAATTCCTCGCATGCCACAGTAGAGCACTATCCTGAGGTTATCTTAACAATGTCTTCACTAAAATTAATGGAAACTAACAGTGACAAATAGCCGCTGCATTGTCAGGACGACCACAGTCATGCAGTCTGTCTTTGCCACAGTGGTTTGTCTGCTGTCTTCTTATTTATAGTGAGATGCCTTCGAGATATAAACAAAGATACTATACGAAATCAACATGATCTCATAAACATAGCACATAAACAACCAGTGCATTATTTTAATTTGAATTGAGTGAACGCTGGATTCCACCACCACAAATCGGATTATGTCACAGAAGCACAATTTAGATTTAGCCTGTAGAGAGATTTGTTTATACAAATGAGGACATATGAAACTGGAAAAATATGAGCTTCTTCCTCTCTGTCATCCTTTGTTTGGTAAAGTCTGTAACTGCAGAGATGAGGTGCACAAGATGTACTAAGGCATTGAGTTAAAACAGTCAGTGATATATAGATAGAAGTGATAATTCTACTATGTGTTTAGTATTGAGGTCATAGTCGGTGATGGAGTCTACTGATCAGAAACACCAACTGGTCTCTCTGTATTTAGACTGGTGTTCAGGATGTGCAGCACAGTCAGTTACATAAAGATCAGGTGACCGACCCGGGCATATTCCACCTCTTTTGCCGGAAATCTCTGTTTGCTACTTTTGCCCACATCATGCCATTTGATATTGCTAATTAATGTCGATGCAATGTCTAAATCTGGAAGTGCAGAAAGCTCCTGTGTAGGAAACCATATGCCAATAAATACCAGAGTGCCAGTTTCCCACATGCCTAACAAAACCACCACCTTGTTTTAACACAGATGACGTAGTATGATTTGAGTGTTGAGTGGCTATGTGGTTTTCCACACTTTGCTTTTTCACTCACTTTGACAGATGTTGATTTTTCTTTCATCGGTCCATAGAGATTTGTACCAGTTTGTTTTGTATGTTTTTGTGAACTGTTGTAGTTGTGACATCTGTCAAACAACCTCACCTCGATCTAAATGGCAAATGTCAGTCAACTCTGAGCAAATTGTAAAGTTGTTGCGCACAAACTAATGCTGAAGCTGAAAGAACTCAACTACCCAAGAAACATTTAGTAGCCAAGAAGTCAATCTACTTTTGAACTTTACAAATTTGGCCACTGTATCCCACAAAGTTCTTTCAACACTGATGTCAACCTATTTAAATGTATGCCAAGGCTTGGCACTACAGAATAGTACAGTTACATTTAGTCGTTTGGCACTTTTATCCAAAATGCCATACAAGTGAGGCACAAAGCATGCTAAAGTCAGGGAGAAGACAGTCAAAGCAAAGTGCCATGAGAAAACGTGCAAATTTCAGATAGGGCCATTAATTTAGTCAAAAAAAACAAAACAACAACAACTGCATGCCAGGTATTGGTCAGGAAAAAGTCAAAAACAGAGCTTCTGTTTGATTTAAAATCTTACATAGCTAAGCCGAAAAGATGCTTCAGTGTGAGAGACTTTTTCAGTGTAAATGAGAGTTCTTCATTTTTTTCATGTCCATAGGCTTACAGTTGGACCATATATCTTGTATGTTTTGTACAGCACATGGCATTAGCTTCTTGTATTATAATAATGTGCACAGTGGAGAACCACTGAAAAATCCTGAATTAAATCTCAAAGATGCTGACCTCCACATGAGCTGACAAAAGCTTTCTATTTAAACAAGAATTCTGTGACACTTCCTTCACTCCGTCTGTTTTTTACATTACCAACAGCCCATTTCCTGTATCACAGCTTTAATGCAATTCAAGGTGAAACCTACTGTAATTTCCTGTTTAAGTCAGGAGTGCTAGAAGCAGCAGTGAGCTTGCTAACCTTGCAGGAGTCTTATAAAAAAAGAATGCTTTTTAATTCCACTGCAAACTGCATTTGAATACATTATGTAAAGACCTTTGTCAGTGAGTAAAGTTTTTCACTGAAAAAAGAAGACACAGATGTCTTCACATTGAATACTACAGCACTGAATCACCAATAATGATCAGTTATTGCTGTCTTAATGAGGATGTCTGTCGGTAAGTAATTTGATAGAGGTTAAAACTCGGTGGGATCATACTCCGTACAGAACTTATGACATTTAAAATGACATGTGAACTAGTTATCATCATAATGTTTCTAGGAGCTGTACTCAAATGAAATGTGAACTGCAGGAAAGTCACAAAAGTTCATGAAGTTGTTTAGGTGCTGAACTGACAGCGTATTCAAAAGAGGAAAGCCGAATCCTGAGAAAATGTTTGATGCTAGAACTTTTCCTGTGATGGCTTTATCTTCCTGCTGCATTTAAAATACAAAGACGAATCTTCTAGGTATGCGGTTGGATTGCTTTGCTTCAGGAGGTTGTTTTCATAGATATGTGAGGGGATTTGACATACTCACTTGTCTCAAATTCTCTTTTCTTGCCAAGTGTAATATTAACTGCCTACTGTATGTGGGTCTGACACAGAACAAAATTAACATCCAAAAATGGCATTTGTTTTGAATATACATAGACCTTTTTCCACTTTATGAACCACTGACATGGCTTTGGCTTTGGCACGGGTCTGTTGTGTCTGTGCTTAGTACATGTTCAATTAAACTAAGGAAATACAACAGTGTTAGGTCTGCAAACACAATCTGTTGTCTCCCTGCTCCACTAGGTTTCCTAATTGTACATCTTTCCTCTGTTATTTGTTCACCACACATCTCTTTGTGTGTCCTGTTTTTGGAATCAGGAAGTTAAGCACAGTTTCTTGACTCACTTTTTTGTGTTTTTTTTGTTGCTGTTTTATTTGTCATTGATAATTTTTCAGTTACTTATTCATTTTAGAGCTGTTTAACACATATCTAACGTTCACTATAAAATAATGGGCCTCATGCAAGAATCAGTTGTATGAATAGATTTTCTCTTTAAAAGCAAGTAGGCAGATGAAACAGAATTTGTGTAATTCATCACTGTCATAACATGCTTGATTGTTATTGTGTTCACCACATCGTCATGTCTTGTCACTGATTTTTGTTTGGGGGGGGGTTGGACTTTATGTACAAGGTATTTTTATTGCATATCTTGTCTGTGGTTTATGCATTTCAGTAGTTAAGTAGGAAGGAAATTCTTTCCCTGACAGTTTATTCAGGCTGCTGCCCAGTATCATCTGTTACACCCAACAATTTAACTTTACCTTCAGAAGGCTGTAATATTCTCTCCTCCAATACAGAATAATGGAATTATTATATTATTTTTGGCATTGTCCTCTGTACACCACCACACTGAAATTGAAATGAAACACTCCTGATGTTATCAAAGTCTGAACTCTCAGTTTTAATTCAAAGTGTCTGACAGAAGTGTGGCAGTAACCGTTTAGGAATTACATTTCCATGTGTGCATGTGCATACACACATACTCGCAGTGTTTCTTTTCAAATTCAATGAGGTGGTGTACAGAGGACAAATACCAAGAAAAAAACGTATCATTGCTCCATTAATTATGGACTGTTTATAAGTGATTGTTGTCCCTACCTGTATGACCACCTCACTTATCATATTAGCTGCAAATGGGGCTACTTCACTTACTTAGTCTAGTAGCACTAATAAACACACTGATACAAGCACTTTCATTTTAGTAAATGATGTGTGGCATATATTGTAAAAAGCTGTTGTCAATTACACTGTGACATGTATCAAACATCAAAAATACACAACGATACGATACGGACTGAAAAATAATAATGTGCTATAAAACTATGTCACTCTTCATTCAAAGTCAATAATCTGTGTGCTGAAACGTGGTAATATCTAAAATTATATTATTAGACAGTTGAGTGCTCTTTATTTAGCTGCGTAACAGACATTTGCATGTCATGTACTGTACTGTGTCAGAGTCCAACTGCTACTTTGAAAAACACAGGAAAAAAATATGTGAAAACAAGAAATCAATTCAATTCAATTCAATTCAACTTTATTTATATAGCGCCGATTTACAACATAAGTCATCTCAGGGCACTTTAAAGTGTATGGTTTAAGACCTTACACATTATATAAATATATACAAATTAATGTAGAAAACCCAACAGTCCCACTTGAGCAAGCAGGTAAGGCAACAGTGGAGAGGAAAAACTCCCTTTAACGGAAGAAACCT
>JAUYWH010000022.1:19326540-19366763 GCA_034779795.1 Ctenopoma multispine
CGTTATTAAACTATCTTTCCAGGCTAAGCGATATTCATCCGAGTTTGTGGAGCGCCACCTCCTTTCCAGCTTTCGTGTTGTCTGCCTTAAGCTACGGATTTGTGAGTTGTACCATGGTACAAATCAATATCAGAGTAAGTTATATCTGCCAGAGTTGTGTTTTCAGTCTATTCTTTTTTTTTTTTTTGGCAGGAATTATCCAAAACATATAAACACATTTCATTGAAACTAGGGTCAAGGGCCAAGTGATTAGTTTTTGGTGAAAATCCAGATGCATGCAAAGAACCAGTCTTTATTATACTCACAGATAAACTTGTTAGGAGATAACATCAAACATTTTTTAAATATTAAATTACTACTGCAAAAACGTAACTATGATTATTTAAGTCTTCCAGTAATCATGGTAATGACTTTGTGGTGCAAAAGAAACCACCGAGATTTGTCACTTATCTGCAAATCCCCTCATCACTAGAGAACATTTTGGCTTCTTTAAGCTCAGTGTTTTGGTTTTAAGGCTCATAAACTTACTGTTTTAATTCACACATGCACTTCACTGCTGTCATCAGCTTCTCTACCAACAGCAAGTGAAAGCTGATGAAATGGGAGACAGAAGCTAATCATAGTAGAGTCTTTCTTTAGTCTCAACAATGTACAGGTCAGAGCACTGTTTGTTGCATTGAACAACATACACTATACTGTACATAGGTGAGACTAAACAGACGCTACACAACAGGATGGCTGAGCATAGGTAGGGAAACGACTCAGGACCAGAATCAGCTGTGTAGCTTTATTTAAAGGGCAAAGAACACTCATCAGAGGACAATGATGTACACATATTGGGCAGAGAAGACAAGCGGTTTGAGAGAGGGGTGCGGGAAGCTTAGCATGTGCAAATAAATAACCCCTCAGTCAACTGAGGGGGAGGCCTTTACCCATTACTTCTCTTCAATTTATCACGCTGCCCTTTCATGTATCCGCAGAAAAATCAGGTCCAATGCACACATCCACCAGGTTGGCCACACTTAACGACCCACTTTATTGGAGTAGGAGGGGTTGTCAGAGGTCTGACTGTTACATCTACCCACAACCACCCCTTTCATTATTTCACTTAATGAGCTTATTCAGGGCAGACGTGAAGTGAAACCAACCTGGAGGATAAATCTCTTCTGCAAACTCTCCCCAGTCCGAAGAAGCTACTTGGATGTGCAGTGAAATGTCCAGTTGCCATGACTCAGCTTCCAGATAACTTCACCTGGATGTTGAAGTATTTAAGGAGTAGGTAGGGACTAAAATTACAGCAAACATTGGACTGACATTTTTCACAACTTCAAGTGGATTCTCCGTGTCTGCGAATAAGTAACTGTGTGAAAGTTAATCCTGCTTTAAATACAGTGTGCAAAGACATTTTTCCTTCTAGTGTTTTCAGAAGGTCAGACATGCAATCTACTCTATTGATTCTCCATTTGGTTTGCTTGTCTGTATATATCACAGTAGAGATTCAGCTCTATTGTAAACATTGAGGGGTTTCAAGGACAAGAGTGTCTAATTCATCACTTTGGTCATGTGAAAGTTACTGCATGGTAATCACTGTTATTCAGCTCATGCAAGTGTGTGATGTTGCTGTATTTGATTGTTATAATTAAAGGGGTTTGTTTAAAGGTAATATTTTTGATGGACTTTGTAGTAGATTGTGATGGTGATTGTGATATTGTGTCTTGTCAGAAAAAAATTGTGGTTTCAAATGTACTTTATAAATAAAATGCATTGACTGACATGAGATAGTGTGTACAAAATGCCGGGATTTCATGCTGTTACTTACTTACTTACTATACTGAGCTTCACAGAAAAAGGCAACGTAAAACTGCATGCTACTCTAGAGCACAGTTGTTTTGACATTTCATTATCAGAATTTTTACTCTTAGTTAATTGAAACTGTGGTGACCTGAAAATGAAATATTTCCTGAATTTGTGAATTTTCTGAAGCACAAAGTAGGGAGGACAATTGGCTTCAAGCCTTTTGACATGTCTGCGTGAAAAGTGCTGAAGGCTGACAGCGTAGTAGATGTTTTTTATTTCTGTGCTTTGTCTCTTGTTGAATGGTTTCTCTGTATTTTGCTTTGCACAAAATCCCCCTTATGCACAGAGCTTCTGAAACAAAATTGAGTCAAAATGCCGAATTAGAAATTCAAAGGTCAAATTCCCTTTCTTCAGTTTTGCCTTTAGTTTTCATCGGCAAACAATTTAGAATTCAGAAAAAAGGTTCCTCTCTTCACATTTTCTGGCTAGTTTGACTGAGCTGCTTGGAGAAACCTTTTCCTCCACTACTTTTTTTTTTTTCCCGATTTCAGCAAACAATGACATGGTGCACTGCACCTCCATTTATAGTGGACGTTTTGACAGTCTGTCTACTCTGACATTCTTAGAAACAGAAACATCTGTATTATGTTTTCAGCAGAGACAACAAGGGATCATTGAGAGATTTGGTTCCCAGCATTGTTTTGAACTTAAACCATCTCATTTTCTTTTATGTCTAATATCCAGCTGTGGCACTGTCAAAACCTGTCAGTGTTTGAAATTTTGACCTTTACTTAGTATCGCCGCCATCAAGCTAATTACCTTAATGTTTTAAAACACCACAACTCTGCACCGCAATTAGTCATCCCTCAAAGTTTCAGATTTCTTGGATGGAAGTGGTGTCTGTCATATAGCATTTAAATTGAGATATTAATTACAGAGCCAATCAGTCTGCTTGCTATGCTGTATCACCAGGGGTATAACATTAACACCTAGATTGAGATAAGCCCTTTATGGCAATCGCTCTTTTAAAGTGCAAGAAAAAAAACACTACATAACTGCACAAATTTTATATAAGATCAGTGGTTTCAGTCAAACGAATTGACTAGGGCCTTTCCTATAACTACAGTCCAGAAACACTTTAGGCAGAGCTAAATCCGCACACTAAGCCCTAGGAATAGGAGTGCTTTAGACTGTAGCCTACCTAATTGACTCTGTAATAGTGTCATAGTTCAGTGCCACCAAATTGACTGAATTTTCAAGCATGCTTTGGCAACACTGATACCCTGAAGAATGACAAAAAGGCCTCCTGGTGCAACTCCAAGTTTATCATCCTTAATACCAAGAGGAGCAACAAAATACTACATTTCTTATTGGTCACACCAGGCCAGTTACATAAACACACAAAACTGTGTTTCGCCTATTGTTACTTAATTTGAATGTTTGACCTTCACTGTGCAGAATGGTGTGCTTGTAGAGTTTGACACTAGACGTGTATTCAAATTAATTTCCTTGTGGGGGAATGTTTCTCTGTGTTCCCCTAAAGTCTGAGTCCAAAATATGTACAGTTCTGTGTGGACAAATGAAAGAAAACATTACAACTAGGTGTAAAGTAAAAACGTCTAAGCTTTTCAATTAATGCCTAATTACACGAACATGGTTTTAGCCTGGCATGTGTCTAAAGCAAGTAAGTGTCAAAGTGATCACATCAAGGAAGCTGGAAAATAACCTTGGGATACCACCCTGATGAATGCCTGATGGCCGAAAACATTTGATGAATAAAGTTTGACAAAATGTAGAAGACTGATTTGTGGTTTGATGGTTTCGCTTGGAAACACACGTCAGCCTGCACCTCACTGTGTGTGTGCACCCTCAAAAGAAAGCAAGTGTAAGTGAGGTAAGTGAAGAAGTAAGATTGTGTAGTAACCAGATTATGAGACTTCATAAAGGACGTTATTAAGAAACAAAGTTAGTGACTAAGTGGTGAACAAAGGAGGTTGTATTTTGTTGCTAAAGAACCAAGCGGTTCCTCCAGACTGACAACAACAGACATTATACTAGGCTTACATCAGATGGACAAAAAGCTAAGCCAGGATGTGTGCATAGGCAGCTGTCTGGACAGTCTGCGTCTATGCCACAGAGAATGTTTTTGAGAATGTTTTTGACATCTCTGACCTGTGCTGTGTGAAAAGCGACTGCTGCTTACCTTCAAAAGGCGTTAATTAAAAACAGGGGAAAAAATTCAAGCGCCATATGGAGGAGGCTAACTAACAGCGGGTTTCTCCTGTTTTGAAATTTCACTTTGCTGCTCTTCTCTGTGTTTCTGTGGAGATAAGGTCATCTGGAGCGACAGGCTGACAATGATTAGGTAATAGGTCTTCACAGGCCGCTGGTGCTTTAGAAATGTACTCTTTTGGATCACACATGGCTCATTCACAAATTTGGCTACACTGGTTTGTCTTTTCTGTCTTGTCAAATTGGGAAAAGAAATGTGACTTCACTAAAGGAAAACAGTTTGTCGTTTTACTGAGAAGTTGTACTTGTAGAGTGGATGTAGAAAAAATATTTGGCAGTGTATATTTTTAATTATTTATTTATTTAGCTTAATATTTTATTGCTGCTATTGTGGGAGATACTGTGAGTGGGAAGGAACCTGCAATAGCTCACAAAACCTCTTATGAGAAAAATGCTAAGCCTCAAGAAATGATACACAGCTGCTCTGGAGTATTTTTGAACCATAATTGACGTGCCACAAGCATAATTTCCCATCATTAGAGAGACCTGTTGCCTGGGAGCACAGGAGCTACCAAGGAAGATAATCCAAGCCCTTAAGCTCCCAGGCCTGAGAGATAACACAGCTGCAGAATCACAACTGCAGAGATATGGGCAAAATATGCGGACAACAAACAAACGCATTTTGCCCACTCATTATGCTGGGTTGTATAAATCATATCAAGCATTCTGTTTTACATAATGAATGCAGACCTGGAGGAACATTTTCATAAAAACGCTGCAAAGCAGTGGAAAGTAAGTGCAACCTCAAGAGTGATGTATAGAGAAAACTGTTTTCAAAATTGCTGAATAATGCGCCCAACCCTTTTTGTCAAAAACTCTTCAATCCTTATTTGCCTTGCTGCCCTTGAGATGAAGTTTTTGATTGTGCCTGAAGAAGATCTTGGCTGCAGGAGATGAATGACCTCTGTGCATTTGTCATTGCCTCCTCACCAATTAAAAATTGACAGAACACTGCAGCAGAAGCAGCTGCTTTCATCTTCTAATTGACTGATTGATTCGTCTGTTGTTCTATCACCCTATAAGATATCTTCATGAGGCGATGCCAACAGCATTTCATTTGATTTATAGAATGCAGCTTTAGTGGGCGCACTGATGTTGAACACCATTTGTGAATTCATACTGTACGAACCCTGCCTGCCAAGGAAACAAAGCAAAAAAGTCAAGTGTTTTGTTTTGCTAATTTGAAGTCCCTGCAGAATAGGCAGAAATATGGATAAAAATAATGCAAAACTGAGTACATTTTCAGTACGATTATAAATATCCAACATCTGACAACACGGCACTGACTGCCCAGTGTGGGAGTTGTTAAAAAGACTGTGTTATTGCTGATGTCTGGTTTATGTATTGAGAAATGTGTCCAGCCCTGAGGATGAGCTATTGTTTAGGTATTTTCTATTCATTTGAGAGCTATATCCTCCCCTGCAATAATTGCAGTCCATGAAATAAATTTAGCTAAGAATATGTTTTCATTAGAGAGTCATTTGTTATTCTTGGTTATAAAAGAAATATTTGGAGGAATTACTTTTTTCAGTTTGATATTATCGAAGCGTTAAAAAGCTGTTTGCCTTTCAGGCAAAAATTATAAAAAGCTAATAAATATTATGAAAAAACTGTTTTTGGACAAAATAACAGAAACAACTTGTAATGATGTAGTTACATAAAATGGCATTCAATTATTAGTCAACTATTGCTTATATTAATATTTTTAATGCCAATCTTGATACAAAATATATTGTGTCAAATACATTTAGAAAGAAAATAGAAACTCAGAAACAGACATACGTGCATGCATGTCCTTTACACTGGCTGTCAGAGCTATATTGGTAACTGAGAAAAGTATATTTAAACACACATACTAATTTAAGCAATTAGATTAAATAGCGTTATTTGCACTCATCAAAATCACTCCATATAAACAAAAACAACCAATGTTGTAAGACTCACTCTAATGAATTCCTTTAGATGATGACCAGGCCTTGCTGTGAAAACTTGATCCACAGTTCACCTTGTCTGGTACAGTATGTTTGCATTTGCAGTCACAATGCATGCATACTTGGAAAAGCTGTTAAATGTGCCAGCAGGAAAACCAGCAGGACAGACAGTAGCCGCCCAATGCCCACAAGGCATTTTGGCAGCTCCCTCACTCCAACATGAACAGATATTTACAGTTATCATGCCAGCAACAGAAAGAAACACAGACTGTCTTTGAATTTTATTTGAGATACTTTACTCACGTTGCTACCGATTTTGAGTCAGGTTTAGTGAAACATGACTCTCGGACAGCTTATAGTGTGGTCCACCACACTGAAATATGTAAAAAATGTTACAATTACTGCACTGATTTCCAGAGGAATAGGTCCCAAAAGTTTAGATTGTAATCACTGTGTTGAATTGAATGCACATGTTATACTTGCATATAGATCATGCAGCAGGTCAATACTGACAGGTTGGAACAATGACTTACTTATTGTTTTTAGTGATTGAAGATATGTCAGCTGTTGTGATTGTTTTTTTTGGGGGTTTTTTTTACAGCAAGGCACTGCATTGACCAATCGCATGCATGTAAGTGTACACTCCTGGTAGGTTACTTTGTAATATGTAACACAATTTTTCTGTTGTGTCGTGACCACACGCCACACAGTTTTTATCAGAATAACTTTGCAGTGTTGTACAATAATGTCTATGAGTACTTCAAAACTCTGTACAGTTTTTTTAAACACACTCCATTTCACCAACTAAACTTCCTGGATCATATTTCATTGTCTCTCCAGTACATTAAACTGCAGGAGGCTGTATTACAGAATAATATTTTCTGAGACAGACCCCATGTTAGCTTCTGTATCTAACACATACAGCAAATAATATGGAAAACTAACCTGATCACAAGGCTCCTGACCTTAGAAAGTAGTGGTGGATAGTATTTTGGTTGTTTTTCTTGTATTTGTGCACATCTTTGAGCTCATGTATGTGTTTAATTTGGATGAGTTCTCCTAATGAATATGACATTCAGTCATAATTAAGATAGAGTTGAATCATTTACATTCCCCAGATGTGATCACTAACTGTCAGTTTGTCCTTAGAGTTTACAATTACTGGCCACTTATGAAGAGTTTCTGTTGAGAAGTCGTTTCCATGTTAAATTATCCTTAGAAAACAGTCATTGTACACACAGATCTTAATAGTGCACTTAAGAGCGAACACTAAACAAAGACGTTTGTGTTGTTGCTAACAAAAACAAAGCAGTGAGCAGAATGGAAATATTTTACACACCCTGTGATGCTGTTAAGTGCTCAGCTGCACCAAACCAATTTTGCATCAAAGAAGCAAGATGAAAAGAATTCAAAGTGACAGTGATACAATTTTTCCTGAAATCTCATGCACCAACATTTTCCCTGCAGATGCAGCATTTGCGATTTAGAACAATTCAAATATATTTTCTTCACACAAAATTTCACTGAAAATGACACTGTTGAAAAACAAACACCAGTTTATAATCACTTTCCAGGTCTGGCCTTGAGTTCCTAATACATAATACTTTGCAAAGTGTTATTACAAGAATAGTACAAATGGCCAGTTTGATTTTAATTTATTGCTAAACCTGTTTTTCATATTTTATATTAAATTTTTGTATGATTAGACAGTGTTTCTTTATAAAGATGCTTTGCATTGTTTCCAAACTAAATAAAGGCCTCAATATTTGTGTTTGTGTGTGTTCTTTAGTCTTTTCGTAGTAAGATTGAGAATTTACATGATTAAAGTTTGTTTAAAATTGCTCTTGTGATGTAACCCATGCATGTTATGTTGTAAAAGAAAACATATACATGGCAGACACAATCTATCTTTCTATCTTTATCACACAGACTACTTTCCTTTCTGCCATGGCTTTGGAAAATCCTGTCTTTTACAGAAATAAGGTATTGAAATACGCACACACTGGTGTTTTGTTACAATATACACCTTTATAGTCTGTCTGGTCAGTTTCACAAAGAATACATCTTTATCAACATAAATGGATTTTTGAGTAACAAGCAGGATAAGTGACAGATACACATATATTCACACATTTGGGTTCACCAGGTCAACTACAGAAGCACTGAAATGGCTGTACAGTGCCAGTAGAGGAGCATGCATTTATATGCAAGTATATATTTTCACTGTAAAACTGCCACTTGCTTGGCCTTAAGTGCTAAAGAAACTGGCTTCGCATGCATGGTGCATGCTGATAGTAGTTACAAATTCAATTCAGCCTCTCACAGTCAACGTCTCCCAGCTCGAGACAGTGGGACTGGAAAACTTTATCTTACGAGCTGGATTCTTTAACCTCCAAGCTACAACTGTACCTCAGTTAATTAATGTATTTATTTTTTAATGCATGCCAGCACATTAACTAGTAGCCTCAAGGAACATCTCACATTTTGCTTACAGACACAGTTCCATTCATTTCATATGGTACAAAAAAATATGAGTAAAGTCAGATAATGATGAGACTTTAATTTGCCGGTGGCCTCAGGGCTTGCCACTGGAAGATTCTGATATTCTCCTAAAGACGTGGCATATCAACCACTCAGCTATCCCAGTTTATTTTCATTTGCTGTTTAGCATGCATTATGCAGTAAATATCCCAAAAATTATGACTGAAGGCAAACTGTAGATGAGCGTTGTATTTAAAGTTAATTTGGATTAGCTAATGTGCAAAACAGAACTGCTGCAGCTTTGTTTAAAGTGAAGATTTAAATGGGTTCTACTTAAAATAGTAGCTAAACTGGAAGTCTACCTTATGAAGGCGACATTGATGTCTGGTCATAATATTGTTATTATATTGATAACATTATTGCAATATAGCATATGTCTAAAATACTTATGCAAGAAAAAGCTGTTTTGATTTATGTGCAAATTGGTTTTACGATGCCTGCAGATACAGAATTATTGGCATAACTCCTACTTTACAGTATGAGACGAGTATGATTTTTTTAAGCATTCTCATTTGCATGCCGAGACAGATATTCTCCTTCCACAATGAAACACATGAAGATCTGACTTTGATGCTTCCTTTATCTTTCAAGACCTGTCAAAAATTCTGTGGAGAATTCAGAGCGGAGAGCACACATTGTTCATTTTCCAGTTCTACAATAAAATAACACTTGATTGAGTAATACAGGCCAAACATAACATGAATAGTCCATGACATCTTTGTCCTATGGCGAAAGAAGTTCTTGTGCCTTAAAACATCGATGTTGATAAAGTAAAAAAATAGTTTGGTCTTTCAAAAAAACCCAGCGACAGTGTTACTGCAGTGATCACTGAAATATGAATGTACTATTACAGTCTGTTTTTTAAGATCTTTTTAAGACCTCAACAAGGAAAATGTAATTCCCTTTCCAAAGCAGAACAAGCTTGCAATATGTTTTGAATCCATCATAATATGAATATTTTTCAAAAATATGGAAATTATAAAAATTAATGTGCTGCACTGTGTTCCAATTCTAGTATAATGACATGAAAACAATTCACACATCTAAACCAAATATTTACATAAAATACAGTATTTCCCTGCTTTAAACAAATCCCTCAGACTTCTGAGGCTCTTACATCATTATGCTGCTGCAGGTACTGCAGATGTACTGAAGTCTTAGACAAGGTGATGCAGATTTACTTCAGCCTTGTGCTACAGACAGAAGATGACATTGAAAGAGAGAGAGAGAGACACAAGAGGATCCCCGCAGGGTCTTTGCCGTTCCATTCATGTAAGTGCCCTGGGTCCAAATATGGCATTCCTTGATCTGATTCCCTGGCCTATGGAGGGCTGCAATTTAAAGTCTGTTGGTCAGTGCAGTGGGAGGTGTGTTAAAAGGGCTAACCCCCTGGATGTAACATGAGGCCAGCACCATAGTCTAAACTGAGTAGAGACTGAAGAGTGGAGAACCACACAGAAGATATATGTGGCTGAGCTTGCACAGTCAGACACATTCATCAAGTGACACTTTCATGGATCATGAGAAGTGATAATTACCCCATTGTTCTATTGTTCAGATATTCCTGCATTATTCAGTCAAGGTTTATGTCATTGCTTTTGGTCGATAGCTGTGAATTGAACTACACTCTGTCTAAATACATTTTTAATCATATCTATTTCTCTATACTAATCATAAACCCTATAATAATTTTTCTGTGAGATCTAAAACAGCAGAGCTTTATGTCTTTTTTTTGATCATCTATCAGCAAGCATTCAAGTTTTATTTGACAGAAGGAAAAATGGATTTCTTCATTTTCTTTGCACTGCCATGATATTTGACTGAACAGAAAGCCTATTTTTCAACACAGCTGCCACATCCTGTAGAAACAATTCAACTGCCATAAAAAGTACTGTGTCTTTTTTCCCCTATTGTCTGATGTAGTACAGTATATGAAACGTTCTGTAATCTCTAAGTAGGAAATCTTTTTACCAACGTGAAATTTCCTGACTACCACAAGGATAGGCAGCACCCGTTGGTGGAAACAGTCTGTGCCTTATGGCTGTACGCTGTGTGACTGATGCTGTTGTCAGCGGTGAACAGGTGGATATACCTTTTAAAATTCATGAAAACTCTACTGAACTGCAGCAAGGAACAGGGTGAAAGAAAATGAATTAAACTAAGCTTTTTCTTACTCTAGCCTTTAGACTTTGACCCATTCTGAATTATCTGTATATTGCGGCCTTATAATTGAAGCCATTCATTACATGATTGAGGGGGGTGTTTTTCTGAGGTGACTGGAGGTAGTCAGACCCTGGCTGAGAGCAACTTACACTGTGATGATTGATAGGAGGCAAGCTGCATAAGCGCTGGAGTGCTGGTTGCCTAAATGCAAGTGAGTGTTGCTCTCTTTGCCAGCTTGGGGCGAAGCCATTAATACACCTTGCAAATGATGATAGCTGTTGTATTGATCGTAGTTTACACCCTCTATTCCACTAGCCCCTCTTGCTCCAATACTCTGCCTCAGTAAACACAGGCGTCGAAATTGTTGACCCAGGATGTCTCTGCCATTGATCACCCCGTTGATGTTGGGACACCACATTCTCTGTGTTTGTGTGGTAGCTTAATCCATTCACAAAGCTTGCTGATGGTACAAAATGGATCAATACAAGAGGAAAAATGGAAGCATGAGATTAAAAAAATTATTGAATTTATCCCTGAAAAATGTTGCAATATCACCCCCTGTTCCTTTGCAATTGACTGACCTGCATACGACAATAAACCAAGAAACGTATGTTTCAAAGCAAAATCCTGCATGGAAAAGGCAAACACCGCATCGAGATTGCGATATACAACATCAATTTAAATTTGATGACATCTTTATTAGACTGACAAAACAACAAATGTGTCGTGAAATTCCAGAGTTGCAGCAGCTCACTCACTACTGGCTGATCAAACAACTGTTTTTCTGTACTCTGCAAACACTTCCTTCTTCGAGCCTTCAAATCCGATCCTGCTTTGTCTCACCGACACGTCTCTCCTTCCTTCTCCCTCTCTCTGTTTCAAGTGACTGTTAAGTGCCTCGTCATTTGTAATGGAAATGACACAACCTGAGTCAAAGTGACATAATGTCAATTTTTTTTTCCTGTTTTTCCTGCCAGGCTACATAACTCGTGCTCTATTCCTCATTGAGAATCAAATCAGAAACACTCTTGCAGGGGCCCCATAAATTTAAAAAGACTATGTGTTTCACTCAAGTTTCCTGAGAAAGTTACTAACTTTTATACCTCTTCAGTGACTCTGAAATCTGCCAGAGAAAATAGGGGGATTATACTCAACTTTTAAATGACAACAAACAAACAAAAAGGCTGTTTGTTTCACTTCCCTCTACTTAAATGGCTGCCTCTTCTTATACTTGTATAAAGGATAGACTTTAATGGAATTTCCTCTGCTTCCCACTGTTCCTCTTGCACACTGATGGGCAACATCACTTTTTTATAACGTAGCAAAAGTTTTTTTTCCTCCCTTTTTTTTTTTTAAAGAAAATCTGGGTTACTGTGGCTCTCATGGGTGAAAGGGGAATAAAATAAAGAAAGTTAGGGAAGATATTTACTATGTCTGAATGCACAGTTGGTCAGAAATGAAAGTTAGTAGTTTAGAAAACATTGGAATCAGCATATTGTGGAACGCAAATCCCAATGGTGTGTGCTTATCCTTAGAAGATATTTTTAACCAAAGGCTTTGAGACAAATCTCTAACCACAATACATTAATGCATGGGAGAAGCACTTATTGTTAGAAAGGCTAATGCTTTTGGTCAAGAATAACTGTAATTCCTCTGACATCCCCTTCAATCAACTCTAGATGTTTAGCTTTGTTCGGACATTTTCCTCATTTCATCAGGGTTAATGGGACGACTGGAATCCTTTGTGTCTTACTCTGCAGCTTATTACCATATGGAAACTTTGTTCTAAATCCAGCATCACTGCTGCCTATGTATTTTTCCTAAATCAAATTCAGGTTCCATCAAGGTTATTTCAGCATGCTGTGTATGGAGATTGCTTGTCCCGGACACTCAGTGATTTGTGTCAATGTTTTTCCATCTCATGACTCTGAAGCCCCAATTCAACCCCCTACTAGACAGCAGCTCCATCCCTGCCTCCCTAACACAAGGATGTTCTCCCCAATAATGTTTAACCCCCATTAGAAGAAGAATACAGTTTTAGAAAACTGTTGCAGCACAATGTCAGTGGTAGCATCCATCCATCCATCCATCATCTTAACCGCTCTTCCTAATAAGAGGTTACTGGAGTGGTGGAGTCTATCCTAGCTGCCATTGGGCAAGAGGTGGAGTACAACCAGAACAGCTTGCCAGTTTATCACAGTTAAGACATGTGGAGACAGACAGCCATACACATCCACATTCATACCTATCACCAGTTAACCCAAGATGCATGTCTCTGGGTGGTGGTGAAGCCAAAATACTCTGAGAAAACCCACACAGACACAGGGAGAACATGCAGATTACACACAAAAAGCTATCCAGCCAGCTGGATTCAAACCCAGGTCACAAAAGTGTGAATAATCTGCTTGGGACCATAATACTCACCACTGTGATTAAATTTAGAGATACAGGGACAGATTATTCACACTTGAATTGTAAATAACTGCTGTGGTGAGTTTGGCTTCTTTTGCATCATACAGTACTGTACAACAAGGACTTATATGCAAATTCTTAGAGGTATATGAAAAAGGTAGAGGTATATAATAAATATGGATGAGTTATGATAATCTTTTTTTTTTTATCTTACTCTCCAAACCAGTTTTAGGTAATGGTTGATTGCTGTTCCTCTAAAGGTCGTTCAGCACAAAAGAAGAAAGAGGAAATTATTTGTGTTTGATGAACCGAGGATCAAGGACCAAGGATGCAAAAGCAACCCATTTATATGTGTTCATCTGTTTCATGCTAAAGGTAGACTGTGAATGTTCACCTTTATAGTTTGTGTGTGATAAATTTGCAACATTTTACAAATATAGATTGTAAGGGAAAAGGTGAACATAGACACAAAAGTCTCATAGGCATTCACAGAGTTCAGATAAAGTACGTCTGCAAATATGATCTACAAGTAAACTAGTGAGCTAAACAAACTAATCCACTAGCAAGAAAGCTAAGTAGCTCATGAACAAACTGTTGACAATATTAATGCAGCATATGGGTTTTTAATAATGTACAGGTTTGTTCAGAGATGTTTATTTAAGGGAAATCTGCTGAGACGTTTCACAACATGTTCAAAACTTTGAGTTTGCACTTGTAACTGTGCGGCTTTATTATAATTTGGACTCTAGGCATTATCAGTGCAAATAACTCACACCTCACACCTTTTCCTCGTGTCTTACGTGAGCAGAACAAAGATGCAGGTATAAGCAAATGAGGGGAACAAGGAGACAATTTAAGGTGACGGGAGGGACCCTTTGCTCTGCAAACTGATGCTCTTTTTACCCAGGTGGGGCGATGTAATCTAAACTGTAATGCAAGAAAAAAATTATACTGTTTTGCACTGTGTAGTTGTAGTAGTACTGAGTTAGCTCACTAACATAATTAGGCTATGTGTATTGCGACTCTGGGTTCTTTCCTAACCAATAGTTGATGTTTCAGAAAATAAATTAAATTGTGTGTTAAATTGTGTGTTCAGAATGGCTAACTAAGAGCCTGTGGTGTTTTCCAATATTAAATATAGATCATATGCAATATATGTATAATATAATAAATCTCTTTGCCAGGGACTTTATGCTGCACCCGTACATGTGCAGTATAGAATAAACACTGTAAGCTTTTACCACCGTTCTCTCTATAACAAATAGCTGATTTACAATAGATTAATCTCCTCCTGTTTCAGAACAGGGGGACTGAGGATACAGGAGATGTTTGTGGACTCAACTAAAGCTGGTGTCTTTCAGAAGATTGAAGTTAAAAGAGAAGCTGACTAAACAATATCTTCCACATGCTCATTAGCAGGAAGCATCTTCAAAGAAACAATAGTTCTGAAGGAAAACAGATGTGTTTGTGTTCCTTTTGGACTTCATCATACAAGGCTCCATGATGTGCAGTGCTATACACACTAGTCAGTTTACAACTTGTGTGATGCACAGTATGCGTGACAAAAACTCTCCTCGTCTATGCCAACGCCATACAATTGCGTTTAAGACTTTTTTTATTGTGTAATGTTAAGTGAGATCTTAAAATACCAGTGCTAAGAAAGAGAATTCACAGAACATTTATAATTAATTTAAACAAATTTCTCTGGTTTTCATATTTCCCGTTCACCAAACTCTGCTTAGATGCACTTTGACTCGATTATTTTAGCGTTGTGTGATTAAATTCTTCTCATCTTTGCCTATGCTAAATTGTATTACTTTTGCTGTTGGAATGATCTCATTTCCCCAAAAGGGTCAATAACTCTAACTCAATAACCCAATCTAAAGACTAATGCTGTTCTATTCTGCTACTGGCTACGTGGATCAGGTCATCCAGATGCCAAATGTGCAATTCAGGAACTATGTGGAAAAAATTACAGAGGTTAGTTTGGTGAGATAATTTATAATGTCCAGAACACTTGAAGTATTAACATTGCCCATACAGAGATATTTCAGCAACTGAAGAGAGACTTCTGGGAAACATTATGAACATGTGATCTGGGACTAGTCCCACAAAATAGGTTCATCTGTCACTGTTGTTGTCTGATACAGTGCTGGGTTAGACGAGTAAGTGATTAATCCAATTACGAATTAATTGTGTTAGAAGACATCCCAGCAAGCAAGAAGGAAAGATTTTCTGTTTATGTAAAGCCAAAGAAGAGCTGAGGAAACAGATTTCACAGTTCTGTCCACACTAATTAATTGCCAAGTGACCTGTGAGAGGTGTGGTGCAAAAACAGCTAAAGATGTTGCTGATATACAAAAAAAATGAACAATTACATTTCTATTCTCAGATCTTTATGCTTTTTACATAAATGAGCAATAGATTACATTTTGCACCGTCCGTGATGTGAGAAACCAGCTGATATTTATTTTTTTTTTACTCACACCAGCAAAATGAGTCAATAAACAGCGCCACAAATTTTCACCCTCTAAAATCAACTTGATAACTTGTTTGGTTATTTGCCAATTCTTGAGATGATGCATAAAGTTGAATTTTGTTATGTGAAGGTGTTCAGGAGGTTACGCTTTCACACTCGTGTAATTCAGTGAAGAAACGCTGCACAGGCATCCAAACATTTCTGAAGCGTGGTGCTATGAGAGAGCTGAATTGAGTTTGTTGCATCAAATGATTCATTTGTTGCTATTTATAACTCTTGAACTCATCATTGATTATTTCCTGTTGTTGGATGCAATCCGACGCACAGTGAATATCATTCAACTTGATTTTAAGACATGTGACCACACAGCAGCCCTCTAACGTGTTGATCTCTTTTAGTCACTATCCTAATCTTATCTTATCTTTTTTTATTTCCGTGTAATTAGTCATATACTATGTTAGTTTAGCACATACTAACCCCTTCTGTACCAATTGATATTGCTGTTTGTGGCTAATTTGCGCAGAATCCCCTGAGTACTTCAGGATAAATTAAACTGCAGCATCCCCTGTAGCCTCCCCCACACCCTAATTGCATTGCTTTGGTTTTCTGCTTTCTTGATTAGATCTGCAACACAATTTCTCTAATTTTCTTTTTCATTTGAATACTAATGTACATTTGCATTACAAAACACACGCTCCTATATTGGAAAATGTCACCATTTACTTTTACCTCTACCTATAAGTGCAGAATGTGTCAGCAGCAATAATGAAGTAACAGGACTACAGGGTATCTAGTATTAAGATCAAGGTTCAAACAGCGGTTGTTACTTAAGAAAATTGGCTTTTACGATATATCTGCATTAAGAAAGATATATAACTATTATGTCATTGACAGGAAGCCCCCAAGTGAGACAGAGGGCCTTGTCCAATTAAGCAATGACAAGTAATTGTTTTAACAAATTGCAGAAGGACATATCAGAGACACTCAGGGGCCATTTGCATGATGTCAAATAATAAATAACTGATATTACTGGCTGGCACATCACTCATGGGTGTGAACTAGAGATAAAAGGTTCATATAAGATAGAAGCAGGAAGACTGCGGAGCCTGCTACGATCATTTCCCTGGATGGCTGTGCCCATTTAGAATACAGATGTTCAAATGTCTCCCTGTTGCTCTGGGTGGAGTTATGCTTTTCGCTAATGCAGTCATGTCTGCTAGTTCACTCTACAACTTCTAAGGCTATTTTTAAAGGAGAAGTTTGGTAGTGTTTTATGTTTTATTTCATCTCATCCAGCCACACGAAAACAGCTAAATCAGCACTGAATTTAACCTTATGTCAGGTACTGTCTGTGTATAGCAAAAGGATATTAAAGGATGAGCATTTCAGCAAATATTAATGCAGTGTTACTTTTTGTTTCATGAACTTATATTTCAAGAAAACAACTCAATTGCATTTGTGGTATGTGCACATTCCACAAAGGTATGGACTCTCTGCTAAATCAATACACAGTAACCCCCCATTTGGGAGATATCACAGCTTGTGAAGGCTTTTTTTTGTAGTCAGCTACGAGTGTTTCTACTCTTGATTTAAGAATCTTCACCCACTCTTTCTGCAGATCACTTCATGTTCTGAGATATTTTTCATCTATCTTGCACTCGGAGCATGTTTAAGATCTACCCACATATTTTCAGTGATCTTTAAGTCAGGGAACTGTAAGGGCCATTGCAAAAGCTGCAGCTTGTGTTTCTTGAAGTACTTCATGGTCGATTTGCTGTAATCATTATCCTGTGGTAGAAGCCACTCTCTTTTCAGCTTCACTTTCTTGACTGACTGATTGACATTTTCATCCGGAATTTGATGATATTCAGTGGCAGCTATCCTTCCCTTTTTCTGTGTAGTGTTCCTGTGTCACTCGCTGCCACAGAATTCCAGTGAATAATATTTCCACCCCCACAGTTAGCAGCTGGCAAAGGGGAGTGTTGCTAAGTACTTACTTATTAGGGGGCACAGACTTTTCTAAATTCATGAAATAAAAAGTAACAGTGCATTACCTTTTAAAGACAGGCTTGTTTGTTTAAGTGTGTTTGCTTCAGGGGATTAATACACAGTTCACTGCTATTTCAGTAATACTGCCTTAAAACAGCAGCACCTTGCTGCGTTATATATATAAAAGTATGCATTTTGAGCGGTTTTCAACCTTTTCACCTTCAGCAGGAAACAGAGCTCTTGGGGTTGAGCACAGCAGACAGGACCGGTCAAAAAGTATTGAGAGACTAAGATTGTTGGTTTTGGTCTTATATAAGAAACCGTAGAATCCCACCAGCCTAATCTTTTCAATGAATTATTCAAAGAAACAACTTCTGATGAACCCCAAAGATTTTGTGAGAAATATGTAGTTAATAAAGCATAATTAGAGTCTGCTTTCCTCTATCGGAGCTTATATTTAAATTTCTGTTACCGGGAATAACCTCAGCAGCGTGTGATTCTGCATGTTCTCTGCATCTACAAATAAAATCGCCCAGGAGCAATGCAGACTTGCTTGTGTTCCCATTTTTTTTCTTCTTTGTCATTTTACATTCTCTACATGTGCTTATTCATCCTAACTCTGTGGTTAATGCTTGTAATCCTCCTCGTCAAAGTGGGACAGCAGTTACTCCATTAGCAGGGTTTCTCATGTTGATGTCAGGCAGGCCATTGGTCTGCAAGGGAATCTTGTTAGGGTTCTTATTGACATTGCATTTCATTAACTTGATTAATGACATCTATCGGGGCATGCTCCACAGTAATCAACATCTCAGCAGTGAAGGGCTGTCGGCAGCCAAAGACGAGACACTCTGGGTTTTTGCTGCCCAGTAGTCAACACTAGCCTCTTGTTTGTTTCCTAAAGGCTGCACTGAAAAAGAATCTTACATTCATAAATACCCAAGCAGTAAGATGCCATGAAGTAGATCCCAGATGACCATTATGAACTTTCCATTTTAGAAACTATATGTGTTTCAGGACATAGGCCCTTTTAAATTAAAGAAATAAACAATTTGTTGTCCATAGAAGTCAGGAACACACCACTCTAGCCAAATTATTTGGTGATAGAAGCACTTATCCTGAGGCTCAGAACAGGTTCCCATTGCCAGGGCAGAGCTTTCTATTAGTCTAAACAAAGGGCCAAACAGAGGTTATTGTGGAGCATTACTTTCTAAAATCCTAGCCTATACAATAATTTGAATGTTTTAAATTAGCAACATGATCAGTTCTCAGTTAACATTTGAAGGACAAAAGACATTTGCACACATTTCTCACATCTGATGTTTCCTTAAGTGTTTTTTTACAGAGCACAGTGATTGCTTTCTCCATGACAATGTAGCCTACATATGCTGGTATATGTCTACCTTTAGGGAGGGTTAGATCCTGAGTTAGTGCACAGGAGATGGGAAGCTGCTCACCTCAAATACCACAAGAAGAGGAACACTGAAGGCCAGTAATTCCCAGCTCCAGGCACTGTTTGCCAGAGGAGTGAGATACAAAAGCAGACATAAAAAAAAAAGACTCCACCTGGAATTCATATTTACCTTTCATCATCTGCTTTTTACCCATATTGTACTCGGTTATATTTGCTATGGGAGAGAGCAAAGCTGCGCTGGTGCAACTCCAAGCAGGTGGCTGCTGGGGTGCCAGGGCTGCCGCTGTGGGAGCTGACTCAGATAATTTGCCTTTTCAGCTTATTTTCTTAGTGCGTTCGGCTCAAAACAATGATATCTGGCAAAGTAAGATCATATATGCAGCAGTGACTTGACAGTGTATTTGAATATATTTCAAAATAAAATATTTCAACATTCAATATTAAGTTGGGGATTTGCGGTCTTGATACTGTAAAAGTACACGGAAAGACTGTAACACATAGTATTACTGTAAGAGTGCTACGGTAATCACTTTCGCCTGGAAAGTATCTAATAACTAATACCTGTGGATTCTTCAGAGTCAATCACTTTGATTTGATAAGTGCTGATTGGAGGGATAGTTATCCACTCAGAGCAAGAACAGACCTGGAACGAATGTTATGTTGATGATGTAGACAAAGCCTGATAGATTTTTTAATGTACAGTTTATAATAAATATTGAATTCCCTAATATACAGTTATTGTATGTGAAAATCATAAACAGACAAGCTGACATACAAACCATATAAAACTAATAGCTTTGCCATTTTCTACAGTTAATTTTTGTAATGATTATAATGATGGTTGCAAATCACTTCCCACTAGGGGTTCCACTAATTGATAAATCAACGTATTGTTTAATCTCAACTGCAGATAATTAAACACATTTTTCAAATGTGGGATCTAACTTTGCACACACAAGATCAATGTACTCAACATGAATAGTATTAAAAAAAGAGCTGATTGATAATATTCATATCATCGTTTTTAGTGGTGCACTTGAGAGTAATGTTAAGCATATTGTACATAAATGTCAGTGTAAAAACTCTACAAGTTGTAATGGGCATGATTTTACTCAGTGTATTACCTACAGTTTATTCCACAAAACAGGAACAGTTTCTGACTAAACCGTTCACTAAATTTTTTAAAACTGCCAAATGTGATGAAAATGATGTTTATTTAAATACACTTGTGGTTTGGACTGTCTCCAGGCATTGCTTCTTCAATAATGTTGTTTCCAAAATACTTAAGTGATGTGCATATAATTATGCTCATTTTTTCAGACAGCAAAGCACTTCAGTGATTTGGAAACTGGGCAAAAACTTATTTAAGCAACAAATTCCTCAAGGATTTACACTTCATACAGTAGTTCTGGCTTGGAACTGAACTTTATCTAACACTTTCTAAAGAAAACAAATCATCAGATAAGGATGATAATTCATAATTTATAGATTATATTAAATTGCTCTGAATATGGTCGTTGAGGAATCAAATCATTTTATTTGAATTAATAGTATGGCACTTGAATTTTTTGGCAGTTATCATCATGTAATACTAAAATAACTTCACCTTCAGGCGCAGGAGATTTGTTAACATCAAAAAAGTCTCTATCATGACTCCATGCAAACATAGAAACAATTTCCCATGTATTTGCTGATAAAATCTCTCATACATTTTACCCAGCCAAACTTATTTTCAAGCCCTTAGCTGCCCCCGAGTTGTATTTAGATGATTAAGAGTTCAGAGAGTGACATACATAATTGATGAACAACCACAGTCAGGTTGGTCTCACTGTGGCACAGGCACAGTTCAATCTGTAGACAAGACCAGGGCACCTTATCCATAAGAACTGCTTCAGTGGAGTAATTTGTCGGATGGTTGTAAATGAATGAAGACAATCTAAATAATTATACAGTTGATAAACGGAAAAATCGTATTTATCTTTATAATATTTAGGTTAAATTCTGCATTGTAATAGTTTTCCTCTCTACTACCTGATGCTTCAAAGGTGATCTGGAGTGCATGTTTAGACAGATTTTTTGTATACATGGACATATTAAATGTATAATAGATAAAATAAAAGAATGCATCCATGCATACATCAGCACTATGGCTGCAAATGGTCAGAAACTGGAAAGACATGAACCATGGTGGCTGACCCTCCACTGCTTTCACTGTTTCACTTTTCACTGTTTTCTATGTTCTACTGTGAATAAAATATGGGTTTGTGAGATTTGTAAATCATTGCGTTCTGTTTTTATGTAGACTTTTTTGGAATTGGGGTTGTAGTTATAAGCATGTCTGGGCACAGTACGTCATCACTGAGGGGGGTTTTGTGCCTGTAGTTAGGTTCTGCCTGCAAAAAATGTCATAATGTTTACTAACTGAAAATGGGTCTTGTTGGTCTACGTATCAGAAAAAAACACAATTGACTGAGGTCTAGTTTCATAATCATTTTAAAAAATCCAATGAGCCAAAGATAGAGACAATTAGTGAAGGTATCATTCAATCATTCATTCATTATCCGATTTTCCTGTGAAGGGTTGCAGGGTTGCTAGAGCCAATCCCACACAGGCATGTGGAGAATATGCACACTCCACTCTGAAAGGCACCTGGCCAGATTTGAACCCAGATCCTTCTAGCTGCGAGGCAACAGTGCTAATCATCACATCACGGTGCCACCCATGAAGGAATCATTTACTACAAAATTTGCAACAACATTAACATCAGTCATCTAAATACTATTATAGCGGCTCTGAAATACTAAACATCCAAACATAAACAACAAATATGTGTCTTCTTATCAAAGATTATGATTGGAAGATAAAATATTCTACAATGTAAAGCATAGTGATGAGTGTGTGAACGTTTAAAATCAATCTTATATTAATTTTTTAAAGCCTTGTTCAAACCAAGCCGCTTCTTTAAAGTTGTGTAGGGCAGTGCTGGGTATTATTTCAATAATTAATGAATGCAGTTTTCACGTTTCATATCATAACTACATGTGTAGCTATATTGAACACACACGACTTATGTCGTTTTAAAGCCTTTGAATCTAAGGGTGGTGTTAAGTTACTCATCAACCTCTGGATATTTGTTTGTTCTGGGATTAAATTTAACATTTGACCTCATTAATTGATTTTTTTTTTCTGGCTTGTCTCAGAGCTTTACTGATTTTCTACAGGAACAGCGTTGTTCACATAGATAACATCTTCCCACGCCCCAGTGCTCGACAGACAGTAGTGATATATGAGGCCAGATGTACTCACCGTCCTCCCGAGACTTCTGAATAAAAGCATCGACACCACTCTCGCCATAGTTCCCCTCTGAGGCTACAGTGGAGACGTAGTTCCAACGCATGGATTTGACAATGTCCACCATGGCCTGGGCCTGATAGGTGTCTGGAGGCACCACGCGGGAGAAGAAGTCATATCGAGTGTTGTCACTGAGCTCTGGAGCTGTGGAGGCGTAGCTCACCTGGGGTATCTGCACAGGAAAGATTTTTGATAATATTATAAGCTTCAAGTAGCTTCTAGTGAAACTGTGTAGGAAGTGAGTGAAGAATATACAGATAGGGCAAAGTATTTGTGTAGCACCTGGAAATTCAAAGTGCTTTACATAAAAGCATTAACACACAATATAAAAAAACACTATAGGAAATATAAAGAGACACAAATAGGATTTAAAAAGAGTAAAATAAAATAGACAAAGACAAAAACCGCTAAAATATTAAAGACAGATTAAACAGGGGAATACAAGCTACAGTGCAGCAGAGGATATGAACCATCAGTCACAAACCTAATTTAATAAATGGCATTGGCAAATAGAACTGCCTCCAAAATCTTCATTAAAACAAAGAAAAATTGGAGCAGACCTCTGGTTTTCTGGGAGTTTGCTCCAGATATGTAGTGCAAAGAAATGAATGCTGCTACTCTTTGTTTACTTCTGACTTGAGATGGTAAGCAGATCGGCCCCAGATGATTTTAGAGGCCTTACCTGTTCATAATGTAGCAGCAAATCAGAGCTGTATAAACCATTCAGTGATTTGTAGGTTTGAAAAAAAAATGTGAGAACTGCAATGTTGGGATCGGTAAGGCTCAGTAAGGACATTCTGATCAACTTGATATTACCATTACACAGTCCACTGAAGGTAAATATATTTTCTAATCCTACTGAGACATAAGACCTATGATGGTACATTGGTAAGATGGCAGCAGGACGATTATGAATTTCTTGACCTGCTGTGTCATCTTTAACCAACTTTTATTTGTTCCTTTGCTCCAAAACACTTTATCTTTTTATAAATGATAGTAAGCATGAGACAAGCAGAAATTATAGAGAGAGGTCTGTTGGAATCCAGCAAGCTGCTTTCTTTCTGAGACTCACAGCAGAGCTACTGATCCTTAACCCCCAACTGAGCGTTTTCACACCAAGCCTCAGTACTCCCTTATGCTGCAGCAGGCCAGCCAGGTCAGAGGCAGAGAAGATGAGCATGTCAGACTCATGAGCAGGGGTTAGTGGCTAAACATAAACATGTCTCTTTGCACTAGAGAATGCGTTTGCTAAAATATAGTGTCTTACTTTGATATAAAATACTAAAGAGTTCACAGTAATAGCTGTTGTATTAGTAAAGCTTCATAAATGTGAGAAGCTGCATCGTGGCATGCTACTGTTGCTCCCACTGATTTGGAAGAAAATCCAAAAGAATTTACTGAAACATGTGAAGAAGTCAGAGAAATATTACATAAGAAACTTAAATAGAAACATAAATGGGTCAGCTGAAGCACAAAGCCTGTACTGAATGGCCACATTTCTAATGGGAAATTGCCTGGTGGTTGTTGTGTTTCCCAGCACAACACACTATTTGCAGGCAGTACACCATGTCAGGTTTTTCTAGGTAAACTGCGCTTGTGTGTGTAAATGTATTTTTTCATCCCTATGGCACACAGTGATTCACCAGACAGAAGTCACGGGTGCTTCCTGGTAATAATATGCAGTGTTGTTTTTTTTTTTTTCTGATGAGGATCTGTTGTCATGTTTTTGTGTCTCTAATCAAAATGAGGAGAAAGTGCACTCGTTGAAACACGATCCTAATGAAAAACAGTCCTGTTTTCCCTCTAGATGCCTCTTTGTCACATGCAGCATTTCATTATCACAGACAGCAGACCCGTAGGCTGAGACACACACAAACACACAGATAACCCTTGATATTAAACACATTACTTCAAGCCACCTCCTCCCACCAAGATAAACAACAGTGTGACCCGACTCACTTACTTGGGGAAAAACATGTAAATAAAACTGAAAAGGAGTTTTATCTTGACTGTCCCTTAGCAACTGATTACCTTTGATACAGTAAATAAGAATAGAAAAAAAAAACTTAATGGTGGTGAGCTAGAAGGGCTATAAGGGGCTTGGAACCAGATTATGTCTCAACCTAATAGAGAATAGTTTACTGTGGATATATAATACTAGGGATAGTCTGAATTCATACTGCATAATGGCTAAAACTTGTAAAGGCGTATTAGATCTTGGGATGTCTTCAAAATCTATCACCATTTTTAAGTGTTCTCCCCCAAAACATGACCTTATAAACTGTCATGCAACATATTAGGACCCATAATTTCATTTTACTGACAAGTTTCAGGGGTTCTAGTAAGGATGATGGAAATGAAGGACAAAATCAATATAGTAATTTAGGTTGGGGGGCTTGGAATCTAGACCGTACACAAACTAAACATGGTCAGCGATAGTGTGTTGTTGATGCACTGCACAAAGGAGTGAAAATAAATTAAATAATTGTGTGTGCTGATGAATTGACTCCAAAACATCTTACTTGTATAAAATTAGCATGTACTGTTGTATGGTTTTGAGGGCGCAGTCTGTGTCTTTTTGTCATTAGTGACTTTTTGATCAAGTATGTTATGTGTATGTTTTGTGACTAAATGAAGCCAAACCAGTGATTTTAATATGCAAACCTCATTCAATACAGAAACTGGGAGCTAATTTCTTCTCATTTTATGACAAGATAAAAAAAATAAAAGGACATGTTTTTCCTCTTTGTTTGATACATGGGGTTTGTTTGTGGTATTTTTCAGTCTCTTCAACTGCAGCTTTGTTTATGCTTGTCCAATCCACCACAGCTTGGTTTGAAATGTATTCATGAAGACAGGTTAGAGGCCGGAGTCGCTGAGGTACTTCACTCCAGTAGCACGACTTTAAGATGATTCCCTGAGCGAGCCCCCGCATGGGAAGATATTAAATAATGATATGGAAAACACGATGATGAAACAGAGTATATACATGGACTAGAATTTTTAAGACACCACCTACTAAAGAATCCAGCATCATACTACTGACTGAGGTTAGTCTGAATGCGTCCCTGTAAACGCTTTAAATAGCTAAAAATACTTTGTTCAATACAATTCACACTGTGTTAGGTGTCTGTGTCGCTGTAATTGAAGTTACTGTGTGGTGGTAATTTAAAAAATGGTTTTGCTAATTAAGGACTTGTTTCTTTTGCCAGGTGTGTTGCTCTCCTCTTCACCCTGCCTCCCTTTTCTCATTCCCTCCCAAATTAGGGATCACATAGAGACAGACAGACAGATAAAAGGCAGATGGGCAAACTGAGTGTGACTGCAAGCCCTGCAAAATAACCACATGGGCTTCGCTGCACCAAATGATCAAGGGTTTCTTTAAATTATGCCGACAGAAAGAGGTAGGGCGGCTGAATCAACATGGGATAACTCATGAGTATATGCAACATGATGCACTGATTAAAGTCTTGTTATTTACCTTGAATTTGAAATGACCACAAGTGCATTATTTGAAGGATATCTTTAAACAGAAAAAGATTCCTAGGCAACAATAAGTGTATTCTTCTGACAGGCATGTGACTTTCTCAGCTGTGACACCCAACATGTTTATTGCAGAGTGAAAAGCTGTTTAATTGTTGTGACTATTAACAGGTACAGTTTTGGGCCGAAAATAGCAGATGTCTGTAACACCACCTCAGCCTGACATTCTATCAGTTGCTGTGAAGGTGACAAGTTGCTGTTTGCTGAGAAAAAATATACACATTTAAATGTGACCAGAATATTTCATGACCTCACTTAGCAAGCTGGGTCCTGCTCTTAGCAATTAGCACCAGCGTTTGTGTATGGAGTGGGAAAACACTTTTTTTTTTTACTGTACCAATTTTAGACAAACAACATGTGATATAACTTAACATTAATGCATCTGAATGTGAATCATGCTCCAGTGGCATATGGTATTATGTCAGTTTTAAAAAAGCAGTACCTGTCTCAGTTTTCCACAAAGCCTGACATTCAACACAGAAATAACTGGCATCATAATGTAACAATCTAACATACAATCTGTAGATGTTTATATAGTGTTTTGTAGCAATCCCATCTGCGCTCTCATCAAATCGATGTCTCACTCTGAAATGTCCTATTTTAAATTCAAATTCTGCCCTATAGACCATCATAGATCAAGACATTTAACAGTAACATTTCCAAATGTCCTGAGATCACTTTAGGTCCTTAAATCTGGCATAGCAGTATTGTACTGCATCTTTTTATGTTTTACAGGATCATTTAGGACCTTCTAGTCACTGTCTAGTGTCCCATTTATTTCTCAAGTTGTTTGTTTTGTTAGGCATCATGTTAAGGTGAGGAGCAACTTAATGGTGATAATACTGAGACCTGAGATGTAGGTGCATTATTTTTTTTTCTGTGCAGATTATGATGGCATGCAAAATAGCTGACTGCATTTGCATAAGTAATTCAGACACCTGAGAGTTCCTTCCAACCTGCAGTGTGGCCTAAATGCAGACCATCTGCTTCAATCAAGTTGCATACAGACATGGAGCGGGTAAACCATGGATCGTTACAGCTTGGCAATCTCATTTCACAGCAATAGAATGGTCACTTTCAACATCACACAAGCGAAGCAAAGCTGTGTTTCTCCATGATTAAAGAAATTAACAGCAGCGGTAAGTGTATTGCATTAGAGTAAGTCTAAAAGAAGCAAGTATCAAACATAATTAAATATAATAAACTAATCCAGACACTCACAAATGTGGTAAAATATTTTAAAATATTTATAATGTAGTAAAGTTTAAATGGAAGATTGACTAAATTAATCAGCAACATTTTTGATAAATGATTTAAGATACCTCACTGTTTTTTTTGTTTTTTTTTGCTCTTGTAGCTCTGTTATCTTGTGCATACATAAGGATAAGGTGGTTCAATACACATTCCTGCTGATCTCCAGGCAGGGTAACATACCTTCCTGATGCAGCAGTACTACTTCACCAAAGCAGAAAATAAGAAGACTTTCAAACTGTCCATTAACTTTTCTTTTTATGTGGAAGAAAATGTACTGCAATTGTTTGTTAGACCTCAGGAGTGTGTGCTGGGTAAAGTAACACTGAACGTGAAAATTTTCACAGAATACGTTTTATCAAAAATCTTTTTCAACAACTAGAAAAACCCCTCACAGTTCCCAGAGCACTCGCTTATGAACTGTGATGGCTGTTTCAAGTTCCTACAATTAACTCACTTAACACACTTCTTTGAGAAAATAATCTGCTAATTAATTGAAAATGAAGATAATTGTTAGTTACACCTATTGTCACCGACACGTTAGTTTGTTAGTTGCACATTGGAGCAAGATACCCTTTAGTTCAAGGGATAAACCCTTGTTTATTTAGCTCACACCTTTATTATTTTCGCTTTCTTTTTATTTTAGAGGTGATCCTGGGTGGGTACTCTAGACCTTATTGGGGTTGTGCTGTGCAGTGCTGCATGGAGCATAGCATGACTCACAGACTGCTAGCGAGGAGCTGGGGTTTCCTATCCTACTCCTATAAAACATTTGTATGCAAGATGGTTTTGTTTCACTGTGCCTTGTGTTGTCGAGAGAGAGTAGCTGTAGCTGTTGTGTCAAGTGTCCACAACTCAGATGCTTAGATTCTTGCAGTTTTAGTTCACATTTCAATTGTTAGTGCCTTGAACGGTCATCAGCGGCGAGTGTGTGTGAATGGGATGAGAAGTAACATTGTAAATCTCTTTCGGTACAGATAAGATAGAAAAGCGCTGTAAGCGCAGACTGTTTACAACTTAATCCAAGGAAACATATTTGTCTGCTACTTTTTGATGTTCACTACTTTTGTTTAACTTCAGTTTGTATCTGCTGGGAACTTAAGTTTTGTATTAAGAGATGATTACATTTTGCCTCAATTTCAGACTTTTATAGAGAGATATAGAGATGTGTTGTTCATGAGTCTGAGATGTGATCTCTTGGGCATCTGTATTCCTGCTCCAAGGTTATAGAGGTGGTTGTAATGCATCTGTATTTGACGGTTTGGTTGGTAGCACAGGACTGCTCACTTGAGAAATGGCACTCAGCCTGTGCACTAGCATTAGATTTCAGATGTCTTGAGAGCAAACAAGTGTCACATGCTTGAAGTTTGTTTCAGCAGCAGTCTGGAGAGGTCAATTTGTAGGGCTCATAGTCTGCATCATGACATGATGTGATAATTTTTTTTCAAAGTCAAATATTGAATTGTTATGTACTCTTACTGTTTCACAGAGCCCACTCCATTCATCTGCTCCTGACCTATCAGTAGCAGCTGACCTACCAACAAAGGCTCTTTATACTTCTCTCTCTCACTTTCTCTCTCAGCCAACACAGTCTGCAGGAGCACAATCTCCCCACACTTCATTGTCCATGTTTAATAAATTAACTTAATAAATTTAAAATTTGGTTTACCCTGCTATGTTTTCTTTCTTCATGTTGCTTCCCTCTGAGCAGGGTTTGAAACAATGTTTTTAGTTTATGACAGACATCTCTAAGTAACAGGCAAGCCTCTAGGAGAGGCTGGGGGGCTAAGATATATTTTAAAACACCAACTTAAAAACATGTTGAGGACATTTTTTGACCTGCCAAAAGCCGTAGGCAATTTTGCAGACATCATCAATATTCTGCATTTCTGCTTGCCGTTTAATGTCTAACTTACTTCTTCATAATAATCATGAACCAAAATACGGTGCTGTGAAAAAGTGTTTGCCCCCTTCTTGATTTTGCATCTTTTTGCATATTTCTCACACTTAAATGATTCAGATCATCAATCTAAATATTAGACAAAGATGACCCAAGGAAACAAAACAGTTTTCAAGTGATGAATTTAATTTATTACAGGCCTCACATTCCTCAGTTAAGATGAGTATTCATGAGTCAACCATAAGAAAGAGAATGGACAGAAAGAAGAGTTCCAAGGCAAAAACCACTGTTGACCCCAAAAAAACAACATAAAAGCTCGTCTCACTTTTGCTAAAAAACATCTTCATGATCCCCAAGACTTTTTGGAACATATTCTGTGAACTGATGAAACAAAAGTTGAACTTTTTGGAAGGTGTGCATCTCATTACATCTGGCGTAAACGTCACAAAGCATTTCATGAGAAGAAGATCATACCAACAGTCAGACATGGTGGTGGTAGTGTGATGGTCTGGGGATGCTTTGCCTGGACCTGGACACTTTTCTGTGATTGATGGAACCATGAATTCTGCTCTCTACCTAAAAACCCTGAAGGAGAATGTCTGGCCATCAGTTCATGACCTCAAGGCAGTTCATGCTCGGAAACGCTCCAATGTGGCAATTCTGCTAAGAAGAGTGGATCAAAATTCTTCCACGGAGATTTGATAGACTCATTGCCAGTTAGCATAAACACATGATTGCAGTTGTTGCTGCTAAGGGTGGTACAGCTAGTTCGGTTTAGGGGGCAATTACTTTGTCACATAGGGTTGGGTAGGTTTTTCTTAATAAATAACATCATCACCTGAAAAAAAGCCAGGCTCTTAAAGTTCAGAGTCTACTTTTGCACTAAAGAACAGTGGGCTTTTCCATTGTTTTGGTCTGTGTCAGACCAGAGAGAGCTACAGCACAGCAAAGTTCACGGTAGAAAAAAGCTCCTCGCTCTCACACAGCAGGAGCTTTGTGTGTTGGCTGCAATACAGCAAAGGCTGCATTGTACCTAAGTGTCAGTAGCCAAAACAGCACTCTACTCACTACATTCTGACAGATAATGCCTGCAGTTTCCTGTTTTAGCTTTGTGCAGATTAAATTTACTGAAATTACAACATCTAATTTATGTTGTTTAACTATATAATGAGCACTTACTTCTGGAATAGAATCTGCAATGAAAACAATAACGTCGTAATGTTTTCATGCAGGCTCAACATTGGCACATATGCAATAGACAATAGAGATACGCATAATTATTTCATTCACATAGCTTCTTAATTCAATTTAGGTCCTAAAAAGATATTTGGGCCTGCACAGCAGCTGCAAGCCTAAAGAGAAGTTGTTTAAGTTTTGCAGAGAAGGATGTGGGTGAACTCTCTGAGTCAAACGCACCACTTCAGTATCCAGGCATTCTTCTTAATTGCTATCAGCTGCTGTTGACACTGAGGGGAGATTAAAGTTTCACTTTGTTACTGTCAGGGCAAGTGGAGCAGCAAATAGCGGAGCCTCCTGAATTGAAAACCAATTCCTGCATAATGACTTAACAAAACAGATTCTCAATGCTCGGGGAAGGAGGAACAATGTAGGACAAAACACAACTGGGACATCTGGCTATCATTAAGACTGATGCATTATTATAAAAAGGGTCTGTAGTGTTTAAAATTAATCATCTCACTTATTTTCTTAGTCCTTCAGAAAGACAGCACCTTTTTTTGTCCTCTGACTTGTTTATTTTGAAAAACTGCATAATCATAATGAGTTTAGGTCAACAGTTAATTGTGTCTAAACAGTAAACTGTGAGTCTCGATAATGCTGATGAATTTCAGTGCAGACAGATAGAGTTGTGCAGTGTGGCCACACTATCTGCTGTCAAGTGTTCAGCCCCGAGAGGCTGATGATAAAATCTCTGAGCATGCTTTAGACCTTTTCATAATATTTCCATCTCTCAGATTTGACCTTTAATGTCCTGACATCCGATTGAATTGAGGGGAGAAGGGAAGCCAGTAACATTGAGCTCATTCTGCTTTGTCTTCCACAGAGACGGACGCCGCCATCATGCAGATCACTCTGGAGAATCAAAGTCCCTCCACTGCCTACTTCAGCCCTACTGAAGTGATGACAGCTCTTCCGTAAGTCAAAGAGGATTTGTGAACTGAGCTGAACCTGTTAGTGAGGTGACCGTAAAGGATGAGGCAGTTGCCTCAAGACATTTGTCCTCAAACCTGGAAAACTCTTAACTAACTCTCTTCATATACTGTATAACTCATTGCATTTATTTAGTACTGTGCAAAAGTCACAGGCCACCATCAGAGTTGTTGTTTAGACAATGCTATTTTGATCACATATACATTTATTTCTGAGTCTCTTTATTTGACTACAACTAGTAAATGTGGGAAATATGTACACCGTATTGAAAACCACAAAAAAATTAAAGGCTAAAGTGACAAATGTCGAGTGTGATCAATGTAGAGGAAAAGTTTATTCTTTGAGAGAACAGTAGAAGTTCTTCAAGGACCTGGCTCAGTGTCTGGCAGCTTCAAAGCTTGATCACAAATGTTTTTTATGGAACAATAAACCATTTTTGTCTTCCCGTTACCAAGCAGAGCGTCCTTATACTATTAAAATTTAAAATACACTACATATATTAGCCAATAAACTAACACACGGGATGGTTTTAGACTTTTCTTACACATCTTTGAAAAATCCAGGAATTTCTTGAAAAAGTTGAACTTTTAAATGTTGGCTACTCCTGTGGCAAAATGTCATTGACCCTCATCGTGAAGGATAATGAAGGATGAATCAAGTTGCCACAGTGCAGTAACATTTAACTATAATAAAAAAAAAGATTGACCTATATAGTACATTTCACAATATGGTACAAAGCGTTTCACAAACAATACAAAGCATCAGGGATAAAACACAGAGAAAACTCCCACCACCTACCTCCACTGAATTAATGTTGTGTCTTATTATAATGAGACAAAAAGTGGCAAAAAAAATGCAAACTACAAAAACATCAACAAAGAAAAACTATTCAAAATTGAACAGCTTATTTCTATATTGTACTGTTACACAGCAATGTTATAAATTTTATTTTAGCTCTGTCTTTGGTCTCCACCAACTCCTTTAGCAGATCTGTTTTCCATTTGACCTGTTGACCTGCAAACATGCTCTCACACAGCTGCACTCCCTTCTAATGGTCACATTGTTTTCAAATTGTTGTTTGACACACATTTATTGTAAAATATTGACTATAGTCACACTAAATTTTAGACACTGAAACATTGGGTTAATGGTACAGAGTTGGTATTAAAATTGAGAAAAAGATTACTCTCTTCAAAGCTATAAGGAGCAAATAGCTTTTCTCTTAATACAATGGACAGAAGTTTAAATAATACTGAAACACCTTTAATCTCGATGCTAATATAGGGAAGCACAATGCAAAGTGAGGTGATACTGTACATACTTTGTTTTCTCAGGTCCCCTTGGATAGATACAACGCTCCAATGTTCTTTGAGGCACTTCTCATCTGTGCTAAACATAGAACCCCCATCTGTTTAAGACCTCATGACAGAGTGTGTGAGGAATCGATTCCTTGCTATCTGGGTCTGTATCTCTCTGCTCTCCTCTCTGTGTGCACCAAAGACAGGACCTCTAGTGACCCTTTACTCAAGCTGCTGAAGTTTGTAGAAAACATAACTGAGTCTATCTATGACATATAAAAGGGGGATGACTGGTGTTTTAGTGAGCCAAAAACAATTTAAGACTGTGGTGTAGACAAGAACCGATTTCCCCCATAAATCTACACCGCCATCTCTATCTGTAATCAGTGATGTGAACACACATTTCCTGAGACAACAGGATAAGAATATCTCCAATCTGAACACAGAGGATGTTATTCCAGTGCCATTTTTGGCAGCTCAGTGTGTCACAGTCAGTCCTGGTCTAGTCCAACAGATCCATCATTGAAAGCATCCTCACACCATCCATCACAGTCTGATATGGCTCTGCCTCCTGCCGCTACAAGGGAAGCGTGTTATTCAAATCTCTGAGGGGGTTATCAAGTGCCGGCTGTACTGTGTAACACACACACACACACACACACACACACTAACAGAGTGAGGAAGAAGGCGAAAAAGATTTCCGCCAACCCTGCCAACTGGGACATGCAGCCACCTGTTTGACCCATTAGGTTTACTTAAATCACCTGCCACCATGATGGTCAAATGCAGGAGATAACATGACACTTTAAACTTTAAATATTGACATTATTTCTCCAGGCTGGCAGTTCAGATTACATTAAGATATTAGCAAGGATGATTATTACTTTAACCATGTTCAACATAAAAAGCCAGACCATGCATTAGCCTGGAAGCAACTGTCAACTCACATTCTTTATGTAAAATTTCTGTATGTATATTAATATTTTGAAGACAACTCGTTAAAGCAAAGAAACATTGATTTTCTGTGTTGGCATTTTCTTTTTAAGACAAAAAGTGATAAAAAAAGGTTTAATAATATGATTCATAATAGAAACTAAACACTTGATTGTGAAATGTAACCACAAATAAAAACTGGATTATAGCAAATTTACAGCATTGAAAAAAATGTTCAATGTTTCAGACATTACATTTTCAAACATTAAATTTCACGTTATACACTTGAATTTGAATTTACATGGTTTCAACCCTCCTCTTTAAGTCAATATAGATCACTGAGTGGTAAAATGTCTTAATTCAGCCTAAAAACTAAAAGATATTCAACAAAAAGTTTGAACATTTTATCTTGAATTCTGTATTTGCCGAACTTAAATCTGAAAAGATACAAACTCAGTGACCAAAGATCAATACATACTATTAGGTATTGAACTACTAGTCTATTTTGTCATTTATGAGCATCGTTTGGATATATCGTTTTCAAAGATAAACAGTTCATTGCTGTAAATTCAGTGGCATTACTGTTTTAATGGCATATTGACTTTTCATAACACTAAAAGCACAGGTGGAACTAATAACATTAATGATGCTCCGGTCCATTTAAGTGTCATGTGAAGGCCATCCCGGTGAGTCAGTGTGCAATCATCATTAACATTATTAATTACACTTGTGCTGTCCCTACTATAGCATGTCAAAATATCTGCCATGAAAGCAGCGCACTGATTTACTAGTGCAATAAATGACAGCTTCAATTAAAAGGTGATGTTAACACTTGTACAGGGGACAACTCCTTCCCTAGTCAACGAGCTGACCTTCACAGAAGCCGCTACTACATTTTTTTTTTTTTTTGCCAGAATAAAAAAAATTAACACAACAACCATGCAGACTTGAATCACTTCCAATATTTCTATTAAAAAGCTAAACAAATCCAAGCAGTGAAGGTACAAAAGGTACAGCTGAACCAGCCACAGCCACGTCCCTGTGTCCTGCTCCGACACATACAGCACATGGGGGATTCCTCTGCTGTGCATGGTTGATCATCTATCACTAACACTGATGCCACCGGTAAGACATCAGCGTGGCTCCCACACGAAGAAAAATAGCCCCTAGCACAAAAGACAACACTCAACCTAACACCACAGTCTGCTGAGATAAACAGAAGCAAAACCCACCACCATTTGAAAACATATGGCGTTAGAAGCACACACACATGCACATCCTCTGCCAACACCTCCGCCAGGTAGCTAATGAGGAAAAAGTTTATGGATGGTTTGGGCCACAGAAAAGATTAAACAAAAAATTTAAGATGAACAGTGGTGACACAACTTTGATTGTAGATAAATCCTCCCGAGATAACTCGATCTACTCTTCTTTGGTTTCGACCAGCTTCCAATAAAATTTCAACTCATGTAGCATGATGATACTCTAAACTTTAAAGGCTTTAAAACTATTAATCATGGTTAGAAAATAAGACAAGTGAGGGGTAAATCTGCCAGGTCTCTTTCTCTGCAACATGGTTTAAAATGCCTCGTGATGGAGTGACATGCTGGGGATGGAGTGAAAAGAAGAGGCAAGCTCTTCGCCTTAGCCACAAATTTATCAATGTGACCACAAAGCTCTACTGAGTGTCATGTTCACTGACCCTTAAAAAGGGCCAATGCTTGTATGTCATCCTTTAATCCGTGCGACTTTAAACTGAGTTTTGAGTGAATCCTGAGTCTTAGCAGTACTGGCAGGTTATGTTCTATGGTTTTGTGTGTGCTTTTGTGCGGGCATACATCTGAACATCTCCAGTGCTCATTTTCAAATTACAACTATCCACTCAACAGCTGATATTAAAAATGGAGCGGCTTTTGTAAGTTTATTTAAAATTCTGGGTGATCTTCTATTCTTTAATCTCGATACACCACGTTCCTGAGCAAACATAAAATGCCAGTCTTCCTTTCTTTCAAACATAAAAAGGGCAAAAAGTCTTAAGACTGTGCTAAAAGTGTCTCTACTGCATATTCTCCATGTATCTGACATATTTATACACTGCATATATACAAACAACTTAAATGCTAATTTGATGAAATAAAAAAAAATGCATGAGTTGTGATGCAGTTGACGCAAAGACTTTGTAATTAAACTATATAAATACTTTAAGAGCAACATCATCCTCACTTCACTGTTGCTCAATAACCTATTAAGCTCCTCTCATAAAAATGACATATGCACAATTAATCATGAGTCATAACTCTCCTATTCTGAGTGACCTGGATGTTGAAGTTAAACTCTAGACAATTAAAAAACAGTGACTAGACACAATAGACATTAAATAATCACAAGCAACACTAAATATTTCAATTATTTAGGTACATACTTAACTACTACTACTACTACTACTACTACTACTGCAAAGACAAAAATATTTTGCCGTGATTAACATTTTTTAATAAACCATTTGTCTCTTTGTCCAACTTCAGATATTGAAGTACCTCAGCTTATTTAGTTTACACTGATTGTAAACATTAATTGACTGATTCAGCCCTTTTGCTTAACCATGAAAGCAAACACCCGATACATTGATAATAAAAATAATCATTACTTGCATATATTACTATTACTTAGTAGGCTATATCATAATTAATCTATTCAGTGTCCACCAGAAAGGTGTGAAATTGGATTACGCGAATAAACACCCAACCAAATCCAGTGTATAAACCACACACACCACACACATTTCAATACACAGATAATAAAAAAAATAGATTCCAATGAATCTCATAAAATGAGACAGTTTGTTATGATTTAGGGCACGTGACTGAAATCATGTATGGGTGTGCTCAGGAAAATGATTTTTTTGTCCTTCTGATTACTATGATAAATCACATTTGCAGTGGCCTGGTTAGAGGATCTGACCTGGTTTTTGAGTGTAGGTGATGCTACAGACAATAGCAATACAGCAACATTTGCATTAAAGACACTATGGAGAAGAAAATTAGACAGACTGCTGTCACCCTGACACAACCAACAGCCTAGTACGTTCTTTTAAAAACTGCCCATTATGAATCCATCACTGAATGCATCACAGATTAATTAATTCAGCAAAACAACGTTGCCCACTATTTCCCTTGAATGCGAGTATCACTTGGTGCAGACAGGTGCAGGCAAAGCCTCAAGTATAAAGGGTTGCTTTCTTTACTTTCTTTATTTATTATTTTCTTCTTTTCATGGGATTGGTAGCTGCTAGCTGTTAATAGTGAATAAATTTGGTGAGTGTGATAATAAAAATTCTTACCATGATTTTCATTAGCATGCAAGGTGCTGATGGCAGCAGCTCTGCATTTGTTAACAATATCCACACAGAGTTTGCAAAGAGAAGGAAAAATGCAATAAAAAGACCCCAGACTAATGGAGGGATGCCTGCAAGCTTCTGTCTCCTTTCTTTTATAGCTCAGCCATAAAATCTGGCTCATGACCAGCTTTTGTCTTGATTGTGATCTGGAGTAGGTGTAGCTTGTAGCTTTCCACACAATAAAACACACACATACAGTACAGAGAATAATACAGAGGGCAGTTTCACTATGGACATCACTATGGTGAGCAAAAGAAAACTAAAATATCAAACGTTATGTATTTCAAGCTGTAATTGACAGTAAAGATGTGTTACATTTTTATAATATAGAGGGAGTCAAAAACTAAATGGCCCTAACTGAGCTGTCAAACTAAAAGCTGATTATCTTCATTAAGTGCCCAGATGACAGTTATCACCAGCCCAATTATCCATACCACATATCTGTCATCCTACTGAAGGACCTGTCTGCAAACCGCAAGAGACATAACTCCCACATTGTAATTTGTAAACTTGTTTAGACCCATCTCCAGCAGAAAAATTAGGCTTTCTTGTCAGCTGGTGCAGAGATTTCTTTACTCACTGTGTCCCTGTTGCTCTCCTTTTGTTGTTTAATGAATACTGCTAAACTGCTAAATTATTGATGACCTTAGAGTTCCTTAATTATTAAAATGTGCCTGTAGTTGAAGGCAGTGTCGGGGTTAATGCAGGTGACAGGGTGAATTGGAGGGAGAAAAAAATATATCGACCTTGATTGTGATGATTAGCGCTGGTTGCCCACTGATATGGTTCACAAGGTGTCACAAGGTGGAAAAGAAAAGGTGGATAAAAAGAAAATACAGGTATACACAAACAATGTACAGAGTATTGTTTTATTTCACTGTGTTTAAGGATAGTAGGATAATTTGGGGGAATTAAAACCCGTTATAGTAATAATATTATGAAACCTGTATTTGGTAATACATCCAAAATATACTTACACAATCCTAATATTTTACTTATTATGAGGTCGATATGGTGAACATGAAGGAAAATTATTGCCTATTTACACATGCGTCAGACACTTAGCAACATAACATTAACATTCAACTTGGAGTTTTTCTGTCCATCTAATGAATTTGAATCACTAACAATTTACTTTGCGCCTCCTTATTTAGCATTCATAAACTAACGATTTCTGGTTTCTGGTTTCACATGACTAAAGGGAGCTGTAGGCAGATATAAGGGCATTTTAAATGCTTATACGGATTGTGGTAGCAATTATAACATCTTCTAGGAAGATTTCTAATATTTAATACTGTGCTTTTGTTTACTGCAGCTCAATCCACCAACTAGTTGCTAATCTTTTCTGTGTCTGCCATTTAGAGCTTTGCAGGTCCTGTTAATACTGCACCTTGTATATACTCTTTCGTGGGTTCATCAGAATCTGCGCCTGCTGCAGCTGCTAAGAGGAACAGTAAAAGGGAAGTAAAATAGTAAATCTGAAGGCCCAGTAAACAAAAGAATGAGCTGAAAGAGGATCAAATGCTCCGTAGAGCTGAGGAGAAATGTTGTTCATTCTCTGCTGTAGGTCATTTAATCCATGACAAAATATTAGCAGTCTCAACATTATGAAAATTCCTTACATTCAGTGCTGTATCGCAATATCACAGCCTTTTTGCCAAAGTTAAGTAGCATCACAGCATTTTTAGCCAGTTTTTTCATGAAGCAGGCAGGTGCTGGCTGCTTTTGCTAATTCTCATACTGGCCCCATTACAAGCCAACTGGCAACTTCTCTATTACTGCGTAGATTCCCTAACAAACCTGCCACTGCGTCAGCTCAGTACATTCAGTTTGCCTTATCTTGCAAACATTTGCAACAAATACAATGTCTTTCTTTATGATATTAGATGTTTGTCACTGCAGTGTAATATGCACAAAGTGTAATATGACAGGTAATGAAATTAGATGCCACTGAAGCAATAATCTCATTCTTAAGAAACTGTTGCACATCAAGGTGGGTAGAGAGACAATATTTCAGTGAGTGCGAAACACCAGCAAGTAGCACCAACAACAGAAAAGAGCTGCCTTTGAATGGTGGTTCAGGATGCTGGATTTATCATGCTCTCAACATGACCTCTTTCAACTTGAAATACACAAGTCCTTTGATTGCTTCAGCCTCCCTGACATGAGCTTTCAATCAGACTCTTTGAGAGCAATTCCCTGGCCAGGCTTTGTCATCTATATTTCCACAATTGTTTGGAGTCTTGATTTTGAGGAGCACTCAGCACCCCATCAGTTTTGCCTCACCTGACCTCCTGTCTTGTCTCAAGAGACAAAAAGATGCCCTGTTCTTCCTGCACCTTGTGTTATATTGATATTCTTTATTATTTTATTATGAATGTAACTGAATTTTAAATGGTATATTTTTTTCCTATATATAGTACTGTCAAAAACTGCACACACAATTGTTTTTTAGACTTTTGATATGCAAACTATTTTGCAGTAAATAAGCATAAATAAATCAAAGGATTATTGAATAATACTTTCATGTTTACATCAGTCATTAAAACTGAAAACTAGAAAAAAGAAAACTAGTACTTAGTCTTTGATATTTAGGAGATCAACTTGTAGCAGTTTACCTTTTGACTCAAACCTCAGTTCCTTGTTTTAAATTTGTCTGATGTCTGCATTAAAAGCCTCAGCTTGATTTATTTTCAGTAATTGACAAATTTCTTTATGTACATGTGCAGTGGGAGGATGGGGTAAAAAAAAACAATGAAAAACTGCAATGAAAAAGAAATGGGAAGAAGCGTGAAGTCAGCAGAGGCATGTTTAAGGTAGATAAGGTGAAACCAATTGACAGTTTCTGCTCTTTCCCACTGGCAACAGACATTTTATTGGCAAGTCAGTAAGATAGTCTTCCCAGTCCCAAGAATAAGCTAGAGAATTGCAACAGCTGGGGAAAATGCTATTGGTCACAGCGAGTCATTGAAAATTGAAGACTCAGAGCTGTGAGCTTCTCCCATGAAATTCTGCTTTTCCTCTGTAGAAAGGTGTGGCATATTTCTAATGAGATCCCTCCATCATGCTTCAAGTCAGATTTCACAAAGTAATTAACACGTTCTCTATGACGTACAGTGTCTTCTGTTCGGCCTGCACAAACTTGTCAAAATGTTCGAGTTCGTGATCCCTTGTGTTCTTATCTTATTGTGAGAAGACTGTTGATACAAAACAGTGACGCTTGATCCAAGCATATGCTCTTTTTGCCTTCATCACAACCTAGAGCAAGGCCAAAAACTACATACTGCAGATATGTCTGTGAAGATTCTCAGTCATCCAGGTAAAGTAGTCTGAGGATTGAGTCATGGCAACTGGACTTCTTTCTTC
>JAUYWH010000022.1:19366863-19383215 GCA_034779795.1 Ctenopoma multispine
CAGGTTGGTTTCACCTCACACCTACCTTGAATAGGCTCGTTAAGTGAAACAAAGGCAGGGGATTAGTGTGGGTAGATTACACGCTGGTCTACATACTGCAGACCAGCGTGCCTTGCATTTCAGTGGGTGTCAAGGAGTGGATCTCATGCTATGCAAGGAAACATCTCATCATACATGTGCGCAGACTGAAACAGACAGTTTAGTGAAGGGCTGTTGAGGAAATGTGTCGCAGCAACCCTCAGATAGCTCTGGGAATCTGTCCCCGGACACTGTTTCTGGCATGTGCTCCTTGATCAGTAGGCTTGGGCAGGCTAGCACACATGGTGGGAGGGATTGGCAGTTCACAGCTTGCTTTCAGGACTGGTTGGATGAATGATTAAAACAGCGTGATGGACAGCTTTATAACACAGACAGGGTCACAGAGGGCTGGCAAGTCACTCCCTGACAGAAAGGAAGGAAAAAAAAACAAAACAAATCCACGCACAGAGCTACCCAAGGCTAATTAGATCTGACGTGCAGTAGAAAGTGAGCTAAAATGTAATCTATGTTTCAAAACCAATTGTTTTCAATTTAGTATATAATAACAATTCTGACTTTTATAAACCGAGTAAAAAAAATCTGCCTACCAGAGCTGTCTTGCTGACATCATTAAAATAACTCAGTAGTTTGGCATTTATGCAATGAAATTCCTTTTTATTATCCAATACCTGACCGTTATCTCAGCTCTACTGACAAGTTCACTGTATTAACTCATCAATAGTTGTTGATGTTGGTAATAATTGCTGGTGACTTGTTCATTTCCTGTCTATCAACTAATTAATTAATTGACTAATTGTAACATTTAATTTCAAATCATTTATAAAATGGTCTAATACTGGTCCTACGTTCCCCCTGCGTAATTGAGGAGATTCTTCCAAGACTCTGTTAATATGTTGTTATGTGACTGAATAATACTGTACAACCTAATTGGTTGGACTAATTACACAGACTACCTCTCAGTCTTGCCACACACAGTCAGTGTCTTTCACTTTCTCTCCAGTCTGGATGACCCTGCCCCCATTCTTTCTTACTGCCTCTCCTCTCTTTCATCTGTAATACGGCAAAGGCGGAGAGAGCATTACGATGGTTGTCAGCTGTAACAAAAGGAAACACATCTTGAGATTGAGTGTAGTTTATCCTCAAATTTAATTTCATATCCTAAATCAGCTTGGGGTTTGTTCATTAGTATTGAGAACTGTTCCTGCCAGGAACTTATGATTTTCATAAGCTCATTAGCAATTGCACCACAGATCATCGGGGTCGGGATGAACAATTACTATGTTACAAGTGGAGAAGCCGGCTTATGAAAAATATGTTAATCAATAATAGCTTTAAGCAAACTGGTTCGAGCTCTAAAACGGTGGTAATTTAGTTCAGATAAATAAGATTTAATTTTATTTTTCTACCAAATAAATTGAATCAGGATAGAGAATATATAGGTGCCCCCCCATTTACCACCGTTTAGCATTATTAGAGGAACAATTATCGAAATGAGCGCTGTAGCAAAAAGTGGCCATGAAGTCCAAATTACAGCCAGCAGGAACATTTCCTGTTCCTTTTTCACCCATTTGGACATGACCTGGAGAAGGGTTTAAATGAGGCCCAGCAGCAGCAGGGAGGCCCAGCTGACGATCTCTCCTAGTTTACCTGTCTAAATGTTTAGCATAGGGCTCAGGGTACACTAAAGATCCTCATGGAAGTTTAACCTAATTAGAGGGTAAACAGTATCCCTTACGATAAACAGGCCTGCTCCACTGTGTCACTAATGACCAGAGAGTAAATTCGGGGCCGTTTTTGCGTCCTACAGCTTGTCACACTATAAGGGTTTTTTTTTTTTTCATAGCATTTGCTTTTCGGTAAACCATACGTGATTTGATGTGTGTGCACAACTGGGTTTAGTAAGATAAAATGCAAAAACTAAACTGAGCAGAGCAGTGCTTTTTTGGGTTCTGTCTTTCCTTGTTTTAAAACATATAGGCTCACTGGAGAAGAGTGTGTTGCTTGTTGTAATCTCTTCATCAGCTGCTTGTGTATGAGAACACGCTGACTTTTCATGAGGAAGAATTTAAGGGCAAAAAGCATGCAGTGCATGAACTATGTTTTGTTATCACAGAACTCAAATGTCAGATCACAATTGTATCAGTGAGGCAGATTGGTAAAGCAACAATAACACCTATAGAGCTAGTGAAATTGTGGATGCAGCATGTCTGTTTTATTTTCCCTGCACAGTGATGCAATTTAATCTGTTTTGGAAATTGCTCTTAGGTCACTTTTACACCTAGTTTATTTAGCACAGTCTATAACTAGTGTAGTGGACATAAGCAGGTACAAGGACATTATATAATATATAAGTGTTTAGTATCTAAAAGCATTTGTTGGCAATTCTAACTTTTTGTATGAAGATATATTTTTAATTGTAATTACACATGTGCTCTACTATATTGTTATTCTACATATGTTTTTACAGCACCCTCTACATATGGATGCCTACAGGAGAAGACACTTATTTCTGCTTAAAACCCATTATAATTTGTTAGAAACCACTTTTTAGATGTTGATTTACTGATCATGAATTCTGTAATATGAGTCCCCTTGTTAAGCAACGGGTTACCCTCCTACAGACTGACAGCTATTGATTTGACTTTTTGATGGATCTGCCTGGCTTCTTCACTACGTTATTGGTGCCTGAGGCTCAAAGGTATTGTAGTATGTACAAGCAACCACCAGGTCTTGATTATTAACATGATTTCTAACAAACAAAGATGAAATGATTAGAACTGATCTAATTTTAGTTATAACATAAATCTACAGTTCAGAATGTATCTGGCCAGTTACTGAACATTATTCTTTCCTTCAGGTTTCATGCTTCAGCAAATTCAATCTGAAATTAAATAATGGACATTGCATTAAAGTGCCAAATCTCAGCTTTAATTTGAGTAGGTTTACTCCAATACTGAAAGCACTATGTGTGTGAGCGATATAGCCCTTTAAACACATAGTGCCCAAATTGCAAGGATTCAAAAGTAAATCGACACTTGATTGAGAGTTGCCATTTGAATTGAGGTGGAATTATCTGTCAGTATGAAGGGGTAAAGAAGTGACCGTGTGAGTGAGGAAGATCCTAATGAAGCTCAAAAGAGAATAAAACACTATCAAAGATATACCAAAGTTATTTAGCAGATATGCAGAAGTGCAGAGCCTGAGGAAAAAAATGTATAAGTATACAAATACTATCTAAGAGTATGGACATAATGTGTGAATGTCATGCATTTCTAGCATTAAACTGCTTAATTGTTTAAAGAAAAAACTGAAACTGAATCTAGAATGGGAAAAACTCTTCTACACTTGCCGCATATCTTTGTCTTTAAGGATTATATCTTCATATACGACAAACATCTGCAGCACAACCAGTAAAGATATATAATACCAGCCATGCAGCACCATGCACTATAGTTACTAATCTCATTACAGTTCTTTCAGCCCCGTGGTTCATATAGCTACACCCACCATCTCCAGTAGGGTATAAAGCGCTTGGGCTGACAGAATTACAGAGGGGCACTTAGCTCTGCTTACTCACTCGCCTCCATTCAATGTCAAATCCTAGTTCTTTGGGGGGGGGGGGGACTGTGGAAAGATCAGATGATAGTGTTGATTAACCTGACAAGACTAAAAAAGCATCAGTCATTTCTCAAAAGAAAAAAAAATAGAGAGAAACATGCTTTGGTGTAAGTAACGTTGATGACGTGTATTGACAGGATTGTTAAAAAGGCAGCTGGGAGATGTGTCCTGTGTCATAACAGTTCATAACACACGCTTGTACTTGAATGTCGGTGTCAGAGAATGACTGTGTCCTGGCTTATTTAGGCCTGCTACTGTAGCTGCAGGGTAGAGCCATTGATCTGAGACCCGAATGTTTGAAATAGAAAAGATCAATCAAAAGCAAAAGGGTTATCAAATTGTATGAAATCTAATAGTATGAGGTTCACAAGGAGAGCTCTCTGCACCAGCATAACCATCGATTCCTTTCTCAACTTGCTGTTTCAATTAGACAGCTCTTATCAATGGCCTGTCCATATGGATTAATACCAGCCTAAATAGATGAGTATCTTTCATGTGCTGTCCAGTATTACCAACATGTCCAATATCGTGAAGAGGGCCACCTGGGATGTAAATCTTTGTACAGTATTGTAGTCTCTGTGCCAGGTTGTGGCACAAACAGTTCGCTTGACAGGGTAGAGCAAACACAAATATTGGCAAGCGAGAACGTTCAATTTTGTTGCAGTGTCCCTGCTGTAACATCAAAGATTTCTTCTGTTACTCTCAGAGTGATGGGAAGTCTTAGAGTTTGTGACAGTTACAACAAAAGGATCAGGTCGCAAGATTTATTTTTAGGGAAGAATTTTGTCTTTTTGTTTTACTTGGTTCTTTTTAGCATGGCCCTCCATTTGTTACCGAGCAGATATTTCAAAAGCAGTGGTCCCTGAAGATGACACAATCTTTTCTCCCACATTTTAAAATGGTGTGTACTTCATCAAGCAATTCTAAGACAGGCTGGGAAAGTGTTGTGCACAGTTTCCTCTATCATTTTGTCTCAGATGAAATTCTGAGGTTTCCCTAAAATCATTTATACGCCTTTTAAAATCTGCCATTACAGCGTGGGAATTCATAGTTGTGCAGATAGCCTTATGTAAATCCCCATTTAATGTGACCTTCTTTTCCTTTCATGGAACAGGGATGAGTCACCGAAAAGGGTGGCTCAAATTCCATTACCAAGGAGGCTTTGGGCATGAGCTGAAACACCCAGTCAAAACGAGTCCCAAAATAATTAGGTTGAGTCAGATTACAAAAATGTAAAAATGAGACACTTCCATGAAAAAGAAAAACATTATATTCATGACACTTTTGCCAGCTGATTACAGAGACATGCCCAGCAGCTGTTTTTTATTCCTTCTGGTAAAATATGCATTTGCTGACATTTGGCAGAAATGTAATGTTGCATTGACTCTGCTAATAATGATAACTCTCCATCTCTTCTCTCCCCTTTCATCATTTCAAGTTAATTTTACTCTTCTCACCTTAATAACTTGTTATTGTTCCCCGGATTCTGTGAAACATAGTTGAGAATATGTGCCTTGTTTGATTTCTTTCAGGTTTACGGACAATGCCTGGTACAGACACTCCTCTACGCTTCCCAATCAGCTTTCCTCACCTCCTGTAGCTACTGCTTGTATCACTACAGGACCAAACATCCAACAGAGAAGTTATCAGCTCAGCATGGTCTGGTTAAAATAGACCATGACTATCAGCATTAGTGGAGAATCGGGCTTAACGTCAGCCTGTTAGCTGCTCATGTCTTTCATGTGACTCTAGCTTATCAGCCCACCGTGCCGTGTCACCTCTGTCATAACCGTGACCACCAAACAGCATTACTGGAAGACATTACATGAATTAATTTATTGCCTTGTTTCATACCTTAAATCGCTGAATTTGATCTAGAGGTTCCATGTTCTTCGGACAAGGTAGAGGTTAAAGATTTAAAGGTTGTATTTCATAGTATCATTACCATAAGTATTAAACTGGTGCAATTATGGTTGTAATCAGCTTAGAGACACTGGAGGAACACAAAGCAACATGTTCCTTTGCAGGAAACCTGAATTTTAGCAAAACCCATCTTTATAGTTTCTGACAAGTGATCAAACGCTACTGCCATTTGTGGAATTGTTTTATCCTCTTCTGGCATCCATAAGATTATCTTAGGTCTACATGGGTAGATTTAAAAGAACAGAACAATAATTCACTGTTAGAGTGGTTTTATTGGTCTCCTGTCTAATCTCACAATGTTGATTTCAAAGGCATGGCTGGAGGGGAGGGGGGAGGTTGCCTCACATTCCCTGATTTAACATGCAGCTAGAACAAGAAGTTCTAGTTGCATGTTGTTCTTGTACATTTATGGGGGTTACTGTACTTTGAGTCGCAGTGGGGAAAATACCTCTGAGGATTTGGTGCACAAAGGCCTGTGACCATCCCCACTGAGTCTGTAATAAACATACGAGCATGCAACCCATCCATACATTCATTCAGATACTCCTCTTACTTGTAGTAACGCTGACATAAGATACCATTGTTTGTCACTGTCATATTTTCTGAGCCTCAGCTTAAGGGAGCATTCATGTGTAGCCAGTACTCATGCATTTTTCATGAATACCCACTGGAGTTCCTTTGAAAGACTACATTCTATAGCCCTCATCAGAGTTAGGTTTCTGTGCCTGTGATACGTGATAGAAAATTACATTGCCCACTAATAAAGGCTACAGGAGATGAATGGGTCTGACGGAAAAAAAATTTTCAAAGCACGGTAGATTAATTAGAATAACTATGACAAAAGTCGTCTAACAGATCAGGAAAAAAAAAAAAAAAAAGAGTGAAAAAAGTCATCACTGGAAGTTCATCTTCTTTTTAAATATAATAATTTCCCTGTTCTCAGTGGTGTATTTCAAATAAAAACTCTCACTCACACACCTTTTCATTTTTATTATTTCACCGGCAAAAGCTATGGTTCAACAAATGCCATCAATCTCTGTAATACAAAGGTCTGCGCCCGCTTCATCGCCTGGTCCTTCTGAGACTCCTGAACTGGGTGGGACACAGTCAGCAGCAGAAAGTGAGGACTATAATAAATACAGGGAGGGAAGTGATTTCAGTGGAAGGGAAACTGACAGAACACATTTTCAAATAAAGATTGTAAAAAAGTTGATGTTAAGACCACAAAAATTAATATGAAAAAATGAAGGCAATGATGCAAAAGGAGCGAAAAAGAGGGCTTTTCTTGTATAATAAAGTTCAGTTCCTCATCCTTTTACTCCCACAGGTTCAGATACATGATGTAAGAAGTGGATGCTTAATTAACTTCATCTTGTTCACCTCTGAGCGTAATTTTTTTTTTAAATAAGCTCTCTCTGCAAAATGTCAAAAACACAATTATATGCTACACTTATTCCTGACAATTCAATTATCATCAAACATAAAAAGTCTTAATTTCACTTACGGAACATTTTGAACAGCTCCATTATTTGCTATGTTATATGGTGTACGAAAAAAAAAAATCCAAACTAGGATTAGTCCTATCCGTCAGAAAAACACACACACACACACACAAACAAAGTTTAGCCCCGACTTTAAATCCTGTATTTGACTGATTTACAGCACACAGGCTTTGAGGGCTGTAAGGGTAAGATAGCATTCTCACCTCAGATCATTTTCACGAATGTCAGTGGTAGCCAGTGTTACGAGCGACTAAAGGAAAATGTCCTTCCTCTGCATCACATCACATGAAGATTTTATTTACTGCTGAATGTATCTGCAAGAAAGTGATAAACATGTCTCCTTCTCGCTTTTCAGGGGTTTCCCTCTCCTGTCCTCTTGGTGGGAAATTGCGGAGGAACATAAAGACTGAGCAAACGGCTCAGGACTGTGGCTAAATGTTAAAGAGGTTTGGGTTTTGGGGTTAGTGATGCTCTGTGACGCCTGTGAAGCTGACCAGTCTAAGTTCACTACTTCATGCTGACTTTGAAGTTGCACTCAACTTAGAAAAAATAGCTTCAGGCACTTTTGTGAAACAGATATAAAACACGGGCATCACTCATGGTTATGATCAATATTTTGACATTTTATCATTTATTATTACAAATAATTTATATTCAGTGTTTACATGGCTAGTTTATAATGCTGGGAAAGTGTAAACACTGTTGATTAGTAAGTTAAATTATTCAGAGAGAAAACAAAACAAAATTATTTAATTGCAGAAAAATAAATGTTTAATGATTTATTACATCAGAAGAATATACTGTTCAGTGTAAACTGTATGAGATCACATGTTTATACACCCTATAAAATTATGTGTTTGTATTTTTTGCTATTGCTGTTGAGAAACTGGAGCATTGTGAGTGATTTTAACAAACAGCCACTGATGACACAAATGTTACCTTTCTCTAAACCTTTACATATATTCTAAGTTATGAACGCTACAGTCCTCCAACGCTAACTGGAGTTTGGACAAATGCACAAATGGGAAGCCGCCTGTCTCAATATTTACAGCTAAGGACAAAGCTGGCATTATTCTAAACTATTTACTTTTGATCTTTGTTTTGGGTTTGTCTATTCATTGCTATCGAAAACTGAACATTTAAAAGAGGTCACAAACATATAAAATTGGTTAGTTATTTTTTTTAAGGCTACACAATTTCCTGAAATGGTCACCCAGTGCAGCTGACAGACGTGCTATTAAAAGTTAAACAATGGTGTCAAATTAGGCTTCTGCCACACAGGCAATACCTCACTAAGCAGATTTATTTTTGGGATTGCCCTTTTCATTGTATTTCTGATAACATTATACACACTACAAAATGTTCTTAGTAGTAATTTGTAATTCTCTTTAGACTTTGATTTTTTCACCTGTTTTCTTGTATTGGAGTTTCTCTTGTATTGCTGGAGTCGGTGTTTTGCTGCTAGAAAAAGAATTTTCCTGGAGGAACCTTCCCGAGGGATTAATAAAGTATCTATCTATCTATCTATCTATCTATCTATCTATCTATCTATCTATCTATCTATCTATCTATCTATCTATCTATATCACTTTAACAGGATGTTTTAAATATAATAATTTCATTTTTGGATGTTGAAGAAAAAACATTTAGCAGAAAACTTTGACTTTTTTTTATTTAACCGAAAGTTCAGATTTATTAAGTGTTTCTCAGTTAGCATGCCTGCTTCACTCAAAGAGGTGCTGTACTTAGAAAAAGCAGCTAGTTCTTCTGACTTTTGTTTGCTTCACGACTACATTAATTAATTTGATTACTTTACTGAACAGTAGTGAGGCAAATATTTTGCTTTCTTTCATCCCAGTGAGTCTACTCCTGTATTCTTATGATAAACTGACAGAGTTTAAAGCTGATTGACCCATTAAATGATCATTAATCCTCCCATTAATTCAGTGTTTGTGTGTGTAAGGGATGAGGGATTGCCAGAGATAAAGTTCATAGTACTTAAGAAGTTGAGAATTTTATAAATGACTAATGAGAGACTGCCCGTTATTAAAGAGGTGCTGACAGCCGAGTTCATCTGACCCCGTGAAGTTCAAGATATTTTTATTCATGAGAAGTAAATATAAGAGAGATGTGCTATGACCAAATGCAATTATTTTTTCAGAATTTAACTGCTAATGCTGTGCTTAGTTTAATTAATTTATTACTAATAGGATCTATCACTGTGATCCTAGTTTTAATTAGTTATAACCAATATAATAAAATAACTGGTAACCCTCACTTTTATAGTCACCTAGTCACAGAGCATTTAACCTGATAAAGTTAATGCAATGTATGGGTGATATTTTCTTCTCATCATCATCCTCATCATCCTCATCAAGTGTTTGGCATTATGGCTTTCCTTTGAATAAAATTAAATTATTACTCACATATTATATTTAGAATAGAATAAACATGTGAAATTAAATGAAAAATATAAATATCAGAATTAAAAACAGAATACCTATCCTAAGTACAATTGCCATAGCTTTACCACATAAATACTTATCTACTGAAGGGTTACCAAAAAATCATGGGCCAAAAAAACAAGTAGTCAGACGACATCTATGTTAGCCAAACGTATTTGGAAGAAAAAATTATTTTAATTTATTTTTACCTAATCCCTGTTTGTAACTGTTAAGACTGGTTCAATTCTGATCTACTGCTTTTCTTGAAACTGATGGCATCTTCTTATTCAATTATTCTCCACTTTCCTTTCTTCATCATTCAGCCCAAAATATCACAAAAGACTCAAAGGGGTTTAAATACACGGAGAGGCCAGATTCTACCATACAGCGCTGGCTTTGTTTTAAGGTTGCTTCCCCAGTGAGCTTCTCTCTTGCACCATAATCCATCTTGGAGGGACAGCGTGATCTAGGCGAGGGTCTGGTGGCGAAATGTTTCCTCCAGTGTTTGATTATAGTGCTCACTTTACACATTTCTTCTAATTTGACACCTGTTACAATAAACTCTAAAACATATTTTGTTAACTCAGCATTATGCTCATTTTGATAATTCCCATGATAATTAGTTTAGTTGATGTCTTTTAGTCTTCTGCCTGATTTAGAATAAATGATTCATAATGAATAAGTCTTTGTTTTCTAGCCTGTTAAGTGTCAAAATAGATTTCATTACAAAGAAAAAAAACTAGAACAATATTATCTGAGACCCTATTTCATTATGGTTTTCCATATTACAAATAGATTCATAGAAAAATCTTGTGATATACTTCTCTACTACAGAGCCAAAATGTACCTTTTCCATTGGTGTCAGGCAAATAGTCACCCAAACATTGCGACACGCCTTTTTTTTGGATCAAATACTGTTTTGTGTCTGCATGAAGTTGTCAGGTCGACATAAAATACAAACATCATCAGTGGTCGCTTCTGTGCTTCTTAGGGTGGATTGTTTGGAGGTGTCCCTCTAGTCTACACACTGTTGGACAGCTGCACGCCTTTAGTTGAGAAAAACAAGATTTCAGATGCATGTCTATTTTTACCTTAAACATTCAGTGTCAATACATATGCTCAAATTGGAATTCAGACATTAAGACATGACCCGGCTGGCAGTAATACAGCCAGTTACCCACCGCTGTCTGGCTGGATATTTAATGCAGTAAAGTCATATTAAATGTGCAAAGGGCTGAGTCTAGTTTGCTTAGGCAGTGAGGTTATGTGTTGTGTGTTGTGCTGTTAAGTTTAATATCCAGTTCTGTACACGTGCTTGCCCACTACTGCCAAAAATATGGATCTTTACTTACAGTATCTTATGGATGAAAAGGATGGCAGTGTCAGGAAATGTCCCTGTCCCTAATTGATTTTTTTCTTATGAAAAAAACCTGCTATTTACGTAGTGACCCTATCCAGGAATATGTGGTTCATTTCAGCTTTAGTCTCTCACAGTTGACTATTCACACACTTGTCCCTCACACACAGTAAGTTAATGCCTTAGGGTATTTTTTTTCTCTAAATTAAATAGAGTCTAAAGTGACCCTACAGCTGTTTTGCCAAGCTGAGGCCAGGCTACCAACAGCAGGCTGGACTGTAGTTGCTGTCTGTTGCTCCAATTGTGTACATGTACATACATGACGTAGTGCAACAGTGTCTCTCAGAGTGACAGCCCAGCTGTGACAGTTGCTGTGGTCGAGACAGCGAGGAAAGCAGCGAATGATGACGAGGAAACAGCTTGTTGAAAAATAAGTTGACTCTGTTGAAAGACGACAGCTGCACTGACTTTGTTTATTCAAAGTTCACAATATTGTCAGGACATAAGATTAATTTGTCTCAATGAACGGAGATGTAAACATGCCATCATGTCAAGCTAAATGTCACATGGCATACTTCTTTTGTGCTAATAAATGATAACACCATTGCAGGAAATGTGTCAGTGAAGGTGCAAAATAAATGTTTTTCTTTTGTTTTAAAATTATGTATTCACTCTGGAAGTAAATATATTGGATTACACAAGTTCTTCTTACATATGCTGATCGTCTACAATATTAAAACCACCTTGTTGTGGTGGACAGAGGTCAGAAGGGGCACTATGACCAGTCTGCAGCTATGATGTTGTGATCCACAGTCAATTGTTCCCAACGCCACGTGGATTTAAATTTGTGGCTGTTTTGTGTATTTTTGCCTACAACTAATTCCTTTTTTAATACTACAACCTTTAGATGTACATCCAGCAAAGAGGGTTTATCATCATCTCCATCTGGCTGCCTCTCATAAAGTTTGTCCTGACAATTAGTGCAATTATTACCTCAAGAAAAAAAAAACAATGCATCAAGCTTCAAGATCCTAGAAGGATCGTCCTTTGATCATATCAAAGCACACTGAATCGAAATCAAATCGTGAGAAACTTCCTACCCTTACAGCTCCCAGCCAAATAGGACAGATATTGCCTCCACTGAAGCACTTGGCTGGATATTGGTCAGAACTGATCAGACGTGCCATGTGACTACTTAAAATTCCCTAGCAGTCAGAATTTCCCTAATTGCTTCATTTATGCTGTTCTCTCACACAGAACATGAGCCTGACATTTAACACCACCAGAATAGTAGTTGAAACCCAGGAGACTTTAATAGAAATCATTAATAATCATCCATGTTTGTTCTTCACATTTTCACAAAAACACCACATAAACACTCTACACTATATATTTATAGTATATTATTAATAGTAGATATGTTGCATGACACCATCTAGAAATATATGTAAGTCCTTTTTCTTAGTGTTTTCTCAAACCTTAGCCCTGCTAATATTAAACTGAGTATCTTTTCTAGTGCATCTTTAGAAATATAATAAAGTTCACTTTTTTGCATTATTAACACTTAGGTTGACACAGGGGTGTCTCAGGATAGCTCCCACCATGTACTTGTTATTCCAGCAGAATCTGGCAATTCTGGGGTGTGGCCTGTATTCACTGCCTCTCAGCAGCATCTCAGCCAGAGGCAGCTTCCATGGGAGGATGAGTTCCCAGATCTCTTCATCATCTAGAACGTGCTAGACATGTGTGTAATGGATTCTCTCATGCCTCGCTACAGACTGTCTCCAGTCTGCAAAAACTACATACAGAATTAGATGGTGGTTGGTTGACAAACACTCTTCTACAATTCCCGACAGGTCCAGTGGCCTTTTCACAAATAGATGCCCAGACTGCACACACAGGTTCGAAGCACTTGAGCACAAACACAATACACCCACGTATCTGCATTGCTAATACGTGCACGTAGATGCACATGGGTGTACATGCAAAAAGGGAAAACACACAGGGGGAGTTTGTTTGCAGCTTCTCTGCATTGTTTGGCATTTGTCGACTTCAGTGTCAGACTGACAATCACTATAGGTCAGACCAAATTGCCTGTTGTCCACAGTGTCTTGAAAATAAGCTTGCCTGAATAATTACTCACCCAAGCGCACTCCAACAGCCCCCGCCTCAGGAGAAACACTGAGTCTTTTTATGTGATGAGGTTATGATATGTCGTATATTTTGGAACCAGATGTCAATGTGCCAAAAAAGTGCCATAACAGGATTTAACTTCTTTCTTCACCCTGGTCAATCTGACATTACAACATCTTGACAATCGATCCGTGCGGCTCTGGCAAGCTGCTTGATAAGGAGAGCTCAGACTTCCCAAAGACAGCTGATTATGTTTTGTGGGCACAGCCTGGCCTTTTCCCTGTCTGACATCAGTCTATTACAGCAGTGATCAGCAAGCAGCTGTAATCACCTGTAGAGGTGTTGCGGGAATGATAAGGATGAAAAGAGCATAACTAAGCCACCAAAGATTGGCCCCAACCACCACAGATCAATACATCATCTGAGTCTAATAATAAACTCCATCAACCTTTTGCCTGCCAACCGATATACCCAAACATACATCAAAAGCATGTGACAATATGAAGCAATCACATAGTTTGCTGATCTGTAAATCCAGCCGCATATTGACAATATCAAATCAATATATTTTTTCCCATAGTCATATTAGCACATGCCAAAGTTCACCATAGTTACAGGCATTAACACACTAAATACAATGGTGCATTCACTGTCATTCTTCAATTGTAGTAGTTCAGTGTAGTGTGGACACATCAGTGCATTGCTTCATTTCACTCCTGTGGGTTTGACTGCTTATTAAAGTGTCAAAGCAGACTTTCTGTGTACTTTCTGTATCAATCCAATGATTGTTTTTTTTATATACTGTCAGAAAATAGTGGAAAATACTGATCACAACTCGGCACCCAATGATATTCAGTGTACTATCATATTATGCAAATGTTGGAAATCAATTTTGAAACCATTCAGTTTTGTGAATTTGTGCTTGAAAAGTGACTGAAATTATTATTATAATAAATTATTAATCATAAAATAGTTACTAGTCTATGTACTGATACACCTAAGTATCACATGGGTTTATTTTGAAGCAAACTAAAATGAAAGTACTCAGAAAGTATCCTCACAGTACAGGAGAGTAATTCATCTACTACACTATTAAATGTTTAAACTTCCCCTATTCTACACTGTTACATTGTTAGATATCAATAATGCATGACGTTCACAGCATTTTGTGATGAAGTGTTGTAATTTTTGTTTTCGACGAGCCCACTTTCCCACCGCCTGCTTCGTCTACTGTTACTTCATTTCCCAGAACAACTTTTATAACATTGTCTAGAAGTTAGAGTGGGTCGTCTGAGCTTGATAAATGCACAATACACTGAGAGAGAAAAGTAAGAGTGAGAGAGATAGTGTTTTGTGTTTACTGTAACCGTGAAAAAGTGGGAAGAGAAGAATGTGGTACTTTATTGTGCCTGCTTGATCAAAACTATAGAGAAAAATTCACAATACTGACATTTTAGAATGCAAATAGATATTCTCTTCAATGAATAATAACTATTACACTCTTGATTCATTGATTGATCTATCGTGTGGTCTAGAAAATGTCAGAGGCATTACAGGCAGGTTCTCTTGCTTGTTAAGACATCTATAAAGACACGCATGCTCTACAGTTTGAACGCAGTAGCTCGACTTTACAAGACATTTTCATATCCTGGCAACCAACTATTGCTGTCACATTGCTCAACAAGTTTGCACAGGAGGGTAACATAAGAAGCACTGCGTCTTCAAATAAGTCTACTTTTGCTGAAATCAGCTCAGAAACAACAAACTATAAAAGGAATAAGCCTCTGTATTCCTTTTCTGAATCTGAATTGTCTCCTGACTGTCAGCCGCCCACCATAACTCTGCATGTAGTTTTTTTTTGCAGGCTGAAGACTGCTGCAGAACCATCGGTGTGCTCTTGCAACCACTTGGTGGTTTTATTGCTGTGGTGGACAGGGGTCACCATGGGAAAAAATTAATACTGACTATCATCCACCAGTGTCAGAGCACAGTGCATCATAGCTTACTTAAGGAGCAGTGTAATCGCAGACCCCTCAGAGGGTCCATGCTGAACCTTGTCCAGTAACAATAAAACAAACAGGGGATATTAATTTAGCGCCTGATCAGTGTATTAACATGTTTTGGGCAGTTGAGCACAGCTCCCTGCAGTTTGATCCTGATAAATGCAGCTTACAAGACACATTTTGACAGTTTACTTATAATTTACTTATAAAACTAAGTATAAGTTACAAAATGTAGTAAAACAACAATACTACTACGTTTGCAAAGATTAGCCTTCAACATGGGCTGTGGCATTTTGTATGTCCTTACATTTTATAAAGAAATTATGGCGGATAAATGGACAATGAAAGTTAAAATTAGATTCACTAATAATGACCACATGACCAGTGGCAAATCTGCAGTTATGTAGCCTATATCTACATTGTGTCGTCTATTGAAGCTACAGTAAATGGAGAAATCACTATATTGACTTCTTCTGGTAGGTTTCTCTATTAGATCAACTGTCAAATACAGAATGAGGAGTCTTAAAAGGCTGAACAAAAACCTTACTGCTCGTATTTATTTTAAGTAACCTATCATTTTCTATAGCTCCTTATTTCTACTAAGCAACATACATAGGAAGGAGTAGGTATAAGGTAGAAGAATTGATTAGACACACATCATACATCTATAGGCAATTTAGATTCTCCAAACTGACCTTTCCTGCATGTGTTTGAACAGTGAGAAGAAACTGGTACACCGGGAGGAGCATGACTCCACACAGATGAAGACCAACACTGACATATGAAAGCAGAACTCAACATAGTAAAACAAACTAAGAGCCTTACAGTCCCATGGGGATCAATAAAGTGGTCCCATACAATAAACATCTCAAACTACAGTAATTAGATATTTGTAGTAAAATGCTATTAGACAAGTCACATTTTAATCAAGTATAACTAAATACAAAAATCCATCATATTGTTAAATAACAAATGCCAATGAGAAAGACAAAATAAAAATGACTTGAATCAACTGAATAAAGCCTAAATATAAAATTAAAATAGATTGTATATCCATCCATCATCCTAACCACTTGTCCTCTTAAGGGTCGCAGGGATGCTGGAGCCAATCTCAACTGTCATTGGGAGAAAGGCAGAGAGGGATCATCGTGGACATGTCGCCTTTCTATTACTGGGCTGGATTATATTTCCATACTAATTATTGAAGTTAACAAAATGTGGTAATGATTCTATTTGTATTTGTTTGATCACCACAGACAATGAGTCTGACTAGACATAAACTTTTATTTTTACTTGTGCAATAACCCAGGACAATAATGTGCAATTTATTTTT
>JAUYWH010000022.1:19383315-19425666 GCA_034779795.1 Ctenopoma multispine
AGTAGTAATTTGTAATTCTCTTTAGACTTTGATTTTTCACCTGTTTTCTTGTATTGCTGGAGTTTTTCTTGCATTGTCGGAGTTTTTCTTGTATTGCTGGAGTCGGTGTTTTGCTGCTAGAAAAAGAATTTCCCGGAGGAACCTTCCAGAGGGATTAATAAAGTTTCTATCTATCTATCCATCCATCCATCCATCCATCCATCCATCCATCCATCCATCCATCCATCCATCCATCTAAATAGAACATTTTATTCAGTTCTGGGGCTCCTTAAACAAAACAGGTCAACTTTGCATGAAATTAACCGAAGCTATGGAGAGCTGGTTTTCAACTTAAAATGACTCTCCTCAGGCAGTGTGCAGAACACTGTACTGTGTCTACCATTCCTGGCTAGCTGAACTGTAATTGGTCAGGTCCTTTACGATGGGCTTACAGAATTTTAAGTAACTTATCCAAATACATGTTGAAGTGATTCAGCAGCTGTAGTGCCCCTAGCACTAAGGTGAAAGGTTGCACAAAATGCAAAAGGAAAAGTAGACCATAGCGTATCTCTTGAGGAAATACAAGCAAACCACTAACAGCTGTTATGTTCAGTGTTAAAGCAAGAGATTGCCTTTAATAGCTGTGGCTGACCCTGCCTGACATAGTGCCATGTAGGTCTGTCATGTTTTATTCAAACGTTCAACTACCAAAACCAAAACTCTATGTGTAGTAAAACAGCACATGTCCTGTACTCCGCTGGAAGGCGAACATAAAATGTACCATTAGCTTAGTTAAAAGTAAGCTAAAAGTTTTCTCCTCAACAGAAAAATAGCGAAAAATACAAAGTTATTTGTGGATTATAATGACATTTTGGATTTGACACCAGAAATGGAAAAGACTGTGAATACAGGTGATGTAAATTCTTTTTTAAGGTTTAGGTAGCCTGACAATCACACTAAATCACCATTTTATTTGATATCAAATCATTATAAACGTAACTAAAGTTGTTGGGGTTTTTTTCAACAAGCACGAGCTGAAGATGGCTGCAGTACAAACCTGGCACCCCAACACCAGAGGAATACTGGTGCGCAGTATGAAACAGGCATCAAACGGTCATGCAGTAGTTATGCAACAAGTCCCTAACCCCTTGCTACTTTAATTTACACTGCATGTAATAGCAATGTAAAAATGGTCTTGAATAAAACCTGAGAATATTCACTTTAACAACGGCAAATCTCAAAGTATATGTATTATATACAGTAGTTTAAGAGTAGTCTACTGTGTTTGTATTAGGTAAGTAGCACTTTGTTATTTGTGTGTACTGTACTTGAGTGCACTTGTTTCTGCTGTTTATTCAGTGGTTTAGTAAATGCAATACAAATATACACACCATTAGAGCTGTCATTTTCTTTTACAAAATCAATGGATACTGTGCAGTAAAAAAAATTGTATACTAAGGGAATCAAGTCAGTATTCACATTGTTTGGTTTCATTCTTAATGAAAACGTGTCCATGTCAGCGTGGGACATTTTCAAATAGCTACACTAGTACACACGATTAAAAATGGAAATTAACAGCCTGAAGACACACACATATGTATTCAAACCCACACACACACACACACAGACAAAACACGCAAAGAGTGTCTGGCGCGCGAATAAAACAGATGGTAGAAGGTCTGGATCTGAATTCTGGATGGACGTTTGTCAACTCTTGAAGATACAGAAATGTTGTTATGGCTGATTTGCATGGAGAATCAGTTGCTTGGATTTGGTGAGATGAGTTCACAACTAAGGCAAAATATAATTATCGAGTAAAACAATATTATTATATGGGAATACACAACACGCGCCACACAAAAATCCTACAGACGAGGCCAACACCTGCCTCTGCTAATTTGTGTCTTTAATGCAAGAAAAACAAGCAGAGTGAAAACACCCATCGCGAAGGCTCACATGAAATGTAATCAGGAATAGTTTGTGATTTTAAATTAATTTCCACTTTGTGAAACCTCAGAGACATATTCGTCATATAGTCTCACAGTCTCACATAAAATGTCTGTCTTGTGGCCTCGGTTGTTGTCAGAACTTATTTTTCAGACAAATGACTCACTATGAATCAACACTTACTCATCCAGCAGCAGAAGTGGAAAATGAAGTCATAATAAATATAGTGTAATATTTTCCTAAATGGAAACACAGCATTTAGTTTGTAGTTCAGTTTGTTTGGATTTTTTTTTTTTACTTTTATTTGCATTGCACCTTTGCAAAGAACCTATAACAAAATGTTTTGTGTGGTGTCATCAGGTGCAAATTAATTGTATGCATTTTCTCATTTCATATTTACCTAATGCTTACATTCATCAAATGTGTTTTGTCTACTCTGCTGCCCAATATATTTTTATCCTCTCCCGGGAGAAGTAACAGTTTAGGGGCATTTGCTGCTTTTAAACACTATCTCTATGTGCCAGTTAAATGTAGGTTGCTTGGGTTTTTCTAGGACATTTTACTGAAATGGCGATTAAAGCAAATGAATGAAATTATGACTATAAACTGTGCAAACTACTGATGAGCTTTATTTAGTAAAGTCAAAACATGAATGAAAGTGATAGGTTGTTATTTACACAGACACTCTAAATGTACCTGAACCACACAACTCAGGAAAGACACCTGACAACCTAAAACAATGGTTCTTAGCATGGAGGTTGCGCCCCCACATTTTAGTTCCCGAGGTGTCAGATGACTAATGGTTGCACACGAAAAACATGCATATGCCATGTCTAATAAACTGGTACTACATAAAAGAAGAGCTTCAACAATGTTCAGGACTGGTGGCAAGCTGTGGTCTGTGAAACAATAAGGATATAGAATTTTGATATAGAAACATTTGAGAAAACAGTGTTTAAGTAATCTGCCATTCTATTCTGTAAAGATGGATTTATAAACTTAATTTTAAATTGTTTGTGAGAGACCACTTTTATTTGTGTTTCATCATTTTCCTGCATCAGAAATCTTGTTTGACTCGTTAACCAGTCTGGCTCAATATGAGCTCTATGAATTCATTACTGACCATCCTTCTTGCCCTTAATGGTGGTGACTGAGATACCACTGTGTAATGGCTTAAAGTCACATGTGATAAATTAGTAGTATGGGCACTATAAATACCCACAGCCATGCACAGTGGTCACTCGTAATGACAGCTGCTCACTGGAGCAGCATTTCCTCTTTCTAGTATTCTAATGAGTGGTGAAGTTGAGACAAGTATCCATACGCATAGAGATGTTTAAGGGCATTTATGCTTTCATGCATGGCAAACTGTGGGAGTGGGATTAGACTCCTACGTGTACACCCAGTTCCACAATGAGTAAGATTTATAACATAGATCCTCAAGTACATGCACATGTGCACACCGCAGCTTTGTAAATGTGCCAAAACTATGTTTATGCATATTTCTACCTATGCACACAGTTCCAGTCATAAATACACACAGGATTTTATACACCTGGCTCCAGAACTCAACAGATGATCAAATCTCTCTTGATTACAAGCGTTTAAGAGGTCCAAGAAGACATTGCCTCAAAGACAAAAAGATTAAAAACAGCTGAACTAAACGTGTATATATTAACCAGTGCCAACAAGGGGTTTTAAATCCCCATATAGATTAATACAGCCTACAAAGCCTACAGACAATGGCTTAGCAGTAGATCTATCAAATGTGAACCATTCTGTGAGAAGCTGAAATTTTTAGGATTTGACCTAAACCGGGAGAAAAAAAAAAAAAGACTTTCCACAAAATGTACCACTCACATGTTGAGAAAGAAAGAGCCCAGCACCGTAGGAGTAGGCAGTGTGCGTGCATGAGCAGAATGAAATGACATGGACCACAGTGAAGCTAATTTGGTGGTCAAACAACTACAGGTGACTCAGCTGAAACAGCTGAAAAACTGAGACAGATCAATACTGTTACTGTACGTTGAATATCAAAGAAGGGAGAAACAATATGCTGTTCAGTGAGACAGTCAGCATTTTGTTAATGGAGTAGTTGTTTGACAGAGGACAGAGGAGACGTGAAAAAAACATGGCATATGAAATTATAGAAAATGGAAAAATGTTACCTCCCTGAACTGAACAGGATTATTATGTGCAGCTCCCACAATGACTTACGGCACAGTACTCCACCCAAAAAGGCTCAATTTTCAATTTTAAAATTGAAAAGTAACAGTGCCTGATACTACTTTTCTATCTGTGATACTGCTGAAGCATTAATTATACAGTCCAGCTTTGTGTCAATTAAAGAATGTTTAGAAATATATTTTCTTTAGATATGTGCTTAAACATCTAAAAAAAAAAAAAAAAAGTAAACAGTAATTGTGTTTTTTTCCCCTCACAGTGACTTGAATGTGATAAAACTTTGCCATAGTAATGTGCATCTGCAACATCAATATACATTTACGATATATCAGTCTAGTGATGCAACCTTGTTGCATTAAATTAGTACATCTACTGTTAGGAAGGAAACAGTATTTTATAGCTTCCTAAGCAGCCAATTGTGTCGTTGCTGGCTCACTGAATGAGTGGGTTTGGTTGAAGCGAGATGACTCGATGGGCTGATACTAGTTTGTCTAGATATAGCTGTCATTCCCCCAAATGAGCTGCTAAATCAATTGTGACATGGGGCTGTCATTCTACTGAGTCACTGGAAGGTTTATAGGGGAGTAAAGACTATCAGAACAAGGTAGATGAAGCATGAAATTTCATGACACAAACCATTTTTTCCTTGTTTTAGGAACTCACCGTATAAAATTTTAAGAAATGTACCGGATATGGCAGGATTGACTGCCACAAAAGAAATCACATTATCTCTGATGCTATTTAATGAAGTTGATCCAGAGTCTTTACAAGTGTGGGCAACCGCAATGATGAAATGCAAAGAACAGGGCGACTAATTTTCAATCAAACGGTGATGAAACTCAGTGTAAAGAGAATGAATAAGTGCCATATAAAATAAAACCACTCATGCTAGATGTCAAGGACTGTCAAACTTTTATACGTACAGGAAAAACATACGACAGAAATAGAACAAAAATCTGAAGTCAGATTAACACACTTCTCTTGGAGAGGACTTTTTTTTTCACATCTGATCTAATTTTGTCTGAGTCCAAATTAGCACAAAAAAACATGCATTTATAGTTTATATTTGATGACATGTACCATAGATTATTGCCTCCTTCCAAACTAGAACAAATCCAGCTCAAAGATAAAATCCTTCTCAGATATGTTTGAAAAGCTGACAAAGATGAGATGGTTATTAGAGAGAAACTATTATAATCACAATGTTCTGTAAAATAGTCTTTTAAAAAGGGTTAGTTCGCTCTTCGGTACAAATTGTGAGATGTGAATTATGGTGTCAAAAACAAATCAAACACAGTCTCTTTCTTTCTTTTGTAGACCCCAAATCATCTGCAAGTCTAATTTAATCTGCAAAATATTAACTTACTTTACCAAACTAGTCTGAAGCTAAAATGTTTACAGGAGCAGAGGATCAGCTGGGGAGATATAACCATTAACTCATTAAAAGAGGTTGCAACAAAGCAGATGGTGTGCACCTCTGGGATAGAGGAATGTGATGGAGCTTTGACCACAAAACAGCTGCAGAATGGATCAGCTCAAGCATTCAAGGAATCATGAAAGAAACTGTCAGCTCCTAATGATATCTGCTGTCCTCACACAGTTTGCTGTGGGCCTGGGTTCTGCTTTCTGCATACACTTGAGATGAACGCTGATAGCTTTTACCTTACAAGCTGTCATGTAATTGCAGTTTCACTAAAAGTGATTTTTTTTCCTAGGCATCCACACTCTCAGAAATGAGTCATAGTGTAGTAGCAAAAACAGCAATAAAAGCAAACATCAGGAATTTCAGGCTGCAAATTTCATTTTAAAAAAGGTGTTTCAACTACAGTATGTGCTTTAAAATGATACAGTGTACTAAATTTACAGACCATATATGTTAATTTGCCTTATAGTGGCCATTATATGCTTAATTTAGGGTTTTATATTTTATTTTCAGGCTTCGCTGATACAAGATTATATCATTATGCATAGATTATATTATATTAAGTTAATTATATTCACAGCAGAAAAAACACTTTCTGCAGCACACACCTAAAGCAGAGCTGGTTTGAGTGTTTGTGCAGTGGTTGGTGTGTCTCTGGAGCGATTGATGCTAGTGCTGCTTGCTAGTCCTAAGCACTGCCATGCATGGCAGTTGTGAATGGAGCTTTGGTGGTTCGGGTGTTTCGAGCGGAGGTCGGCATTTCTCCGGAGCAGCTAGGAGTTAGCACTGTGTGCTGGTTCGAGTGCTCCTGCAGATGCTGTATGTGTAGGGAGCCCAGAATGGATGGCTAATCATGGACTTGACATCACAGTGAAACTCTTGAAAGCCAAGCATATAGGTCAGACCTGGGACATGGGTGTTTCACTATCAGCCTAAAAACACATTCACCTCAAGCTTTGTGACTCTGACTATACTAATCTGAAGCACCCTGCTTCACAATAGCATATGTGACATCAAAGCCTGAAATGCATCATATGGCCCCTTAAAAAATTTATCATACACCACATTCACGTTCTCCGCTTACATGCTTTCCTCTTCGATGCTATGATGAAAACCTCACAAGAAAATAAGGCAGCTGAGGGCAACCTCTCATCAACCGGTCTTTCTTTAGGGTGTTTATACAGTGCTAAATATTATTTGCTTTACTTTCTGTTGACAATTTGAAGCACTTAACCCATGGGGGTTTCAACCAGCATCAGCACACGTCTGCATTGCTAATAATTTGTTTGTTATGCGTTTCTTAACATCTTATATAAATCATAGATAATGTTTGCTATTGCAAATCAGTTGTGAATATTGCCACACGATGTGCAGTCATACAAACACAAAGTCAGCAACTGTGTCTCCAATGTGAAACTTAGAAGTAAGAGCATGAACTACGGGTGAGGGAAAATGTCAGAATGAGTGGGATGCTGAAGGCCTGCGTGCTCTTTTATAAAAAAAAGCATTTTTTATTCTTCTAAATGGATAATTTTTTTTACTCGTCTGTGGTCCCTGTACTACTGAAACTAGCCACTTCAGTGACTGTGAGATGGTTTGTCCAGCCAGCAGTAAACTAATGTCAGAACAAGGAGCCAGGAAAATGCTTTCCAGTGAGCATTAAAGGCTAGAACGCTCTGAGCTTCTTATTCCTGGGTCACCGCATCTCTATTGTGCTACTCATGTGCAGCACAGAATGAAACAAATGAAATTTATAAAAATCATTTTTCTTCTGACTGAACAAGAGCCAAACATTTGCCATGGTTGGGCTGAGAAGGACATTCCTGACAGGATCTCCTTTTGAAGATAAACACATTATAAGGATGGACAGACCTGATAGAAACTGTGTTCTAGGTGTATGTGTCAACTTTACGAACACATCTGCTACACAAATGAATAATGTAATCTGTCTGTGATCATGAATTAGCTTTTCCCCAACTGCCTGTCACTGGGGCTCCCGCTTCTCGGTGAACTATACTCAAATGTTCTTCAGCTGCAGCTCCTGGTCCCCGTGTTACCGTTACATAAGGTTGGAGTAAAATATTCATCAAGCTGCTCTGGACCACATCTGTATGCAGCTGAGCGCTGAGGAAACACTTTTCAGTAAACCTGCTAACTACATCAGGGTGGCTGCTGCGGCAGGATTTAGAGTGGTTTGCGTGCAAATGTGTTTGATTGCTTTTGTGTACGTCTGTGTGAGGTCTGTGTGTACATGGTACAGTATGTGTGTTTAAGTGGTGCAATTTGGCGCATGTGTGTGTGAGAGAGGTTATACAAGTATATAGTAATGCGCACGTCTACATGTATTCTCCCCGACATCATCAGTATGCTGAGCTGGTACTCGTGTACATGCATTGCTTCCATTTAAAGCAAACATTAGTAAACATCTAGCCGCAGTGCTAGCGGATGTCTATCTGCTTGCTAGATGATGCAGGAAATGATGTCTAGCTGGCGCTGGGCGTGTTAAGAGTCGACAGTAAAGTTAAAACCTTCTGGGGCCATAAGCAGGTCCATCAAGACCAGAGGAACCATCTGGCATCTGGCTGAAACGCAGATCCCTGGAAAGGAATAACCCAAGACACCGCCTAAATGACCACACACCATTTGTCAGGTTTACTGTTTAATCTAGATAACTGACAAGGCTGCTTTATACCATGCCAGGAACTCTCTTTCTTAATTGTTGTAATGATCTCTATTCAATTACAGTGGATGTTGACTGATTGGCGTCTGCCTTGGAAAGGGTTTGATTTTCAATAGCCCAGAAACACCAGCTGAAGATGAACTGAGAAAATTTCACCATGTTGATCTACACCACCTGCATCTGCCTGGAGCGGTTTCTTTCACCTCCAGCTGTCTGAATGTAAAAAAGGCAGAAGAGAGGAATGACAATATATATAGAGAGAGGATAAAGAGAAAGGAGATCAGAGACATCCAAATTAAATATGGAAGGACAACTCTTATGTGCATCAATGAAGAGGGAATGAGCACTGTGCTAATGATGAAGAATTTGAGGCTTCCATGTGAGTGTGGGATCAAGAACACACTGTTGGATATGCTCATTACTGAGGGACACACTGACTCTTACCTTTGTGTGTGAGTGTGTGTGTAAATATACATATTTTATGTGTGGGAGACAGTGGAAAAAAGTTCATGCCCACAGTCTTGTATGCACACAACTAATGCATAAAAACATATATAACCTGAAGAAAATAATAAGAATGGATATGTACGTTAGAAGCTGCACAAAACTTAAGCACGCGTGTGTTCCGTCACACAGGGTTCGCCCCGATTAACGCTGGAGGCCTTGACAGGCAGCCTACATCCCATGTGGTTTATAACACTCTGGAATCAGGGAGCTTATCAAATCATACATAGTCCACAGGCTGTTGCTGTAGAGTATTAGATTAACTAATACACAAAGCATAAAAAAGCGAAGCATCATCAGAACCTCACTAAATCTAGAGCTGCTCCCAAAGCTGTTTTATAAATCCACTCACCAATTTAAGATTAGATCATTTGTGATGATACTATGTGGCGCTTTTGTTACCTAATATTCAACAATCACTACACCTAAAGCAGATGTATGAATTGCATTCTCGTAATATTTTAGGTGTCTTTTAAACAAGGTGGCAAAAATATTAGAATCATCTCTTAATATAATGCACTCCAGTGTGACTCCACCACCCACAGGTTCAACAAAGACAAAGACAATATAACCTTGTAAAAGTAGAATTCATGGCATTGCATTAGATTGTGCAAGTGTACCCAATGAACTGGCCAGTGACTGAATACATATTGGCAACACTCCAACAATATAACTATAACAATATATAAAAAATTTCAGTGCAGTAATAACATCCTACACTGCGGAACACCTCTCCTGTACAGCATTAGCATAGAGGCCTGGTGTTGCTCACGCTGAAAGGCAGTAGAGGAAGCAGCAGCAGATTCTGGTCTGACTCAGGAGTAGTTTAGTATTTGGCACCTGAGATGAGAGCATCAGAGGAGAACAGTGTGGAGATCAGTGTGTCGCTCTAAACAGGACACACACACTGCACCATTCTGCCTTCAGTTTCCATCACTAATGGCTGCAACTAATTATTCTCGTTATAAATGTATCATCTAATCATTTTAGTGATTGATCAATACATTTTTTGGTGAGGTTTACAGATTTTTAAAAACGTTGGAAATGCTCCTGTTGTCCTGTGTTTCTCTGTGTACGATGATGCAACAAAGATAGATGTTATGACAAAGCACACATCTGCAGTCTCAAGACGTTTAGCACACAGACATATCATAATTTACAATTACTTGAAAACTATAGTCGGTGACCAGAAACACCTGAATGACCGAAGCACCCACTTTACCACTGATTCAGTGGCAGAGATATTTTGTGACCCAGCCACCACCTGACATCACAGTACTTACAGAAAGACAACAGGAAATATCATTAAGATTGCACATGAATTTTCATGCAAGATCAAGGTGATGGAAAACTTTAGAGTCAGGATTATATTCAGCTTTTTAAACACAGAGGATCTGAAATACATACTTGATTTGGAAGTCTGAGGAAGAATCTCTCATTCTAATTACAACTGAATTTAAATAAGGCAGTACCTCGCCGGTGTGAAGGTGATTTAAGTAATATTTGTGGTAAAACGTGTAATTGCCCATGAAAAAAAAATTTCAAATGCACGGCAGTCATTTATAAAAAGTCATTCTTCTAAAGACAAACAAAAGTGTATAATTCTGCAGTGAGCCGAGCAGTAAATAGCAATCCCACCTTCTGTAAAACAGAAAGAGTTATTATGCTTGCCATGGCTGGCTGGGTAGAAAATAAAATATCTGTTAAATAATTCATCAAATGTCCAAATGTCCATGAACCGAACATATTTTTTTCCAGAGTGTAAGCAGATGTAAACAACAAACTGATAGGGAGAAATGCTATGGGGTAAAAATTAAATCAAATACTATTCTATTAATCACTTCTGTATTGTGACAGTCAATAGCTCACACTGCTTAGCAACCAACTCCTCCAAGGCAATAGTCAGAACGATGAGATTTACCAAGGAATCTCTTTTCTAAAAGTTATGAAAGTGTCCATAGTGTGGCAGCACATATCTAACACATACTGTTCTCTCACACTGTTCAGATGCTAATGTTGTTTTTCAACCGGTGTTATTAATTATTCAAGCAAATGCATAAAGAATGAAGATCAATAAAGCAAAAACGTAAAATCAGAACACAAATCACAGTTTTTAGCTCATAGCAGATTTCAACAGCAAACATAACCTCTGTTCTTTTATGTGTACATTTCATACACTTCAAGGTGTGAAAATAACTGTACTGATGTCTTACCTTAAAGAGGCGCAGTATGTTGGCCACCATGATGGAAACGGAGCTAGAGGAAGCACCAATGACGCCCACCACCCTCTCAGGTTTGGAGATGATGGGTGCTCCCCCACCCAGACACTTGACATCTGTCCCATCCTTCTCAATCAGAGCTTGCACGAAGGTGAGCGACTGCTCCAAGGCATGAGTGTCCCTGGAACAGGTGTCCAGGATACGTGCCCCCAGTGTGATGTTAGGCAGCAAATTATTGTCATTATTGATGCGGTCAAGGGCAAAGAGCATGGCCTCCAGTCTGTGTATTCCCTTCTCCTTCTTCAGCTCCCCACATGGCTTGCCATCATGGCCTCTAGCATGTACTGGGAAGAGCCCACCTAAGGAGATATCCCCGTCAATGCGGATGGAGTTCAAATGTGTGTGTCCTGGCCCTTTGGGTTTGGCAGCCTGAGCAGTCTTGAGGGAGCTGCAGAGAAGCAGCAGCAGCAGCAGCAGCGGCAAAGTCAGGCTGTTTCGTTGACAGCCGGTCCGATCCGGTCTGCATGCCGGAGGATGAAACATGACCATGACCTGAGCACACATCCACACTGCACAGTCAAACCCAGCAAGCCGAAACAACAGCAGCCAGGTATTATTTTATGATGGCCAGAGGGTTAATTGCAATACCTCTTGAAGCAGTTGGCACAGAAAAGGCTTCCTCTCATGTCATTCCTCTCTCCAAGGCATTCAATTAATGTAGAATATGAGTTTGGCTCTTTCACAGGATGTAATCCTGTTCTCGTCTCCTCCTTCACTCCCTTACTCCATCATCTGACCACAGTGGTGGGCAGCTGCTCCTGTGTCTGCTGTTATTCACAGACTTGCCTATGGAGATCCTTCACTTGGGGCATTAGGAAGAACAAAGGTGAACAATAAGCTCTTTTCTCCCTGTCTCTCCCTCCCTTGCTCGTTCTCTCTGTGTCTCTTTCCTCTCCACCTCAATCAGAAGTTTTTAATCTCCCCTGTTCCCCTGGGCAGGGATTTGGTATATGTCAGAGCCCTCAGGCCTCCTTAGGTCCACAGGCTTCAGAGTGAATTCCTGAAAGATGAAAAAGAGAAGAGTAGTGAGACAGTGCACAGTGAAAACAGAAAATGGCAAAGGGATTTGTATTGGTTTGAGCTTATACCTCTTTTTTGCTTAACCTTTTAACTGCAGCATTATGTGGAATAAAGAGACAGTTCTGCTTCCAAACTAATTTTTATCTTTTATACAGTCTTCCTACGCCTACCCTTTGAATTCAAAAGGTTTCCATAGTCTCAAGGTTGACAGGGCTGAAAGTCAAATCCCATGTGCTTCATTTTCACCCATCAACCTTGTCTGTGGACACATTCAGTCTCTGTAAAAATATTGTGACATTCTTAGTATTGCACTTCCAGTTTTTGCTGCTAACATCACATCTAACTGACAAATTGAAGCAGTGCTGATGGTTCCAGTGAAACAAGACTGTGCTGTCAGCATTGGCAGAAGTAGTCATGTTGCTGTTCTGTGTTGGTAGTCTGAAACTAAATTACTATTTCCCACAAAAAAAATGTATCACCTTTGCTGCCATATTACATACTATACTTCTTCAAAGCCTGTCAAATCAGTACAAACACTAACGGCTTAAGTGGAAGTTCAAACGGACTGAATATGCTACTGATAAAGATGATATCTCTTTGTGCCAAGTGGGCCACTCCAGCATTATGCAGGTATTTCTGCTTACTATGCGCAAAATCAATTACATGCATTCTAATAAAATTCATAAGTGGGTCTCAGAGTCTCTAAAGCATTTCTAAGTCTATGCCTTGCAGAGTATAAAGGTGCAACAAACCAATGTGGGAAGGGACAGAGAAAAAAAGAGTTTGAATTTGTAATTATGCTATTACAGATGGAGAACTGCTTTTATATGTAACAGTGGCAGGAAGAAAGTATCCACCTTAGGAAATCACTGCATTAAGCTGATTCTTGACTCTACACAGCCGTTAACACAGCACAAATGACTGAAATATCATCTGGATCACTGGTGCTTGAATTTTGCCTGTGAAGGGATATAAATATTTCATATACACTGATCACGTATAGACAGTGCTTCAATACATAATTTGAATAACTTGAAGCTTAAATTCTTATATATAGCTCTGTGTTGGCAATTTAAACCTGTTCTGTTTGTTTCACTGCTGCGAGGGTTATTAGATGCAGACTAAATAGATTCAAGTGTTGTACAGGGACATAATGCTCAATTATAGCTGAATTTTGAGAATCTTAGCTACATACTGTGATGCACATCTACACACTGACATCATCATTCACTCCATACTTGCTTTTTCCCCCCTATTTCTCTGGCACACATACATGATATCTGCATGCCAGAAAGGCACACAAAAAAATACCACTACAAGATATCTTGTATGTACACATCTAAACCCTGTTCATTCCCAAAGCTGTAATACGCTCTGAAAGAACAATCTCGCTGCACACAGTCACAGAACAGGGCTGTAGACACTGGTTTTCCAGCAGAGTGGGTTGAAACCCTGGATAAGCAATGGCTGAGATTCATTGAGAGCATATTGGAAGTGACAAGGTCCTTTGAATACACCCAACTATCTCCTACTGAGTGAGAAGTAATTTTTCAGAGTTGATTCACTGCAGGTCCACTTTAACTGCTGCAGAGCAGATGACAGCTACAAAGCCAGCCAACACACCTTTTCCTCCATAACTGAATACAAACCATGCAGCAGTGTATCTAACATCAGCGCAAACACTGTGGCGAAGGCAGTGAGAGATGCTGCTGCCAACATATTGTGATATAGATAGGCAAAAGAAAAAAAAATACAACGGTAAACATTGACGAGTACAAATAAACAGTTCTGCAACACAGCATGATTTCAAGACAGATGTCATCAAACTTCAGGTTTGTACAAAAGGAGAGCTGGTGGGGACACAGCTCGTATCTATACTGACTGAAAAACAGCCAACCAGTCTGAAGTAGTATCTTTTATACAGCAAATCATACACTTTACAAGATGACATCAATCATTATCATGTTAATGAGCTTGTCTTTGCCTCTGGATTAAGATCTTACAGTGTTTCCTCTTTGACCAGATTAAGATAATTCATTTTGTAATCTGAAAGATCTCTTCTGGGTGGGATAGCTATATCATTTGAATTTAGAGTTTCAGAAACTACCATCACTATGTCGAAAGTGCAGACCACCTTTCAGAGCTCTGTAGACGTTAGTGACCATAGTGAAAGTGCAGCATTAGCTTTGTGAAATCAGGTTACATATTCTCAATGCTTTCTGTGTATATTTTATTTCCAGAACTCAGCTGTAATATGCTATATAAGACTGATTCACGATTATAGCTCATATAACAATTTTCTAGCCTGGCACACTGCAAAACTACCTCAGTTTTTTGTTTGCTTCTGAATCACTGCAATGTACAAAGTGCTCACCAAGGAAACAAGTTACAAGGGCACTGAATGAGAAAAGAAAATGCGTGTATATTTACAAATCAGCCTGTAATGGCATACTTCAATAAACATGTACAACAGAGAATTGAGAAAAAAAAAACAACAAAAAAAAAAAAATGCTTACTAGCTACAAAATGTCAAAGACAGCTGCAGGAATTACTAGAGATTCATATCAGGAGAACAACCTTTATTCAGCTGCAAAAGCTTATTTCAGAATAAACTATGCATTCTTTTCAAAAGGCCATGCAATAACCTTCGGGCAAATAAGTGTGTGCTGTTACATGGCCTTGAAATTACAAAAGCAGCTGTGAATCTACAGAAAAGCCTTAAATCTGATGAGGCTTAAAAACTGTTTAAAGACTTCTTGTGTTTGCATACTGCACATTGAAAACATCTGCTTTGATAACTCTGATATACAACATGCAGCTTAATGAGAGCTCATGACTCAAAGATTATCAAACAAATCTATGATTTCTAACGTGCTCAAGGAGACGGAGTGCGTGCGTTGCTTCACATTGTGCCCGGTCTCACTTCGCCAACACATCTGTCACTAAAACTGTTGATATGATAAAAAACTAAATTATTGGGGACGATGCATTTGAGAAAGAGCTGCAAACAATCTCTTTGTAGACTCGTGTTGCTAAGAGTATGTTACAAACACCCTCTTTACTCTCCTCAATCAGCTTGCAAAATGCACTTTACCTAAAAGGAAAAAAAAAAAAAAGTTGGCTTCACCAAAAAGCTGATGAATGTGTTGATGTGCAGACCAGCTCCGACAACTAAATATTGCATGACATTAGAAAATGCACAGCTCTAGCCAAAGAATTTTACAGTCCAATCAGTACTGCAGGATAAAAAATTATAAATACAAACAGGATACATGTGAAAGGAATGCATATTTATTTTCAGAAGATTATTCTCCTCTTCATCTTTGATACCTGACCAGCTGCTCGATAGCAAAGCCAGTCAGGGCAAGCTTTTAGAGATGCTGTAGCTCTCCTCTCACAGATGGGCAGGAGGGGCTCTCTAATTGACACTCCAGCATGTTGATGCTGCACAGCAGATCAATAGGAAGGTAGAGGAAGGCTGCTCAGAGGAAAATGAATGGAGAGAGCAGGACTAAGCTGCACACAAGGACTGAAGAGCTAAGAAGAGGCTGTCACTATGTTTCTAGTGAAAGAAAAAATGATTGAAATGAGGCTTGAGATTGAAAGGATGCATCAATAAGGTGGATCAAACTGATAATGCCCTTTGTTCGCAATTGTAAGTGGTCAGGTGGAATACAGTCATGTTTGAGCAGCAAAACCATAAAACCACAAGGGCCTGATCTGCTAGGATCCCAAATAGCAAGTACTAAGCTGCAATTTAACACAAGTAATTGTTACATTACACTGGTGGGTGTTTTGCAGATGATAAAAAAAAAAAAAAAAAAAAAAACTGTGTGATTGACACCAGGAGCAAACATGGCGGAGCCGGCTGTATTTACGTACATGAGGGTTTTGCGTGTTACCACCATGGAGAGTTTGGAGAACGATCATACATACATTTTGCTTCTTTATCTGCACGTTCAAAGACTGTGGGTGCTCCTTACAATTCCTGTAAACATGTTCCCGTAAACAACTTGTACATCTATAGTAAGTCGCTCCTATAACTCCTGCAAAACCATCTATCCATCTATTATTCTAATCACTTTTCCTCATAAGGGATTGTGCTGGAGGCAATCCCAAGAGCAGTACACCATGGACAGGTCACCAGTCTACCACAGGGCTGCAATACAGAGACAGAAAAGCATTCACACCTATAGAGCTCTGGACGCCAACGTGACTGTTTCTGTTTACGCCACAATGTTGGCAGGCACATCATCATGAAACTGAAATGCTGTAGTATGAATTTCAAGCTGGCTCAGTTTATTGTGCACTTTAATTCCAAGCACATCGTACTCTATGTTGCAAAACTCAACAGTTTACACATTTCTGACCTTTTCTGAATGCTGCTGGAGTGCTTTTCAGAAATACTGAAACAGCCTATTTACACCATTTACACAGTTTAACATTTCATCCAGGTGTATAAGGGGAAGAACACGTTTTTATCAGCGGCACCAATAAATACGAATAAATTCGTTATCAGATTATGTTTTACTTCAAAAAGACACTAAAACTTAATATTACTTCTACCCAGCACCGCAGACAGTAATGGCTGATGATGCTGCTGGTGATTTTTCTAAATTAGCCAGACAAGTTTAAAAGTTATACTACATGAGAAATATATTATATTATTTTGTCTAGTGGTTCTGGTCATTTATTTATCTGGACGGTGAGAAGAAGATTCTCTTCTAATTTTAATTGCTGTGGTGAGTCTTGTCAAACATCGTTTTATCACCATCTATTGATTTATTAGTTCTCTGTGACTCAAGCGAAACTAATACTTGCGGATTGATTTTGTTTTCTGGGATGGCATGACGTCAGCTCCTAGATCTCTAAGGCCAACTTAGAGTCATGGAATAATTTAGCTGAACGTCTTTGGACTGTGGGAAGAAGCCAGAACAATCAAGAGAGAACATGCAAACTCAATACGGAAAGACACCTGGGCAACTGTTGGATTCGAACCCGGGTCCTTCTTGCGACAGTGCTAAAACAAACCACCAGTAAGCACGTTAAAGCTGTGTTTGGCCTCATCCAGTGCATGTAAACTTGTATGAAATGGACCTTGCATTGTAACATTGATTCACGACTTGAAAACCTACTTTGGGAAACAGCTACAGTACGCTGGAATGACCCAGACACAAGGAAATGCAGAGGCTCAAGAAGTTACTGCGAGGCTCTTTCTTGTGACCGGCTCCAAATCAGCGTGTATCTCAAAACTGCTTTGCTAGTCAGACAATATGTTTGTATTATTTTTTTTCTTCTTCTATCATTGCAAATACATTGAGATGAGTCGGCAAACACGCATTCTTTCTCCTCTGCATCCAAGTTGGAATAACAGCAAGCATCTGTGCGCAAGCAGATTGCGCCGCATTAAAACGCAGACACAATCACGGCAACCGCACTTTGCTTTCAGCCTTGATAAAATCCCATTGATGTTTTTGCATTTTCTCCTTCCTGTATTTTGCGCACTTGGGCAAAAATGCCCAATTTTCAATTTACTAATAAATTAATCAACAATGTAAGATGATAGATCATCAGGACAAGGGGCATTATTATGCAAAGATTACAAAACATTTACACAGGTTCATATTTCTATGGGACAGGAATTTATCAAAGAAAATATTTCCTCCAGTACACAGTTAAGTATGTGCATAATTTTGATCTTTAGCAGACGTACAGGCATTCGCACGCCTCAATGTGACAGAAGATGTTTTTATGAACAGAGTCTTTATTGCCAGCTGTCACACTATGTTTTTGAGACAAAGAACAATCTTGATAGCAGTTTGTGTCAGACTTCACAATAGATAGAAGTTTCCACTCACTCAGATTTGTGCAGCCTGAATAAAGGGTTTCTGCTCTCTTCAGTTTCACTGTTTGTTTGTTTTTTCAAGCTGCAGCACCTCAGCCAAGTCTTGCATCCGCTGTGTGGTGTTTCCCTACATTTTTGAATACTTCACAATAATAACTGATCACACTTGTTAAAGTAAACAATTGGCCAACAGGAAACTACCTCTCAAAGCAGAGCTGTCTGAAGTGCACACTGTACTAAAGTGAAGCAAAATTACAGAAAATAACAGCTACAGCTTTCAATACAATTATCATATTAGCTGACCACAAACAGACTTTAGCTCTAATTATGAGGCTGGTTCAATGAGCCCACATAATTTATTCCATACAGCCTTATAATTCTTTTTTTACCCAACTTGGCTGGGCATATAAATGCTGCCTAAGAGTCAGGATGAAACTAATCCGAATACATTTTTCCAGAGTAATATTTATCCATCTTTTTCTGGGTATGATCATCTTTACACTCCTGAGGGAAATCAGCAGAAATAAGCAGTTCTCCTGCAATAATAATCACTATATATGTATAATGTTTATTACATTTCTACAGCAGACCTCTCAGAATGCACTAATTTCAGTCTCTTAATTACCATTTAAATATATTTTCAGCACTGAAATTTAATACAGAAGACAGTTAATTATTTTCCAATGAATTTACTAGTCAGTTCTCTTTGCACACCAAACTTTACAGTTACAGTACAATTATTTTAATAATTGATTGTAAATGTAATTGATTCACCAGGATGTTACAAAATGCTAAATGACCATAACAATTTGACAGGAACCGCTATAGCATGTATGGATTCCACATTACAGTCAGACCAGCAGGGAAAGCACTTTAACAGAAAATAAATTTATTGAAATGAAATCTCCTTCCCTAGACATCTGATATATCTGGTAGATATAACTCTGGTGCACATTAATTACAGAAAGAGCAAAATGCAGATGACAGTTTGATTTATTTAGAACCCCGAGAAATGTGGTAAATCTTGCTAAGACATGATATTATGCAATAGCTGACTGTGGCCATTTGATTTCCCTTTGCTAAGAACCCTGAGGAAACATGGGTGCAATTTATCTCTTGAAATATCAACTTCATGACAACCAAACCAGAGAGCCGCTCCATTTCTGTGCCAGCTACAGAACTTTTAGGACATGCAAACAAGGCTCATTAACAAGCTGTGCTTTTTAAAGCTGTGAATGTGATGGTGTTGTTCTGAGGATACCGTAAGTCATTTGGAAGACAAGGTTGAGAACAGAGGGGAAGAAGAAATGGGCCATCCCTAAATTTTTTGTTTACTTGCACTGGATGCTTTTCTGTGCAGGCTAATGGAGGGCTAAGATCACTGAGCTGCATCTAGCAGGCGATAAATGGACTGAAATGTGAGAACAAGCCCTGATGCTCCTGCCCTGGAAGAGCAAAGGGAGAAATCTCACACTGCTTAAAAAGGATGAAGATGCTATGAGGGGAAACCATCGGGGAGCCAGAAGAGCATATTAAGAATTGTTGACTTCCTGTTCACTGCCTGACTGATTCAATGACTTCAATGTCTTATTGCTGTAACGATGAAATAAACACCCCCACATTCCTCAGTTCCCAATCTTCGTCTTTACTGAATCTTATCCTTTATTCATTGAGTCTTCTATATTCTTGTTTAGGCTCTCCTTTTGAGGAAAAAAAAAAAAGCACCAACTCTACTTGGTATTCATAACTGCCACCAGTTTTCCTCCATATAAAAGGTTTCAATTCCTACCTATCATCACATGTACACCTTGGGGCCTGGTGGTGGTGAATGTGATTCAGAGGCCAGGCTTGAATCTTGAATCTACAGGTTAAAAAAATGTCTCTCAATGCCTCTGGCACTGTAGGCTGCTCTCTCACTCGCTCGCTCTGTGAGCCTGGTTAATGGTCCAGTGAAAAGATGGCATGAGGTGAACCATCTCCAGCCTACTGTTGACGCTAAGCTTTGTTTGGTAATGATGCTTGGCATACTTCATGTTGTGGGTGAAATGTGCTTTTTCTAAACCTTGTTTTTCAGCATACAAACTATAATGGCTAAAAATCTACGCAGCTGGAATAGGAAAACAGACTATATCAAAAGTGTATTACTGCGGAGCGTGGCCTAGAAAGTGTCTGAGTGTAAAAGGGGGCAGGTGGCGGTGAGGGAGTGTCAAAGTCGATACAGAAGGCTGCAACTCCTCAGACACTGATTGATTTACTGTATCTGTTGAGCTAGACATGCATGTCTGTCAGGATTAAGGAATTTATGTCTTATCAAACCTGTGCCTCTGAGGGACTTATTTCCAACAGAATCGCTTGAAGTTGCAACATATGGAAAAACTAGGGCATATCAGCAAAAACAAGTGGTTTGGAAGTATAGTTTATGTTTACTAGGCTTTTCAAGATAATGGGAACAACATAATGTACAGTCGCAAAACGTCAGTCGCTCGAGAGAAAAGCTGCGGTTGAGGTTTGAGTTTCAATCTGGCCTCAAATCTGCTTACCGACTCTGAATCCTATCACGTCTTTTATCAAATGAAATTGCATAAAGAGGAAAAATGCATGAAACAGTCAAGTCGTCCCAGGCCAGAGTCATCACCTGCATCACCTTCACAAAACCGCACACACTTTTAATCTCCTGCAGCTAATACAAAATGCATAAGACCCAGATACTCCAGGGAGTAAATCCAAAAGTAGGAGACCTTGCTACTGAACAACTTTGTCATAATCTGTACCACAGCCGCTGTAAGGAAATTTTCTGTTCCAATTTATCTGAGAGAAGAAATAATAAAAAGGCCAGATTGTGTGAAGTGTTGTGCTGGTTAGCCAGACAAAATAAAATGTTTGAAGATTCCGCCTTGGGATGTGGTACATATGTTTTATTTTTATGACCATTTCTTGACTAATTAAGAGACAATTAACCAACTAATTGTCCAACTCTCACAGCACAAACCTGACACATTTACGAGAAGAAGAAAATCTTTACCAAACGCGTCATATTAACGTTAGCGTGCACCACTTACCCATGTTTTGTAATGTTTTGTAGTCTTAAGTTAGTAATCACACAGGTAACGCGGCGCTGCGTTCAATTACAAACTCTTCTCGACAGTTCACAAACTGCTCTGATGTTTTGGTTTGTATTATAAATTCGCTTACGTGTCTTAGCTGTCCGCCTGTGACTTGTTTTTGTCCGTACTTTTGTTAAATATTCTAATTCAGGTAGTGTACGTCGTTTTCATCAGCTGACGTGACTCAAGGTGCATTCAAAAGCCCAAAACCACGTGGGGCGTTCAGAGTGTTTCTAAACGTGTCCATACATGCTTTTCTTATACCACCTGGAAGAATAACGTGGGTAAGCGCCTAGTCCCTGAACATCACAGGTGGGAAGTAACCAAGTACATTTACTCAATTACTTAAACTACATATGTTTATTCAGTTATTTTGTAAATCCAGATTTAAAATACAAAATATCAACTAATCAAATATGATATACTATGAATTAATTATACACCTGGCAAAGAATAAAGTGATAAAAAAAATTATATTTTTACTACTAGAAAATTAGATTTTTCATATTTTACCAGTTATTTTAATTGTATTTATTTATTTTGCTAAATATAATATAATTTATTATGTAAAAAGTATTTTTTTTTTATTAAAAAGTAAATATCTGAGTACAGGAAACTAAATGACAGATGATTTTTCTAATATAATTCAGAGAAATAAGGTTAGCAAATATGAGGATCATAACAGATCTGGACTTGACTTCATACGTCACATTATCAACAAGTTCAAATGTGTTTTTATTAATAGCTCACAGAGAAATCTTTTTTTAGTGTACTAAATTTTAAAGCACAAGCTTACTTCAACCTGAGTGAAGAATTTGAAGTGGTAATACTTGTAGTAGAGTAGTTTTTTTAGGCAAGTACTTTCTTCTGCCACCTCTTCAGCACAGCCCAGTTTCAGCTGCCAGCAGAATTTGTTGTCAACCAAAGGAAAAGACTTTTCCAGAACAACATCACGATTTTCAGTGCATTTTACTATTTTCCTTTTTCCAGAAATAAAAAAACAAGGAGGAATTTCTGCTTACACTGTGAAAGCTGGCAGTGTTGCCAACTTTGCTTTTGGTGAGTTACTGTAATTGAGACCACTGTGAGCCTGACATAATTCTGTTCATCTAAATGTGTTATCTATCGTTTCTTTGTTTAATTTGATTGATACTAAGAAATACAACATAGCCTATTGAAAAGTTAATCTGGCTTCTTTTCTGCTTATCACTGAGGAATTGATTTTGGCAGTAACCTTGATTAAAAACGTTCATGGAAGGGGCACTAGCAGAAACAACTGGACCTCAGCTATACAAATTAGAAAATATCTAATATATTATGTAAATAATCACACCAATAATGTAGTTTTTATGGAACGTAGCTCAGTCATGTTCAAAAACTGGAAGACCTGGTCAACTGGTTATTAAGTCACTTCACATTGTCTTCGTCTCACGTGTGAAGCTGAAACCATTTCTACTATATTGAAGAAAATGGTTCAGCTCCAGACATAACATGAAAAGAATCTGACAAAAAATGAACTTCTGATCATAGTTTTAGTCTCTTTTGAAGCAAAACTGCCAAACATTTCATTTACAGCTTTTCCAATATGAGAAGTAATTGCTGTCTCCAACTTATATGTGGTAGAATGATTATAATTGGGATGTTTGTTGGATAAAACAAGAACTCATCATTGTGGACCCTCAACATTTTTTTCTTTTTGCTTTCTCCAGACAGATTTTCTTTGATTGTTAATGAAAGTAATCATTATTTGTAGTTATATCTACTAAAAGTTCACGTAGCCATAACAACTTCATAAAGAATTGAATGTGGCCCTGGCTGTGCGACTGTCAGACTATTTTTCTGATACCAATTTCTCTAAAGAATGAATTAGTAAAAGGACAATTCCCAGGTTTTGTGAACATATTTAGACAAAGGAATTACACAAATAAAGTTTAAATAGTTGTAATCTGTTATCTTTGCGCTAACTGAAGAACAATAATAGAGTCTGATCGTGCTCAGAATATGGATGATCAGGTAGGGTTTTTGTTTGTTTTTAGCTTTTTGTGCATGCATATGTGCCAGGTAAAGAAATGACTGACTGCACACAAAGACCAACTCTGTGACAGCTAGTTTCACTTCAATGCATGAACATGCTTTTTAGATCAAATGACAGCGAGGTAGCCCCTAAAAGAACTGAAAGAGAAGCTGAAGAGGCCTATAATTATCAAGTCTGTAATGATGGTTTTGGTAATTCCTCCTTGGAAATGTCTTGTGAAAACCCAAAAATACATAAAAATACAATTCAACTGGAACAGAAAATAAATGAAACGGCTGTGTTTTTCTTTACACACGCTCAAACTAGAATTCATCATCACAATCCCGTTGATTCAAGTGGCACCATCGTCCTCATCACACCATCCGTTGATTAGCACATCACCCTTTTGCATTACTGTAATTTTTAGAACTATTTTTAAGATGTATTTGCTATAATAAAAATGTTTTGTGTGCAGGATGGAGCATTTTCTTGCAAAAACAGGTGCTGGAGCTATAGGCTCTTCTACGTAGAGACTTCCCTTTATCATGCATGTGAATCTTTCTTATGCATAATTGATTAAATTATACTGCCAGCTCATGAGTGTGAACACCTGTTCCTTAACGTATAGAGTTACCTTTCAGGCACCTTCAGCAGTCTTTGCTGTAGTGAAATCACTTTTCATTGAGAACATGAGAGTAGGTTTAATTTTTGTTTTGTTTTTTTTCAAGAGCACAGGTTTCATTATCCTTCAAACTCTTGCGCGGATCAAAGACAAACACACTCAGAAGTCCAAGCTAGCGGTTTACAGCCCACAGTGCCTTTGAGATCTGCAGCAGATGTTGGCAGCACAAGGTCTTTTTTTCCAAAGCTGTTGGTGAGCATGGGCATGTAATTCATGATCAATGTTGAATAGCTTTCTGTTTACCAGCTTCAGCTCAGCATACATGCAGCAAAATTGCAACTAGCAACAATGCCTAAGTCACAGTTTGTGTATTAATAAAAGTACAACTGCTGGGAAGCTTTGACAGGGCTTGTCAATAAGGACTCAGCAAAGTTCTGGTGAAATGTGACATAAAGTCCCCCAGACTTGAGTTCAATTCAAGCTTAGTAAAATTATGTTGAAGGAGTTGGGAGTTCCAGCAGAAAATCCTGTATATGAGGACAGTTGCAGTGTTAGAAAACGAACACAGCAATGCACAGACCTTTAATGCAGATGTGTGATGTCAGCCTGTGACATTATTGGTGCCGTAGGGACAGAGAATGGTTTTGCTTGAATGGATGTTATCAAGTCTTTGCAAAAGGCACCTGAACATCATGTATTAATAATAAATAATTACATTATTTGCATGTCACACTGTTGACAATGGGTGTAATACAGTTTAACAGTTAAAATAAATACATTTCAGTGTGATATATAAATAACTATACTGCAGTATGAAAGTGTACTCTGTGTGATTGTTTAAAAATAGTAATAATAATGACATAATTCATTGATCCTTTTGGGGAAATTGTAGCTGCCAGATGATACATGTCGGTGCTCTTCAGACTTTTGTTATTTTTTCCAAAGACACTCAACATGTGGTCAGTTTGTTTGAATGCTCTACCAACTGAGCTACTGCCCCCCCCCCCAAAATATCTATCAGTAGTGGGAAGCAAACCCACACCTCCAGGGAAGACTGCGATCTGAACACAGCGCCTCAAACCACTCAGCCATGTTGACATATTCCAATAGGTTGGTTTTGTCAGTGTGGGTCATGGCAGCATTCACAATGTAAGACTTTCTAACAATGTCAGAAATTTAACTTTAAGCACAAAATTGGTCCAAAACACAGGATCTGTGATCGAGGTCTTTGTTTTCAATTGGCAACTAAAGATTTCACATCATTTCTCTTTTTCTTCTGAGACAGTCTAAAACTGTATATTGCAAATGAGCTTTAAATGAGAAATTATTTCATACTACAACACAATGTCTGACTGCACATAAAGATTCAGATTGACTGATACTGTTGTGATTGTTGGTAGAGACTAGCCTAACAAACAAGACAGTAGGAGGCTAATCTAAGTTAACCATTGCATTGTTTGAGAGAAGAGATGTGACCAAAAAAAAAACAGCTTACAAGTGAGAATAATGTGCACTTGTCTGAACTCCTCAGCCTATTGCAGGTCTTCACAAGTGTGTAATTGCTACGTGACACTTTGGAAGACAGCACAACAATGCAATCTCAAATGAGATTATCTGAATGAAAAAGAAAAGGACATTGTTAGAGGGGAAAGATGTCGCTTCCAGAAAATAATACTGTCTCTCTGTCTCTGTATTCATGTCACAAACATCAGTTTACACTGCTGTGCCTTCACAAGTTGCCCTGAACACTGTAACAAGTCTTCAGGGGCAGGAGAGAAGGATGCCACTGACAATTTTATAGAGAGCGAAGGTTGACTGATAATGAGATTTTTTTTTCTACCAGCAGCAAACACAAGTCATTTCCTGTTCTAAAACATAACCAGGCAGTGTTCCTGATTAAGACTTACTCTACGTTCCTGTTGTGCAAAACTAAATAGACTGACATTAATTCTCCCTTTATTTATATATATACTTTTGTTTTCTAAAGTGTTGTGGAATTACTAGTTTGGGTATTGTTTTGTTCTCCACTGAGCAGCATTCAGACAGTTCCAATATTTTTGCATTTTACTTAAAACAGTTTGGGCTAATGGTAATTTTTTTTATGATGCTCACAGCCTCATCTCATAGCAGTGTCTGGACATCTCCACTGACCGCTTAATTAGGTGCTAATTAACACACACAACCCTAGGAACCAATTTATAATTTTTTTTTTTTCCCACATCCATAACCCATTATTTCTAACAAAGATATGTTCAGAAATCCATTTGGAAGATGGCACTATTTTGTCAGTTTCTGAGGTAATAACTAAACAAGGAAACGACTGTCTCTGAAAATCAATTTAATTTAAAAAAAAGTTAGCGCCACTTACTGAACCATCATCCAATTTGAAATGATGAGTGTAAACGTTTAACTATACAAGCACATCAACTCCAGCCCTGCATACACATGCAAAACAATAACGCTTGTGAATATGAAAAGTGCTTCTTATGCAACGAAGTGTGGCAGATGAGATATGCATAAATTCATGAACAGGTGTAATGTGTTCTGTAAAAACTTTCAGCACAACGTGAGGGTGATCGCAAAACATTTGTTATTTTTTAAAATATATGCAAATACAGTCACAGTCAGACTACGGACTTTAAATCTTTATCCTTAAACTTGTGCACTTTTTTCAAATGAAAAATAAAACTGTGATATCTCTGCAATGTTTATTTTGAATAACTGCTCTGATTTATCAAGCCAGATGTTTGATGGGAAACTTGTCTGGCTACATACACAGTAACAACACACCCTGCTCTCCAGTCACTGTACCAGAGTAAATTAAACCAAAGTAAGTACAAGGGATTTTTTAACCTTATAGTGGCATTAGATGAGAAATCAGTCACATGACATGAATGTCTGTGCCTAATTTTATATCAGTGCACTGAGTAGCTGTACAGACATTTCCGTTCCTAGAGTCACTAGTGTGGCTTACATCCTCATCAAACAGTTTACCATTATGGTCCAAATATAAATAACAGTTTAGTCAATTGTTAATTAATAAGTAAATTGAATTGCATGACATTAGAGAGAACAGAGAAAATACATGTAACCAACACATTCGCTCATGTTTTTCCTGCAGGAGGCTGCAGGATCACGTCCCAGTTGAAGCAACATTTTGTGGGGAAACCGTGGTTTAGTTTGACTTCCAGTTACACCCCACACACACTGCATCAAATGTGGCTGTTACCTCATCATACTGACAAACAATGATACAATCACTCACGTTAATCACTTAATCACGTTACACCTGCATTCTCCATTTGTATGTAAACATGGTCTGTGGTCATGAAACTTCAAAGTTGAGTAAACTGTACAGTGAAAAACAAATGTTGTCACAGATACCCGAAAGTGTTGTAGTGTATTCTACAAAGAAATCTGTTTTTCACTGTGACACTGAAAGCCTTTCATAATGACAACCCCAACTCTCAGAGCTGAGATTGGGCTGAGGACAGTCATTGTCAGAAAATGGGAAACGTCCTTTTGGGCAACATCAAGAGTTATACCTCTGTCAGGGTCTCTCTGGATTGGAAACAAAAATGTCTTGATTTTATTTGACCATACATTTTTCAGCGCATCGTGAAAACTCTGGAGCCCTTCCACGTAGGTTTTAACATTAAAATAATGGTCCTTTATAATAATTTTCATTCTGTTTTGTTATTTTTACATTATCTAAAAATTAAATTATATTAAGAACACTAGTTGTTTTTTCCACTTACCTTCAATGTACACAGTGCATCTTCCAAGCTTGTAAAATGCCCAGCAGGATAACAAAGGAGCAGGAAAAAAAATCAATGTAACTGAACACTGTGTGGTCACTGCAACAGTGAGCGCAGATACAATTCTCTGAATTTAAAAAAGCATAATGTGAAGCAGCATCACATGAGTGAGTGATGGCACAGCTGAAACTGAACAAATTTCAAATTTTGAAGAGTAAAACTTTGATGATATAAAGATGCAGGAAGCGAAAGGAAGTTCCTGTCATTCCTGTGATGGAAATGGCAGTAACTTGCTGTAATTTCAGGATTTGATGTTTCTCATCAGGCTAGTAATGACATTGTATATATCTGCATTGATGTCGAACTATCTATATAATAAAAATATATTGCAGGTGTGGGAGCTGTGTCTCATTTGTAGCCATACGTTGGCAGTCAGAGTACCGGCAGACAAGCTTTTTTATTACTCTTAATATCATAATTTACGCTCTGCTATTAGACCCTAATGGGGCCAATGCTTCACATCTTTCCTTTTTGTTCAGCTAAAAAAATCAATGGTAATGCAATAGTTTACGCATCCTATAATTGTGTATAAATGACATTATAATTGTATAATTGTGTTTATGATGGTATTTCTCTGAGTAGAAGTATCAGTATTATTACCATTATCACAATTATTATTTTTAGTGTTCTGTATTCTGGACTCATGATGGAACATAACAGCAGGTGATTCATCATTTTATGCATGTGATGAGCCATTGTGCAAACGTCAGGCAGGGGATTTGGTTTTATGCCACACAATGTGTCTCCTTAACTCTAACAGATACTGAACATCTGTCAAAAATTCTTAGCTGTGTGACAGTGTGATTGCAAAAGTAGTCAATATTTTAGCAACCGTGAGAAGTATTTATCCAAAAAACATAATGGGGATTCTACATTTTGAAGCTACAGCAGGTACGATTTTCATTTAAAAAGATATTTGTTGTACTAAGCTGCAATTCATTACCCCACAAAATATAACTGAGATTACATTGATTAATCATGTTTATCCAAATTAAATTCTGGTGTTGGTTACCCGCAGAAGTGACAAATCAAAATCCGAGATGAAAAATGCTTCCTAATGAGCAGCAAGTGAGTGCTCAACCACAGAAATACTGTAGACTCAGCAGTGTTTCTTCTGAGCTCCTGCCTTTCCTGTCTCTTTAAAGCAATCACAGACTGGCCTGTGTACCGTTTAATGATTTCTTAAGTCATGATTTCTGGGTACTAAACTTACTAAACATACTAAAATAGTTACCTGTCACTGCCGTCTTGAGCCGCCATCACTGCCGAGTGGAGATTTAAGCAACGTGAATCAACATATTATGTGTTTACTGCAGCATCTGTAATGTTGACAGCTTGTGGCAAGATTCAAACATTTTTTTTATTCTAATCCAAGCTGGGAAACACTCCTTCCTTTTCCTGTAAATGTGGGTCCTATGAATTTTTGAGTGTGCATCATGGTAATATACAGGACTTTTTCTCATACAAAATCCTATGAAGTTTGGGGCCCCAAGGCTTCGTCTTCCAACCCTGGTCCTTTCCCTTTGACATTAAGACTGGAACATGTTCTCTCAGAGGAACAGCTCAGCTTCTGCCTTTTAATGAAAGGTGTTCATCATCACCTTGTCAGCATCAGTGTGTGACTGCGACAGGTTGACGCCATTTAGTATCCCTAAGGGGAACTTCTGCTGTCAAGCAGAATTTGCAATCCTGCCATTTTACCCTGACAGACCAACCAACCTGGAGGACAGGACAAGAGAGTGGGGTCACAGACTGGGCCCTCCAGTTGTCTTCCCCTTAAAATGTGAATTGGATAACATCTGTGTCTTATTTGAGTCCTACATTGCATCTTGTGCTGGGCTAGTCATTCTGTGTTTACAGCAACAGATGAATCAGAGCATTACCTTCACCGTCATTCATTGCCCACGCCATCACATCACAATCCTCGAAAGGCCCTCAAAGGTCAATGTGGCAGGGATGACTGGTCTCTTCCTTGGCTGCTACAAGTGAGTGTTTTAGCTTTGCCCCAGTTCCCCTGCATGGCTGAGCCCTGATCGCAGCCGTAAGGGGGGTTACCATAATGCTAGCTGACATGCTGAGAAGCTGTGATTGCTTACATGGCTTTGTGTGCGGGCTGCGTGGAGGGTGTGGGTGGCTGCGGAGGGATAGGGGCTGTGTCTCACAAGGACCTTTAACAGCCTTTTAAAAGCTCTGAGAGGGCTGACCTGACGCCAGCCACTCACAAGAGAGAAATAGCTGACAGAGCTAAAGAGAGGGAGGGTGGAGTGGAGGAGGCGAGCAGGAGCGTGCAGCAGTTCCTGGAATGACTCTTGAGTTCATCACATAGTCCTGTGATCCCTGCAATGATCTAGACATGCCACAACCTCATCGCCCTCACTGTAGTCACTGTGTAATTACAACCATTTGCACTAAATAATTCACCAGAAGCAACCACTGAAATAACATCCAGCACTCATGGAACGCATTCCTGCAAGCTTTTCCACTGCAGCCTATTACACCACTTTAGTCTCTGTCAGGTCAGCCTGGCCACTGATATAGAAGTGACCAGCATTACAATCCTATGACCTGGCACATCTCACAGAAAGCCCACAGAGTGCTGTGTTTGACCTATAGAGGTTTGACTAAATTGGTTAATATCGTACTCAAAGCCACTGAAGCCTTTGATTCTGTGGACAATCATCCATTCACCAGACAGAAAAAAAGACATCAAAAAAGAACACTAAAGTATCATGAAGCCTTATTACAGTCAGTTTTTTCAGTAACTTGCTCATACTTCCAGTTGTGTACCATAATTCATCTCAGCACTGAAGAATGAGTTTTCTGACAGCGAGCATAAGAAATGCAAGAGACTCAATGGGCACGGCTTCAGGGGGGCAGCCATCCCACAGAAGATCACAGCAGTGGCAATGAATGCATCAAAAAACACTGCTGTAGGCGAGCATAAGTCAACAGTTCCTAATGTGAGCCTTTGGTATGCATGATGTTAAATAGATTGTGAAAATGCTCTTTTCATGACTAAGATGGAGCTTTTCATTAATCCTAGAACTCAACCTGCCTCCGCAAAACAACGAGCATCCCTTGCGGGAAAGACAAAACACCCACGGTGGGCAGGAAGGATCTCAGAAGAGCTCTCACACAGTTCATGGGCTCACTCTCTTTGCTTCCACCCTCTTAACAGTGCGTGCATTTGTGATTTGCATGTTTGTAGATTTACTGTATGTATTATGTGATACATATAGCATGCTGTAATAAGTGTCTATCTCCCTGAAAATCTATGATTTTCTCTGGGTACCTTTCAACACCATGTACATAGCATTTTGTGCATTTCAACATCATGCACATATGCTCTTGTGCTGTGCGTGCAAAGTGTAGGTGGATGTGGTTGAGACAAATATTCACAGAACTTAAATCATATTATGCTTTTATGTGTGCAAGTGCAGCAGTTGGTCAGAGGAGATGCAGTTTCTTTCTATTTTATTTTCAGGATGCCACTGTTATTGTTGTGCATATGTTAAAGATCTACTGAAGCAATGTTTTTATTTGTTTTGAAACCACTACAGGAATAACTCAGTTTGGCACACGTCATTCTAGCATAAATCGCTTATACCTCCTTTGTCTTCTTTCTAACTTTCACCTTAGTTGTATCTTCCATAAATTAAAAGTGAACTTAAATAGTGTGTTTGCAAATACGTTTGTGCACATATGCATTCATTTGCCACCACTATGCAGTGTTGGAATTGCAACTAAGAAGGATTATTGCATAAACTGAGTTCTTGTTTGTGTGCCTGCGTGTACGTCTGCACCAGCTTTACTTGAACGTGGCCAGTGCCAGTAGCAGCTGTAAATGGTGCACTGCAGATTCAAAATAAAACAGCTTTCACTGTCAAACTGTCATGCTGTCATGCTTTGTTAAAAAAGAAGGCAGAGACAGTTTAATCAGCCGTCGCAACGTTAAATGAATCACCACAGGACATCATAGGATTCAGACTTCACTTGGTGCCCATGGACACTAATTCTAGGGCACATCAGCTATATAGCAGCTAGAAAGCTTTCTTCATGTTCTGTTGATTCTCCAGAACATGCACCACACTAATCTCATCATGGTAAGCCCAGCAATCTATTTCTGAGCAGAGCCATTTTTTGAAGCAAACACCTTCCTCCCAGCTGGCAGAGTGTGACTGCGAGAACACGGTGCTGTCCCCAGGTAACAGCCCAGAGATCCATTTGTAATGTAGATGTCTGAGCCAATATCTTTATCAACACCTGTGTTGATAAGTGATGGCGGCACAGAAATCTCATGTGCTACAGAGGGACTCGTTGTTGAAAGCAGCCTAAAACCAGTATCTACTGTCATTAAAACTGCTAAATGTCTTATGCTGTCCCAGTTGGGAGTAAAGCAACAGAGCGGCAGGATGGCTAAAAGTAGCACATCCTCAAGGCTTCATTATAAATTGCTGTAACCACCTGACCTGAAATCCACTCAACAAGCATGTCACCTTAAGTGTTGTAAATTGATAGTTTCAAATAGAGTTGAAAAAGTAGAAAATACACTGTAATTCAGACTTGTGGCTATTATGGAGGAAAACAATTACAGTAGGCATGTACAGTAGGCATTCTGACATCTGTTTGTGCACTGGGCCACTTCGGCACCAATCTTTAGGGGCATTATTCCCGCTAGAATGGATGCTATTGTGCCTGTGGCTGCAATAACTATAACAAAGGCAGCATTTTAGAGTAAAAAAGAAGCATTTAAGCCATATGGATTAGTAAAAAAAATGGTTAATCTCGTGATATGGTTTGAAATACAGCCTGTGAGTTTGCTACATGCTAATAGTTTCATATAGTTCAGGTCTGAAAAATGAACGCTATTCCTCCAAAACATGTTAGAGAATACTCTTGCTGTTGCTGACCGTATTTGTTTTATAAAGTATATCTTATAACAACACCTAAAATTAAAATGTAATATTTATTTATTATTTTTATTTCAGTGAAAGCACAAGATTTCCTGTTGTCCGTCTCATCCACAGATGAGACTGTACATAAGTACTGTACTGCTACAGAACCACTACCCACCTCTACCTCCATGTGAAAACTGTCGCCAACAGAAGAAACAACGAAACACAAGAGTTGTACAAATGAGAATGTTGAGTCGCCATTGTTTTTTTAAACCATGGTCCTCATCATTCCCTAACATTCATTTTGTGTTTGTTACTGGAACCTGAATCCTGCTCCAATTCCAACTGCTCAGAGAGCATTTCTACCACTAATGATGCATGAAACCTGTCTTCCATGGTTGCACCTGGCTGCGCACTGTATTTAGCAAAAACTTGTTGGACAAACCTATGTGTGCCTTCAAGTTTAGCCTTGTGTTCGTGTCCTCTTTCACAAAACATTGCTAAAACCATTCAAAGACTCTTGGTAGCAGCACAGAGGGTTTTATTTATTTCAGACTATTTTTCTTAGGCTTGTTCACTCGTTCACTTGCAAACTCATTTGTTCTCTTCTAAGAGCAGACATTGCCATTTGTATTACAGCATGTATGAGTGTGTGTAGTGTAGTTAGTAACTTCACCCACACAGAGGAAAACTTTAGTGCTTTTTGACTTCTCAGAGACACCGTGATTACGATTTCAGCCTCATTTTAGTTTCTGTTTCGTCTAACACTCTTCTGTTTCTGATATGTTTCGGCTCCTTTTTTTCTCCTTTGGAGAAGAAAATGAGCAACGCTTGAGTTACTGTGGAACAAAATGTGAGTCTATATCCACAGTATATTACTTCCTAATTTATTAGATACACCTAGATAAAATTAATGTAGTATAATACAACAGCCCCGCAATAAACCCAGCCATTCATGAGAATTATGTTCAGTGGTGTGTTGCAATTTTTCATTTTTTTTGGAGAAGCAATTTGTTCACATGCTGCAATTATAGAGCAACTTTATCATTCATATGGAGACATGTTTCTGGCCATCTGGTGAATGGTCTCCAAATGTCCAGTATTTGCTATCTTTTAACTCCGTTCGGATTTTAGTTTCAAAAATGGCGATGTCTGTTTAGCAGTTAAATGCCCCACTGTGTTCTCCAGCAAGTCATTAACTGCTTCTGTCTGTCTGCTGATGCTGGACAGGTACTCTAAAGTGATCTTTTATGATTTTTCACTCAAATTAGCTGCCTGCTGTAGCTGAAAACAACAGTATGAGAGCAGTGACAGTGAAACTCCCTATTAAGCTTTGCAAATCTGCAGATTCAGGTAATAATTCTCTGTAGGTTTATCACTATCTGTGGTCTTTCAAATAGTTTTTATTTTTTATTTTTATAAAAGTAGGAGTTATAGCTGCTTAAACTAAGAGAAGAGATTGCCTCCTGAGAGGAGGTTTCAAGGGATATACTGTAGAGTGCAGTGCAGTGTGATCACAGCAGACTCTTGCCTCTGTCCGGTTACACCCACATTCAGAGGTGGAAAGAATATCCAAGGAGTGTTGCTGTGTTGTTAAATTTTGCTCAGGAGCTCAACTAAAAGAAAAGCTCAAAAAGTATTGAGCTATCTAGTTACTGTACTGAATCTACAGTATCTAGCACCGTGTTGCTAAGGTAGTAAAGGAGATAAAATACGTCTAAATATGGTTTCTGAATAGCTGGTACAATTATTTCATCACACAGGTGCAATACAGGAAAAGCACAAAAATCAGCAAACGTTACACAACCAGCCGTGAATAGCAGGAAAAGGAAACGCAGGTGATAGTTTGGAAAATAGAAGGCAACAGTTACTGGTAATATCAGTGCTGTCACAGCTCTCATTCTCAGCCAAGACTCTCATCTGTGGCATCATTGTAACTGTCACTCTTTAGGTGGAAACGAAGGGTAAAATGAGCTTAAAAAAAAAAAAAAAAAACGGAGTCTGCAGCTTTCCTTTATGGCAGCCATAATTTTATGTCTAGAAAAGATTGTGTTCAGGTCCTTCTTGTTCATATCTGTTGTGTGTATGTTGATGCAGTTTATTAATACATAGCAGGGGAGTGGTATGCATGCAGATGTGGAGGGGTGTTGGTTTGGAGGTTGGCGTGGGGAGAGCTGGGCTATAGGAGGTAGGGAAGGGTGTATCAACAGTGATCTCATTTCTTGGTTTTATGGATTTCACTTGGTTTGATGTATGTTTTTTGTGATAAATGTTTTATTGCTTTTACTGATAAAAAAATCTATGATTGATTAACTTTGTCATGTTACCAATATGTATCATCATCTATTGCATATTCCTGTGAATACTGTAATACTTGGAGCAGGTAAAATCAATATTTTTATATTAATAAAATATTATTATCACCTGAATCTGCAGCTGCCTTCATCTTTTGTGACTTTAAGGTCATTGTCTGTTGGTTTACAACTTAAATACTTTGGTTCATTCTTGCATTTTTGGCCACAGGCAGCTGTTTTAAATGGAAGAAACGCTACAAACTCACTGTGCAGCAGAACATTTTAAAGAAACATGTTTCCTTCGAGAATTAGTGAAGACTAAAAAATGGAGAGTGAGTATATTCACTGGTCAGAAACGGGTTTGGTGCCAATGTTGTTCCATAACTGTTAGATATGAAGAATGATTAAAGTGAAAAAGAGAACTGCCTGATAAAAGGTCTGCCATGCCCATCAAAAGTTGAGAATAAGTCGGTGCTGCGTTTACAGCATTTGCCTCTCATGTAAGACCTTGTATGAAGCTAATGAAGAAAATGTGCTAAAGGACTGATTTAATTACTCTATGTACTTAAGTGTAACCACTTTCTATCCACAAGCCTCCGCTACCTCTGCTACAGTTGGTGTTTTTCTGCTGTAGTGGTTTCACAGAATGCCTTCTGATAACCCCCAGAGAGGAAAGAGTGACTATGTTGCAGTAATTTCCAGAAAAATAAGGACCCGTGGGTGCATGAATACAACCCAACTAGTTTGTGAACATGTGACTATCTGTGATCTTGCCTGCCCCTTTTACTCAAAATGCTGTATTTTTCACCACTGCATTTTGGTCTGTTGAGGCCACTTATGGTGGAGAAAGTAAAAGTGAAAGGAAAAGAGTGTTACCTCTTTCTGTTCTATGATGTAGATCCAGTACTCCCTGTACAGTTGTTGAACATTGGTGCACTAAGAGCTGTTCCTCTTTCATACCAAAAGACATGAAATCTCACATGGCCTCCTCGTCTTTCCTGAGTCTCAACAATTTCACTTCCTTTTAGTTATTTGTTTGTTGTACATTGTTCAGATATTTTTACACTGCAAATAACAGCCTGTTGGTCAAATTGGATGTTCCAACTAAAGTATTTAGCTCCCTCATGAAACTGTTACTTTAGTTTAGGCTACATCAACATTTTTCATAAATCTTTTGTAGATAAGGACAAAATATAAATAATAATATATCTCATAGCATTTAATGCTACCCCTACAGGAAGACACGCAGGCTGCAGAAACAGTTCATAGTGCTGAAATTAACTATAATAAAGTCACATGAACAGACATTAAAACAATCTGGCCAATTTAAAAAAGTTGTGGCAAAATTAGCACTTTCGTAGTTTCAAGTCGGCAGCTGCCTATGTATGAATAACCAAATGGCTACAGTATACGGTATGTCCTGCAGTGAAACACATTATGTTCACGTTTGCAAATAAATTGTTTCGACTCATTTCTTGAAGCATCACTATCGTTCGCAGAGCTTCACATGCATTTATCAAAACACTTAATAGAGTAAAACACTACAGTTTGTCAACAAAAGGACATACCTCACTCCAAACCTTAAGCTCATGTTTCAATAAATATGTAAAAATTAAATGTTCCATTAGCATTGTGAATGTCAAGATTCTCCGATTGTTTAGCTGTTTTGTCAGTTGCACAGTGAAGCACTTACATTTCCAGCAATGTGTGTAAAATATTTAGTTTTCCCCGTAAGACACAAATATACCACTGAGTAATACTGTAAAACTGGGGCAAAAAACGCTAATAGTAAATGTAGTGGAAATAAAATATCCAACAAAAGTGTATGGTATAGCAGCAAATTATAGTGCTACATCGAAGAACTGAGTCACAGAGCATCATCTCGCTCCTGTCTGTTTGGCCACACATTTTACATCTACCTCACATCTGATATTTTTCCTGGCAGTACAGTGGAGGAAGAACTGTCTGGTGTGTCGTATCCATCTCCCGCATGCTTCTGCTGTGATGTGGCTGCATGCAGCATTAATAGCATTAAGCAATGACATTAAGTCTAATGTTCTATGATCCTAGAGTGGGAACTGACCCACTGTCTGATGACATCAAAGCAGTGAGAACTGACATTGTCCAACACAATTATATAATTCACCAAGCCTCCTCTCACCGCTCCTTTCTGTTATTCAGGGATGATCTCCAACTAGAGGGGGTGTACAGGAAAGTTAGCAGAAGTTGGTTGCTGTATGGCCCAGTTATGGGATTATGTGTATACACACTATTTTATGAAATTGTGGTACAGTACAGTACAGTACAGGCCTGGTATATCTAATGTCACTCTGTGGTTGTAACTTTATCTAGAATCTTAAATACTGTAATTTTTAATTACAAATTAAATAAATTATAATACTATGTTAAAATGTGCACAGAGTGTATGTACTCTGTGAGGAGAGTGATTCATAACAGTTTAGGGCTTTGACATATTTTGAAAAGTGCATACACTGCTGTGCGTGTGACATGGTTTTTAAATGTAAGACTGTTGAGTTTAGAATGAACTAATCTATCAAAATCAAAAGGGCATATTTAATTAATACTTCTTTAATCATTAGATGACGTGTTTAAAAATGCTACTTGTAGCAAAAGAATGAGAAATAATATTATGTTACAGAGCAACATCAAAACTAAATGTTGTAGAATGTCAGTATTGTTTTACAAACTGCAATTTGGAAAATAAAAAAACGTGTGTGTGTGTGTGTTTGTGTGTGTCTGATAGGTGTATTTCAGGTAATCGGCAGTGGGTAGAAGAACAAGCACGGCTGTGACCTTTGGCTGATCAGTGAAAACTGCTCTAACACAGCTAGTACAAACTTACACTAAAAATATACTTATATTCCCTATATTCCCCAAATTATAAATATATAAATAAATGTTGCTTCTAATTAATAAAAAAAAATATATATATATATACTGACAACACACAGGAATCTGTTACCAACAGGCCCCCAATAAACAATAATGAAAATGGTCTGTGGTTAAAACTAATGTCTGACCCCTGGTGTATAATATAACAATAAAATCTCCTAAACCAGACCTGACAGCTGAGATTAGTAAATGAATTTAAAGGACTAACAAAAATATACCACAAACAACAAAATAGTTCCCAAAATGCTATGTGTATTGGTGCTTTTGTTAAAGTGCTTTAAATTGTAAATGTTCACTTCAACACGTGTGTAATCATTATGCTGTACAAACCAAAGCAAAACAGCTGTTACATCCTATATGTCCGACACGGGCACTATACGTAGGTTTTAATGGATGTGCAGAGTTGTAATAGAAAAACAAAATAAGGAGCAGAGGAACATTTGAACGTCGGTTTATTTTTTGGAGACAGTTTATCAGATGCTAATGATGCAAAGCATGTGTATGGCCAAAGATAGCCCTGCTACGTCACCCACATGTGGAACTCTATGGCTTGGTCAAACGAATGGACACGTAGGAAACATTAAATGGATCTGAGAAAAGGTGAATGTAACTTGATGACAGATTCATAGGAAAGAGGCAAAATCCTCTCGAACCCCAGTGTAAGATAATGTGTATAATCCACTGCAGGGATGTTAAGTGCACTCATTTCACACTCCATTTCACACAATGCTGCCCTAGGAAGAATCTGTGTGTATGATGACTCAGGAAATGCACAACATCACTCTTCTAGATCTTTCTGTTGTTGTTTCTCTCCATTGTTAATAATTTGGAATTGCTGTTCCATACTGTTTCAGAATTAATGATGTGTCAGGGATATAATAAGTGCCAAATCCATGCTATGTGTGATATTCATACTAGTCAATGGAAGTCAGTATCTGGTTGCAAATTACTTCAAACGATGAATTACAGACATTAAAATGCTATTTGAGGGTCTAATTTTCTACCTGTTCCTTTATTCTAAATTCACAATCTAATAGTGCCTGTTCATGTGTGATATCCTGTTACAAGGACAAACATTTAATTTCGATGTATCAACCTAAAAATAGAAAATCTTCCCAGTGAGTGTCGATGGTCCATTACAATAGAAAATAATAGTCTTGAACATGACCTCCTACTGAGGTAATTTATACACATCACATATTTACTGTTATCTCAAATATCTACTGTACATACTGTATACATATGAAATCTAGTCCTGTTATTGTTGGATGGTTTCCTAAAAAGCCTGACAAATGACCAAATGTAACAAGGCTGTGAGTTCTAAATGCACTGAGGAGGATGCTTTACATTTGTGTATGTAAATGTGCATATGTGGAAGCATGCTTATATATACTGTTTAATTACACCGTGAGAACAGGAGTAATTGCAGGGGTGGGGGCTATGTAGGCATCTTCCATTTTTCTTAGGATTAAGTGAGCATTTTTTGTTTGTTTCTTTTATAAATAAAAACATCTGTGTTTGTAGTGCGGCCATATTACTCGCTTCCACATCTTTACTGTGGAATTGTTTGGAAAACATCCCTGGTGAGCAGATGCTGTCTGTCAGAAAGAAAATGAACCTAAGACCTGGGCTCTATACACTGTGCACACACTTCCCCATTTCCAGCAAAAGCATTTGTAAAAGGAAACAACAGATGTCTACTGGGGATTTAACCGTGGCACTGTTCTGGGAAACACTGAACACATTTGTTTATTGCAGTCTTCCTCTTGGATCCATGCAGCAGCTATAGTAAAAGATGTGGATACTGGAGAGACTCTCTGCAGACTGGAGAACAGGATCTATAAGTCTCCCCCACCCCTCATGGGATGATTTCAATTACTTTGATCACTGTGATTTCCATAAAGTGAATGTGATGTGTTCATTATATGACCTCTCTGCCTACAGACTGGAATATAAAGGAGCATTTGAATTCTCTGGCCAAGCTAAGTTACAATATGCCAGTGTGTCCTTGTGTATTATTAAGCAGAGCAGAGAATGAAGCAATGCTACAGTATCTCCTCATAGCTGCTTGCACTCTGGCCCAAGACATATTAAACAGAACTTAACAGCAGGCAAACTAGGGTTACGCTGAGTCCGCACTTGCTAAACTAACTCAGAGGACGAGATAAGCCAGGCAAAGCTTGGGAAAGTAAATGTAAGTCTGTTTGAATAGGCCCTCCACCTCTCTGCCAGCTGCGATCTACACACAGAGTATTCCTCCCAATCTCTCTCAGGGGGCGATTTCTTAAGCATGCTTTGTAGCTAGATCCAGGTGGGGTTTCAGTCACTGCAGTAGTGAAGAAGATGCCAAAAAGAATAACCCAACATAAAACATAAAATCGTTCTCATGGGAGCTCAGAGGCTGGACAAGACTGAATTAAAATCTCTCTTTTGCTGAGTCAGATTCTTTAGATAATTACCCACTGATATAAGGAACATTCTCCCTCTCGGCTGTAACTTCAGAGAGAATGCAGACAATGGCATATTTGGCTGCAATCATAGCAGCCATCCCACCATGAATGGAAGCTATGAGAGTAAGATTCCACAAAGCTAATCTCTGGCCCCACAAAAAAGGCCTGAGGGAGCAGCCTGAAATGGAAGCAGAATTCATTCCATGTTTTTTGTGTGTCAGGTATCTTTACTTGTCTACCTTGACCACTATCTCCAGCCGTGTTTTACAGAGGAGCAGACAAACAATGTTCATGGAAATTGAGCATAATATACATTCCTCTCAACAAAATAATTGCCTTGAAGACACGACCACGCATGCCGAAGTAACCTATTAAAGTTTGCTCTGGGATTCACATTAGCCGTCTTACATCAGCAGTTCTACCACCGTCTCCAACCTTCCACTGCCAGGAGGGTTCACATCTGCACAGCACAGTGACTGACAATCACAGTTCACACGCCGTTTATCCCCCACTCCAACACACGCCCACAAAATACCACACATCCGGGGTGCTCCCCTACGTGACTCAACTTCTTTCAGGGCTGAGAGGGAGACACGAAGAGAGAGGTGGGGATGAGAGAAATCTCAGGGAGCTGGGAACGAAAAAGCGGTTGGCTGTAGCCTGTCAAACTGGTTTGGGTTTTATTGAAGAAAAGATTTTTTTTTCCGTGGTTCGGCATAATCTGTGCCTTCAAAGCTGTGACTTAAACCTTGTAGCTCCAGTAGTTTGGACAGTGAATCATTCTTTTATCATATGAGACTTCAGGCGCCTCTGCAGCGCAGCAAGGCACAAAGCTCCACACAAAACGCTGCGCCTTAACGCGTAAAAACAATCAATGCACCCACAGTTCTGGGCGTTGCACTGCTCGTCTCTGGCAATACGTGCATGCACTTCTTAAAGCTGTCATAAAATTATGAATCACGGATTCATTTAAGTATAAAACAACATCGAAACATGCAAGTTAAAAGATAAATGTTTTGCGTTCATACCCACATTTGTATTATGGATCCTAGTTGTGAGCATTTTTTTACTACTCCACCATAATACTTTAGTACGTTTATGTCACGACATTTTTTTTCTTAATTGTTGATTACCGTAGATGACCCATTTTTGCAGCTTGGGTGGTTGTACTTACCCCTTTCACTAATCCACGAAGAATCCCGTTATAAGAAGTGATCCATATCCAAAGCAAAATCGTATACTGTTGGGTGTATAAATGTGTGAATGAGAGATTTCCTGATAAAATCTGTCTTTCAAAAAAGTCAACATCTAAACAGTGTTTCTGAATAGTATCCAAAAGGAATCCACACGCATTCCGAGGCTGCGTCGATCTCCCCAAATCATTGCGAGCGCTGTCCACGGAAAAGTGGTGCTGAAAGTCTCAAGTCCCAACTTTAGGCTGTGTGCGAACAGAAAATAAAGGGCACGTCTGGTGAAGCTACTCACTAATACACCTCCCGCGAAGAGAGGATCAGATTTTTACATGATAATGGAGCGTAGAAGCACATATCCCACACCCTGGGAGAGAGCACTTTCCAGCTGATAGACGGAAACACTATATGCGCCCCGTGCACTGGATGTGATTGATGTTAAATGCATCGCAGCACACCGCCTTTATCAGGGAAGAAATGCACCACCAGTGAATCGGGATAGAAAGGTGCGAATTCCAGATTACAGCATGTAACACCAGCAGCGTTCTGGCATTGGCTGCATATAGTCAAAGTGTGACCTGCAGCTTCCATTTGTTAAATCTTAACGTCGATATGGCCACCTGCTGTCTTACCTCTCCGCACAGACTTCAGAGTCGGGTTTTGAAGCCTACACTTATTTTCCTCTTTGGAGTAAAAAGAAAAATCACTGTCTTCACTGACAGTTAAGTCTGATTAAACTCGTTTTTAACGACCGCACATTCACACACTGGAGTGCACACTGGATGTCCGCCAGATCATGTAGAAGGGTGTTGCACATGATGCAACAATTACAGGTATTTTACCCAAATATTACTCAAATCTCCAATCTAATGGTACAGTGTGATTATCAAAGTATCTCCAGTATGAGAGCGCGCAGTCACTTCGATTTTCAACACAAGATAAGGCGTTGTGATATCTAATATGACGCTTCTGGATAGATATGCAGGTTACAGGTGCTGTTGCGCAGCCTATGCAGTATGTTGACTCTCAAAGCTCTTGGGGATGCTGTGCGTACACCATGACGAACATATCAAGTCCAATCACTGAGTGCGAAAACTCAATCTAGATACTAGGTTGTTTGTGTGTGTGTGTGTGTGTGTGTGTGTGTGTGTGTGTGTGTGTGTGTGTGTGTGTGTGTGTGTGTGTGTGTG
>JAUYWH010000022.1:19425766-19521798 GCA_034779795.1 Ctenopoma multispine
TTACAACAGTAAACCGCGTGTGTCTTCTAACCCGCTGTGGCTCACTCCGCAGTTGGGTCAATCCCACACGCAACAAGAGCGTTTCGTTCACACACTGTGTCTGTGTCTCTACACGCCCGACATAACTTTCCTAGAGGATATTAATAAACATAGAAGCAAGAAGAAATGTTCTAACCCAGCAGTGAGCTAAACCTCCCCCTTCATCTGAAGGGGGAGCTAAGTATAAGTGACAGAAGTGGGCGAGAAACTGAGTGACTGATATGATAACATAGAGAGAAGAAGAGAGTTTCAAACAGGCAGAATGGGGGTGGAAACAGACTGTAAGAAGAAAGAAAAAAGGTGTAAGGAGTATAATTGATATATGGAAGCAGGAAAAAGAATAGAGAGAATAAGAAGGGAACAGTTTGACTAATTGATAGAGCAAAAAAAGGAGAAGACAAAGGGAGAAAACGATAACGAAACAAAGAGTTGACAAAGAAAGAGGGAGCAGGAGAGTGAGAAAATTAGGTGCAGAGAGGAAAGAGAGTGTGCATAGAGAGAAAGATGGAGAGGAAGAGGAGAGCCCAGCAGAGGAAGAGGAGAGCCCAGCAGAGGTGCAGAGCACCATGTAATAGTCCCTTGAAAGTCCTGCGCAGCACTGAGGAAGAGAGAACTAAGTGAGAGACATAGGGGAAGCGAAAGAGAGAGAGAGCAGACGAGAGCAGGGCAGTTCTAATGCAATTAGGAGTCTGGAAATTGAAAGTACAATTCTCTCTGGGATCTTTGCAAGAGTGGTGTGTGTGTGTGTGTGTGTGTGTGTGTGCGCGCATCTCTATGACTGACAGCAGCCACATTCTGCAGCAGAATATATGAAATCATGTCCAAGGGCACGTCTATATATGTCCAACATTATCCAGCAAAGAAGCGAGAAATTAGTTTTAAACTAAGCATGGAAGGTTATTATTTGAGACTTTAATACCATTGATGAATCCATATTTTGGCTGTTAACCTTCAAAAGGTCTACCAAGTGTGTTTCAGGGTGAAGAAGAACTTCCTTGTCTATCAGTTTAACTGTGGCATCCGTGCATTGGGGGATTATTAATTTTCCATTATGTCCAACATATAATAATTCTGCCTTTGCTTCCTGTACATGCACAGCTGCTCCTTCTGCCTTCCTGATCACAGGCCGAGAGGTGTGTGGCGTCTTTCATAGGTCTGAGTGGGTCACACCTGTGGAGTGCTGGATGGACTCTACATCAAGGCAAAGTGTACAAGGGTGTGTGCGCAGAGACATGAGGGAGGTGGTGGGGGGGTTGTCCTTGGAGGGGTGTGTGCAATGTCTCTATGGGCCTTGCAGGCAGCTGAGCCTCTGAATATTCATCCCCACCTCTGCTGAAGCAAATTCCAGCTACACGACTAGACTGACTGACAGTCATGGGTGTTATCGAGGGATGATACAAGTTAAGCAAAAAAAAAAAAAAAAAAAGAATTGCAGCGTTAACAAATTATTGAACACAGAGTTTTACATTGCTTTACTACCCCACAAAGCATTAGTGTTCCTCCATCTGTCAGCTCATCAAACCAGTGTCCTATTTCCATTTAGCATCGCTAGCATAATAGGTGAATAATTTAGCTATGAGAATGGATACAAAACATATTTCCACCAGGAGATCCACTCCTGCTTTGCTTTCTGCTGTAGTACACTGGGAGATCGTCTTGTTGAATGTGTCTGCTCGGAGGATAACATGTTACGCCACTGAGTCCTCCCCATCCCTCTGTGGAAGACAAACTCTGGAGATTACTTGTTTCAATTAGCTACGGGGTGGAGAGAATTTAAGCCATGTTAATTCCAGTCACTAGTGGAAATCCCAGTGAAAAAAGACTAACCACTGAGGCATAATCACCTGCCCCCAGACAGTACTCATTTCATGGAGACATTATTAGGATTATTCAGAATGTAAATTCTGAGGTCACGAGATTTTTAGTTTATTGGTAGGATTAATTAAAGGCCGAAACTCAGCAGCATTTGTATTTTTTGAGTGACCCGCTCCTTATGACAACTCTGGCCTGGCTCATGTTCCGATCAGCAGCCGCTTCTGCATCCTTTTCCTATACTTTTACTATAAAAGACAATTGGCCTTTCACTAAAGAAGAGCTGCCTTAAACATTTTCAACTCAACTAAAGAATAACTATCATGAGTAGAAGACAAGGAGAAGAATGAGGGGGAGGAGAAATCTTAGAAGTCTCTCAGTATCAAATAAATAATAATCTAATAGTTGGTACAAAATATGATGTTTGTGTCTCACATCTTTTCATCAGCGCCTGTGTCATCTAATATTGAACTCCGGGGAAGCTGACATTTGATTATATAAAACTGAGCTTCACACTCACAAGTTGGACGACATAGAAATGAATCAGTTTGTCACTGTCTGTTTGAGACACTCTTTTAGAAAGATAAAACAGGCCAGCTAGGGCAGACAGATTACCCATATGTGACCCGTATGTGACTAATAGATTTCTTTGAAATGCTGGCAAGCTGACAGTTGTCACAGGTGTAACCTTTGAACTCTAAACGTTTTTTTTATATGAGTTTGCCTACAGTGTGAAATTCATCTGTATAGAACAGTAAAGAAAACAATATAGAGACAGACTGAATTACATTGCTGTGTGCTTCAACAGTGATTTCATTACCACTACAGAGCTGTAACATCACATGACCCAGTGAGGTTCAGGGTAGAAAATGTAAAACACGACACACTCATACAAGCCATTTATAAAAGTCATGCAACATTACTTATTTTTAGGTGAACACACACTGTGGGTTAAGTGGTGATTCTCTTGTTTATTTTTTTTATAGAACAAGCTGCCTAATGTCTTGTATCTATCAAACATCAGTTTTTTTTTATGTCTAAACTGGCAACAGTCAGTAGGTTGACTGATCAGTCAATTCACTGAAAACAGAGTTCTTGTAAATAATGTCTTAAGCAAAATAGCCAAAAATAATAAAATAAAATAAGAAAAGTAAAAATGTGTAATGTTGTTTTGTACAGATTTCTAATGTTTTATATTCTAAATGATAAATTGATGAAAATGAGCTGAAAATAATTATTTAGAAAAGCGACTGGCATAAGAATTGCTGCTGATATTCAGAACCACTTACACAATACAGTAGCCTACCAAGAATTTATGACCAAAATCAACCCCACACGTCTTTGTAAAAACTGTGTACAGATGGATAGCAATGTGTTGTAGTTGGCATTCAGAGGTATGGTTCTACTGGCATTCCAAAAATCACAAAAAGAACAATAAAGTACAGTATGTGAATGTTAAATGCACCTTTGATCTAAAAATATCCACTTTCTGTGGGAGTCTACGAGTGGAAGCATACTCATTCCTTTTTTTTCTTCCACAAAAACCTAATGTGCCTTTTTCTCCATCGCTACAAGCCTGATTCTGGACTCATCTCTGAGGTACAGACTATGTAGGACTCATAGGATTTCAACATAGAAGGTCGTTTTTGCAAATTGCAACAACTTTATCACCCGATATCATTGATTATGGCACAATTTATTTTCATATTTCACATATTTCATATTATATAATAAATACAGTAGCTCTTTCCTACTAGATAAATAAATAAATTGTTGCCGGATTGCTAAATGTTACTTGAAACATATGTTTGAGCCAGTTGTAACTAGCATGACAGCAGCCTCTAGTGGCTGACATTTAATTTCCTTAAATTGCAACATACCCAGCAGTAGTTTGCATGAAAACACAATATGGTTGTCTCAGTCGAGCTTCACTTTAATCCAAGTCTTTTAATAAATAATAGATTAAATGCATAAACTGAAGTTAAGTAGGTTAAGTAACACAAAAGTGATTTGTGTTGGAATTTCATAATTTAAATCAAACTATTCTAGTTGGCAAGAAAGCTGGATATCACTGATTGTATTTATGTTTATGTTTTTTTCATTAAATAAAGGATGACGCATGTAAAATATATGAGAAAATATATTTAAAAAGTAATGATTCTAGCTGATGTACGTTTACTGATGCCTTTAACAAAAGGTACCATATAGAGGGCAATGTCACTTTAAGCCCAGATATTCACAACACGGTAAATTGGTTCTCTTATGTGTGAAACCAAGCACAATCTATTCTGGCCCTGGGCAGAACAACACAATCTCCTGCTGATTTAGTCATTAACGTGCATTATTTACCTGCCTGAGAAAAAAAAGCAGACGAAAGGTTAATGTTGCCAATATGTTTGCAGTCTTCGATTAAACACACTGAAGCCGCTGCATAGCCTTTAGTTGTGTGTCATATATCAACACATGGATTGCCATATTACGATATACAGCACTGAAGCTGTATTTCCTGACTTATTTACTTTAGCCATTGTCGAGCTCTGGCTAGCTCTGCACTGTCTGTCTGTCCTGTCAAACAAGATACAACTAGTACTCGCATAAGAACTAAACTTATCTTTAAAAACATACCCAGACATATAGTTATGGTTTGCACCAGCTAATTGTAAATTCATTAGCAACTTTAAATGTAAGTCCTTATTCTTAAATTCTTACAGCAGTGTCAGACTAGTACCTTATTGTTCTATTATTAATATTAGTGTTAAAAAATTCTGTTATGTATAAATCATTTGCTAGAATGCTTCAGACAAAAGCTAAATCTAGTTTAGCTATATGAATAGGGTGGCATCAAAATGGCAGCTTTAAAAAGGCTAACAGTAGATTAAACTTGACTGCTAATCTTTTGTCAGGGTTTATATAACTTTTTTTCTAAATGCACATAAGGACAAATATGTGTGATCACTTGTTGTTGCAGTTTAGGATGAGAGGGAATTATTTGATGATGCAAATACAATGTTTGAAGACCATTATGAGTGTTTTGTAATTGTAGATGTTAGAAATGTACTAAGCCCCCTGAGAGTTGACACCTCTGACCTAACATACCTATAAACCGCTTTTGTGTCATACATTTGTCAAAGTACAGAGCAGATTATTACTAGGGTGATTCAATCTTGTATGTTTTTAAACTAAATTTCTTGTCCCCACTGGCTTTACAGGCCACTTCATCTTAATGCCATAACTTAATAATTTGTGCAGACACTATTTATTTAGCTCCACTAGACCTGCACTAATCACCAACCAGTCTCATACAAAAAAGTATTTAACTGAACAAACCTCTTTTAAGTGCACTTACACACCAAACTCTGTTGTTAGAAACAAGATGAGATTGTTTAGCTAATATCGGTCTCTTGGAAACATGAGAAATATTAAAGTTCTTCTACCATTAAATGTGACATAGTGAGGCTAACATCACCAAGCATGTGAGTGAGTGATCAACTTTCCTTTAGCCATAAACGTGATCCATCAACAAAATCAATAAAATAGCCACATTCAAATCATTAAATTTAAATATAGAATCAGAAATTCTCTTGAGAGGATCGTGCAGTAGTGAACAGTGTACATCCTTACACCACTAACTCAGATAGGGAAGAGCTGCAGAAAAAGGTTTTAATAATTAAAAAAAAAAAATTTCTACAATTGAATGACATTTCAAACACTAAATCACACTTACTGAATGATGTGGGCGCCCTCTTTTGGACATAATAAGCACGGTTCCACAGGCTTACCAAGAGAATGGGTTGCCGTAGCAACTGCAGATAGTAAAAGTGCAGGCTCTTGAGTATGACCCTATACAGATATGCTTAATTGTGTGAAACCTTCTTTCATCCTCATGAAAGAACAACCAGGCAGAAAGCAGAGGATGAAACAGAAGAGAGGATTTGCGTTTCTTGCTGTGTTGACATTTGTGACTCATAGCATCTGCAACATGTGTCTGTGTAACAAAACATAAGACTTACAAATATATTTAACAAGGTTTAATTTTCTGTAACTGGGTAGATTCTGAAACTGAATGAGATTCATATCTTGGTTAAAAAAATCCTGAATTTATCACTATGAATAATATTTCATAAAAACCTGATTGGAGATGAAGCCATTAAATGGTTTATTGATTACTTTATTAACAGATGGTGCTCTAATGTTACTTTTTCCAGTGTGAGGCTTTGTTACTTGGAAACTGAATCTTATTGGGTTTTGTACTGTTTGCTGAACAAAATAAAGCATTTGACCGGAGGGAAATAATAATGAGCATTTTTCACCATTACCTAACATTTAATGGACCAAAAGTGTAATCTGTTTAGGGCTGAACCCAATGATTATTTCATTATTGTTTAACCTGACAATTATTGTGTTGTAAATAAAATGTCCCTCCTACTTTAGAGATCAACGTGACAACTTCAAATGTTGTATTTTTGCTGACCAGCACTGAAAAACCCAAAGATGCTTTAGCTTTAAGTTTTATAAAAACAGAGAGAGACAGAGAACCAATATGATGTTGAATTAATTGAAGATAAAATAAAAATAGTTGCCACTGACGTTTTTGTAGAGAAAAAAAATGAAAGGCTTTTTTTTAATACTTACTCTACTGTGTTTTCGCTTTGATAATCCTCTCTCAGTGGTCAGCATTATGACTGTGGTAGTGTTGAATCTGTGTAATTAAAGTAGGTGAAACCATCTCTCTTCCTATAACTGAGAATATGTTGACCTGACACAAAAACCATAAAGTTTCTTCAGTTTAATTGTGTTTACTGTTGCATGTTTACTGGTCACTGCTAGCCTGAGGAAACACATCCAACTAATTACAAATTTCCTTCCTACATCTTGTAATGTTGCTCCACATAATCAGTCAACTAAGCTGCACACGTGGGGTGTTGATTTTAATGCTGTCCAGTTGCTGTGCACTTTGTTAAACTTTTCTGAACCTTATATAATATTATTCTGCACTACAAGCTCCAACCTTAGCTACACCTTTGTGATATTTACATTTTATAGAGAAAAAGGGTATAGTGCATTACACTGGAACTATTTTATGCTAACCTCGTGTTGGCCCATGTTTATACAAAATAATTTGTTTATTTGAAAAAAATACCTTTTTGCTTACAATTTCTAGATGGAAAATGTTGGTTTCTGCTTTAGGGATGAGTCATCTGAGGTTTTGCCAGAGGAAGGTAAGATACACTTTAAATCTAAGCATCTATGGGAAGAAACTTGAGAGTGGCTATAAGAAAATAAGTTAAGTAGAAATGTTATTGATCCCTGGTGAAAAAATTGGATCGCTGTAGCAGTAAAAGCAATGGGACAAGACAAACAGGACATAAAAATAAAATAAGAGTACGAAAAAGGTGACACCATTATACAAATAATAAGAAAATCAATAGAACAGAACAGATTACAGTTATGGCATCATGTAATACGTTAGACACACTTTCCCTCTATATCGCTGCAGTTATTTCTTGTACAAAACTACAAGAACTACTAGTTTTATAGTTCTATAGTGTTTCTGAAAATAAAATTCATAAATTTCTTCTGGTTATAAGAGAAGAAAAGACTGAAGTAGAGAATTGTTGTTTCCCACTGTTGTTTACAGAGGCATGTTTCTTATCACATCACCTTTCCTTTTAATTACACTTTTTAATTTCCTAAGGGAGCTGATGATACTATTTCTTGCAGTTTTGTAAGTGAATATTTGTTCATTGCTTTTGGACACGAAACTTCAACTGCTCAAGAGTCCGTCATCATCTGATTTTTAACACACTTTCAATAGGAGAAAGATCTGGACTGCAGGCAAGCCAGTCAGGCGCACACATTCTGTTATAGGTACATCGATTCTGAATATTTTATAAATGTCTTACTGTGTCTCTGTCACAACTATTTTTGAGTATGTTGCAGAAATCAAACTGTTTGTGTAAGTGTTTATACTTACAAAACACAATTAAATTGGTTGGTTAAAATAATTATGTATCCTGTTCTTTTATCAAATAAAAATGGTTTAGTTTTCACTGCATATTAGAAAATGTCTCTACTTTTCTGGGATATGGGGTTTATGTTTGCTTCCTTGCTACTCTGATGTACATGCATGCAGCAAAGCTCAATAGTTCAGAGCCTATTAATAATATAGTCACATCATTGTGGCTCAAAGCAACATGATAGTGCATCAGTCACTTTAAATAGTGGCGATGTTGATTTGACTGACTTAACTGGCAATAGTTTTGACAGTAATCAAAACAGTAATTTCTTAAGTCAGTAGTCAGCTTTCACTTGCTGTAAGTATTCCTCCTGTTCATACTGATCATTAAAATATTTATTTCAATTGCACTTATACTGTCACTTTGTGCACAAATTACATTCAAAAGCTTATATAATGCTTATAGGCTTCAGTCGTCTGTCTTAGACAAAATAAGTGTACACCTTTAAAAGTCATATCCTTTCCTGTTATTACTATTACCTGTAGCTCAGTAGAAAAACAGTGTGCTAGAAGTATTAAAGAGGAAATATGTAATATTGTAACTTTGGAAGATACCTAAAGTCTGTGAATTTTGTCCTATTGCTGCCATTAAAGGCACATTTAAAATTATTATATTTAATAACCTAATATAGAGGAGGAATGCTTATTGATTGCCAACTAATTGTTTTAAGTTTAAACACATGTGCAAGGTAAGCCTGACATCTGAGTTCCCGTCGGTGGGTCAGATCCTGCAGGCGCTGTCCATTACCTGCGGTGCTGAAACTTGATGACTCAACACTGCAGACCATGTTCTAAATTTGACAGCATACTGCATGGATGACGTTGCATTTTAAGTTTTCCGAAGTAAGATGACACAAGTTTACAGTCACACCAGAACCGAACAAGTGGCCGTGGCAAGCTAGTTGGAAGCCGAAGGGCCAGCTTCCCTCACCGGCTCACTCCAGTCACAGCGTGGTGTTGCGTTTTCCCACTAGTCTTTGCCCCAATTCTCCAACGCCGCATACGTAGCTTTCTTACGCTCGCCGAACTATTAAAGGTTAAATTACGTCGTGGGCGTAGCGGCTCCTTGTAATGGCGACTGTGCCGTAGATGTGCCTAGGTTTGTGAAAATGAAGCGAAGAAGAAGTTATTTCTTTTAAGTAAAACACCGAGGTTCCCCGGAGGAGGACTTTGCGTCTGTAACCGTCATATTTATAAGTGGTAAAACTTAGTTGTACTTTTGAACTTTTGTGTTTCCGAAATGATGAAGCTCAAGTCAAACCAAACCCGGACGTACGACGGGGATGGCTACAAGAAGCGGGCCGCCTGTCTGTGCTTCAGGAGCGAGAGCGAGGAGGAGGTGAGTCCGGTGATGTTGCTATCTGATGGGCCATGCTAACATTAGCAGCCGTAGCTGCTTTCTGTGTCTCCTCTGTCTGTAAATCGATTTATTTATCAACACACCTGTAGTTTTATGGCAGCTGGAAACGATGACTCACTAGTATTTCAACCTCTCCTACTGTCATCTGAGGATGTGGATAAAACGTAAATTTTTCACTCCGTACGTACCGTAGCTGTGGTGCTTACCGAAGTGTTATGTAAGCCTCTTTAGCTGTTAGCAACTTCAGGTTTTTATAAACCCAGCGTTGCTTCTACCTGTTAGCTACATGCTACTCTTAGCTTGTACCGTTAGCTTGCTAACTAGCCGTGTAGATGTGGGCACCCGGCTCTCGGCCAGCGACCACAGCCCACATACAGGCTGTGATGATTGGTGACTCTTATCGTCATGAGCGGTCGGATGGATATAACTCATTGTTTAGCTTTTCAAAGTGGCGGGCTAAGATAGTTATTTACTGGCGTTAAGAATATTTTGTCGAGCTAAGTAACTGTGTTAGCGCCAATGCAAATGGCATTGGTAGCCAAACATAGTAGTGATACTAGCTTTGCTAGCTTTAGCCAGCCCTGGTAGTGATGCTCGGTCAGCTTACATCCTACTGTTTTCTGCATTGTTTACTTTACGACTTTAACACTAAGGTTTGAACTCCCGATTCGACCTACAGACAAACTATGGTGCACACATTTTATAATAAAACTATTAACGTAGCATAGTTGCTATCTTCATCCTTTCTCCCCTGAAAGACACTCAAACTAGGCTGCAAAGGGTTATCTGAGATCAGAAGCGATTTGAGAAACTGTCGTCCAGTCACGCACAAAGATATCTTTGTCGTGAAAACGTTACCAGGGAGGAGACAAATTGAGAATTAACCAATTCATCATTCTGGTGAAAGAAGAGGCCAGATTGTGAACAACATGGGCTGTCGATTACAGGAAACACATCAGCATGACCTGCACGTAACATAAAAACTTTTACCAGAGGCAGTAGTCTGCAAGTCAGCCAAGCCTCAAGTTTTCCTCAGATTGACAGTGGGAACCCAGACAGTAAAATCACCATTGTTAAGTTAACTCTGAGAGGTTCAGTTAAGTCAGTTTACACTTTAGTGGGAAAAAGCAAACTGGTGTTTCATACCATAGCTACTGGGGGGGTCTGTTTGTAACAATATCGTGATTTAATTGCACTCACACAGTATCCAAGTGGATCATTCAGCACCAGGCCATTTCACTGAGAGTTCTGATGGTTTCTGATACTTATTGTGTCACATTTTGGGGTTTGGCTGTTCTTGTCTCTTACAGAAATTACTGAATACCTTGCTCAAGCCAGCAGTTCTTGTGTAATGTGAAAACATACCAATGAACACTAATAAGAAACAACACGGAGTCACACATTAATTTTCCCACCTGTCTCGTGTGGGATGTGTTGCAGGTGCTGCTGGTGAGCAGTAGTCGACATCCTGACAAGTGGATAGTTCCTGGAGGGGGCATGGAGCCGGAGGAAGAGCCCAATGTTGCTGCAGCTCGGGAAGTGTGTGAAGAGGTTGGTTCTTTTAATTGTTTTCATAATTATTATACCTACTTCAAGCCCTTATTGTTGTGTACTGGCCAACTTTAATTAACATTATATTCAAAGTATGAATGTAGTTAATAGCCAGGAATATTGTGCTGAGAATGAATTTAAATTTTCAGGGTGGCACATTAGTTTGAGTATAAGCGCACAAGATGTATTGTATTTCATTTTTTATTAAATCATGTCTGTGTTTAACACTATGCCTAACACCTTGCTCTCAAAGCCCATTTTGTCTGTGGAGTCATCTTGTTTGCATGGACAGAAAGAGAGAGCGAGCATAGCAACGTGTAAGCAGTATCAAAGCGTCATGTTACAAAGCAGCGTTAAGATGTCAAAAGAGGTCATGTGGAGATTGAACACTGTCTACGCAGCGGTTGCACTGAAGTACCATTCAGTCCCACAAGTAAAGAAAAACTATAAACTTTTATTGTTTGCATGTTTTAGATGGATCTATTTTTTTCTTATTACAGAGGCTGTTTTTTTGTGTACAAATATTGCGTGTTAGGGATGATCGGTAGCAATTAGTAAAAAGAGGCTCGTTGGAAATCAATATCCTGTTTATACCACCTATGACTGCCCTTTAAATCGTGTCATTTCATAGTACATACTGTTCATTGTCTGGGCATTTTGATCAAAATGACAACAGGGTACTGGAGACTCTGAATCTCACGCAGCTGTCAGCTCTTGGCAGGTCACTGACCATATAAAGCCTATTTTCTGTGTGTGATCCATCACACTGATGGATACTGATATCATCCCTTATCCTGGCTTCTGCTGTATGGTAGCTTTGGCGGTCGCAGGATGCCGTTGCTTGCCAGCACATTTCCAGGGTCAGCAAGCAATGTCACATTAGTACTGAGGTTTGTGAAAAGTGCTAAAAGGCCACATTCAGAAACTTTGTGGTGATTTTCAGTGGTACTTGATGTATCACAACGGACTGTGCCTTCCTAAGCCTCTTATTGGATGGTGGTGTAACAGGACATATCCTAATCCTAGTGAGCTGCTTCTGATGACCATATAAGTACTGAGTGATTGCTTATGCTTATTGGGTTGGAGTATTGCCAGGGATGGCAGCGAAGATGAGGTATTCAGGAGCAGCCCAAATGTTACAAAGGGTTCACTTGTCTCCCTGAGTGTTCACAACCTTGTCTTAGCCTTGGAGGTCATACAAACTGACCCCGAATCATGACGACACATGACAGCGTTGCATAACTGGTAATGTAGCCTCTTCTAAGATGATACCCAGTGGTCTTCAGTTACACCTATGAGCTGAGAAACATTTTCCATCTCATAAAGACATAGATGTTGACTTTTGGCCTATTACTTAATCCCTGGCACGTCTTGGGTGTTTCTAGTGGTGGGTCTGGTCTACTACAAATGATCTAGATGAGGGACTACATAGTGCAACACAGAGTCCACGGTATAGTCCATGGAGTCAAAATTTATTTATAGACTGAAACTGGAACCTGAACAAGAAGAAGCAAAGATGTCAGCAAGTGGCCTGGCTCTGTATCTAAACCTGACCTGCTGTTCACCTCTGGGAGTTAAGATCTGCCTTGAAGATTATTTTTGTTGTTAGAATGTGTTTAAAGGTAACGGGCAGTGAGGCAGAAGAGTTCAGACTGTCCTTTCTGAAGGAGGATCATGGGAAGTGTATCACCAACTGACAGTGTTTGTTCTATTTTTTGTTTCTGACTTTCTTATGTTATCATTTGTGATGCTGAAAGCATCTTGTAGAGGAGCGATCAGTATGTATCACAGTAAGTGATCGCTAAATAGAGATGTTAACATGTGTTTTGCAGTTGTATAATTTAGAGCTTGATCAACTGACTGACAGAAAATTCTGCAAATATTTGATTATTATTAACTGGTCAGTACAAACATTTGCTGGTGTGAAATGTAAGGATCTGCTGCTTTGTAAATAAGATATCTTTTTGTGTTTTGGACTGTTGGTTGGAAAAATGAAATGGGAAAATAATTGGGATATTTGATAAATAATGAATTGTCATTTGCTGCGTATATATTATACAGTAATTACACATGTAGCTTAAGTTATAGTTGGTCATAAGTGCAAAACCTTCATTCAAGTATCTGAATTTAAAATGTTAAATTATACCTCTTTGAACTGAAATATGAAATTGATGATTGTTAGATGAAGGACACACATTTTCTTTTTTTCACATACATTATTTGTAGTATTTTGCAGCTGCTCATGAATTAGACAGCATGCATTTGGAGGGAATAAAACATCTTATGATGTAATGTAATCCACCCAAACACAAACAAACTACAGCCCCAAAAATACCATTGTCTCTGAGACGATCTCGTTGGGCAGTTTGATGGCATTAGTTTGACCTCACGTACTTAATAATGAGTTGTCCGTTTCAATATTATGTGGCTTTTGCTGAGAGCTTTATAATTTTTTATTTATTTTACAGGCTGGTGTGAAGGGAACCTTAGGTCGTTTAGTTGGAGTATTTGAGGTAAGCTGCTGCCTGTTTGCTGTACTTTTTTTGGTCTTCATATGTCAACAAACCGTGGAGCCTGTCTGTGAATGATAAGTGAAAATAAGAGCTTTTTTTTTTTCTCCCCCTTAGAACCAAGAGCGAAAACACAGAACCTACGTCTATGTTCTTATTGTAACGGAGGTGCTGGAGGACTGGGAGGACTCGGTCAACATTGGTAAAGCGCTACATTTGTTTACTTGTCAAAACGGGATCATATGGACAAAGTTCTCAGGCAGTCACATGCTGTCTGTAGCTTTATTTTTCTATTCCAGGCCTTAGTATTATTACACTTGAAGGACTTTATTGTATGTTTGTTGGATTAAGCCACCAGCTTTGTTCCCTTGTGATTTTCACCTTACAGCTGTGTACAGTACTGGTAATTAGTCAGAGACTATTTTTCGTATTGCTTTTTTCCCTCATGTTGTCCCTCACATGTCTTAACATGCGCCACAATGGTGTCTTGTTCTGTCCACAGGGAGAAAAAGGGAATGGTTTAAAATAGACGATGCCATACAAGTGTTGCAGTGTCACAAGCCTGTGCAGGCCACCTACTTCGAGGCTCTCCAGGAGAGTTGCCTGACCAGTAATGGAACACCTTTGGTGGCAACGATAGGTGGGGAACTCTCCCCTACCTACAGCATCAATCAGAGCTCTGTATCGGGTATCAGATAACTAAAACCAAAGCTCTGACACCCCCGGGAGCTTTCGCCACCACTTGCGCTCTTACTTGTGTCATTTCTCTTCACTTCTTTCTTTTTTTTTGTCTCAATAACATGGTTTGCCTTGCCAACTCCTTTGTGCCAGAATTGTGGCACAGACTTGATGACAAGTGTCGGGTGAATAGTCTGAAACACTTTGTAAATGTAATTTCTGACCCCTCTTTTTTTTCTTTTTACTGACAACTGCATGAGATGTTCTCGTTCATTCTCGTTCCTTAACGCGCCCTTAGCGTGGTGTTTATTGAATGCAAGAACTACTTTTTACTGTTGTAATGTAAAAGTGTATACTTAGTGCTTAAGCTGAAGGCTTTTGATGGTCTTTTTAATGTCTCCTCCATTTCTTTTTTGGTTATTTTTCTGTAAATGACTGTGCCCATTAGTGTACTCCCTCCCCTGTTATAAGGATAGGAAATGTTGTCTGTATCTGAATGAACAGAATAGTGGGAAGTGTCTTGCATGAGCACTGTTATGTTGTGTTTCACTCGTTTGAGTGGCCTGATGCTGCCTGTGCAGCAGAATTGTTGTAAGGTTTATGGATTCTCTCTTCATTTTGCTAATTATTGTGGTTGTTGCTATCTCTTTAATCAGAAAGACACAGGCCCTCAGTAATATTTAAATTAGAAGTGTCAAGTGTGTTTCTCTCATGTGGGAAGCTAGCCAAGCACTACAGGGTTCATTCTGAGTATTTAAACCGATCAGAGGGGACAGAATGTCAACATACAGTGATCCAGCTTTCTCCTCAGTGTCTTTACCTCCTTTTAATCCCCTTTTTTTCTTTTTTAAAATCCTTTCTTGTGACTGAGTCAAAGTCTTCCTCCACATGCTGAGAGGGTAGAAGTAGTCAATTTCAGAATCATGGACTTGTCATTTCAAAAATGCAGCACATATCACTTAAGTTATTAAAACCCACTTCCATATTTTGCTCCTCACATTCAGTTTGGTTAAAAGCAATTGTTTACAATGTGTTTGTAACATAACACAGGTGACTTTAGTGGGCACTTTTCATTATCGTCTCTCTCTTCTCTCTTTTTTTTTTTTTTTCTTTTTTCTTTTTACCCTTCTTTAGTATTTAATCTGCATCTCCAAAAGCACTCCGACACCTGCTTGAAATTGAAAGTAATGGAATCTATAATGCTGTCTTTGGCAAGATGCAGAACAAACAAGCCTTGTACAGTTTGAGACCTCGTTTTTAACATGTAAAATGTTTTTGGATACTAGTTTTTCTTTTTTTTTTTTGTTTTCTCACTAACGTCTGGCAAAAGTCTCTTTAGCCGAGCTGCGTTACTTGACCTCGGTAGCGTGAGGCAGCTGGCTCAATACTGTGAAACTGGAGGCGCTGTAGATAGCATGTAAGAGGTTTTTATTGTAAATTTTTTATTTCTGTATAGATCAAAAGTGAGAGTACAAGTGACAAAACACCTCTTACACATCTGTGAGTGCTTCATGTCATTTAAACAGAGCCTGGAAGAACTGATTGAACTCATGTCGTTGGCTTTAGAGCTGTTGGGAGTCTTCTCGTGGGATAGCATAACATACGTCTGAGGCTAAACAACATGGAATGTGGCAGTGATTGTGGGTGAGAGTGAAGAGTCTATTTATAATTGAATATTCTCAAAATACCTAGTCCGTTCTGTAAAGACCAGAACAGATTTTTAACAGTAAGAGATTACTGTTTTTTCCCTAATCTCTGATATGTTACAAAATAAAACTGCTGGGTTTCTGAACCATTACTTAGTCCTTTTCAAGTTAGCGGTTCCACAAGCCTCGCTGTATTTGCCCTATGACAGTTTCTTTCAGTGCTTATAAATCATCCTGTGGTTTTCTGTCTACATTTAAACATGCAGTGACTGTTTTTGCCACTTGGTTGCAGCAGAAATAAATTGTAAAAACAATATTAACATAAACATATTATCACATTTCATTAATTTGGCTAGGTTGTCTGAGAACTACTAACTTACACATCCAGCAGTTATGAAGCAACATTAACTTTGAACCTGCTGAGTGCATGTCCAGTATTCACTCTGTTTTTAGGTCAGTTTTGAACTTAAGCTGAGGAAACTATCTGACTCTTCAGGTGACAAATGTTTGACTGTGTTTATTAGTTTGCTGCTAACTTTGTCTGATTTGTGCTATACCGAAAGAGTTGTTTTGTTATGATTTTTTAGTTAGTTTTTTAAGCTTTTTTGCTGAGAGCTGCCCACTGCGACCAAAAACTACACTATGAGCTGAACGGTAAAGTCATAAAAGCCATTGCTAGAAAATACTCATAACCATTAAGTTAAAAAAAACATGTACTACTTTGTGGGATAGTTTTGAAAGTCATGTAGGCAAAGGGAGAGTTGCTAGAACTTTACTGTCCATTGAAGTATTAAATGACCATTTAATACTGAATTTGGGAAGAAAATTCCAGTATTATAATTCAAAAACTGATAAGAAAACTTCTGTGGGAAATTACAAAAGGTTGCATTGAGAACTGAAATACAGTGGAACGCTGCTAACCTTGAAATGGGGCGGCTAGGCTCTTCACAGCGAGTAACAGCAGTGGCTGTCAGCTGTCATGCCCGCTGACATTTTCTTGCCAGTAAACGGCGTTCATTGATAAACCCCTAATTCGGTCATCTAATAATCCAGGTAGTCTGAAAAGCAGTACAGGTGCAAGGAGTTTAGTCTCCTTCCCAACAGTTTGAGACTTTGACCTGGTTTTACTGCTGTGGATAAAACAGGTGTGGTGGACAAAGTCTTGCTTTCTAATCCCCCACCCCCCTTGGTACTTTCATATGAGATTTTGATTTAATCAATCTTTTAGCTTTCACTTAAATGTACAGCTAAATGTTAGGGGGATGAATCCGTACATGGCTGAATAAAAAAACAAACAAAAACAATTTGACAGTAATTGGCAATGATGGAATTCACTCTCGTGGTTTGATGTGGGTGACAGGTACTGTCAAAGTGAATGTGAGGAGGATTTCTACAAGTAACAGCCAGTGACTTACAGTGATTACTAATAACCACTTGTTCTTCATCCGTATTTTCTGTTGTTTCTTTTATCTGTTGTGTTGTTAACAAGCTAATGTCTTGTAAATAGCTAACACAGCACCCTTAGAGCCATAAGTCGCACTTTGGTCAATCAGGATTTGAATCCTTTTTCACACAGCTCCTTTGTTTCTCAAACTTTAAACAGTTCCTGCCACATATACAGTGATTTAGGCTGGAGTTCTAGAGGGGATTTATGAAGTATATGTCTCCACATAATTAAGAGTTATGTGAAGTTAAGACTGAGCAAACGTATCTACCCTTCCTGGTCCTAGAGATTTCTGCGGTTGTAATTGGCTCTTTTCTACAACACTGAAGCGTCTTGTCAATTACCTGGCACCATCTTGTGGCCAGTCTCTTAACAGCTGAGGATTGTACCATTCTGTTTCTTTTGACTGAAGTATATACATTTATTTAAAAAAACATTTCCCCACAAAAACTTGGAATTGAATAAACCAAATATGTGCACTTCTAGCCGTTGACCTCTGCTTTGAATTTAACATACTCATAATTGTGTTCTCCAAGGTGTGTCACTGGAATTTTTTTCCGCTCTGTCATTTGGGACTGGAACAAAACCAGTGTGAGAAGACTGAAGATTGTAATATAAATGTGCCAACAAATAAACACCAGTATTTCACATTCAGGCCGGTGTCTTCATTTGTCGTGTTCTAAATAACTGTGCTGTGTGCTGAACCACTTCAGATATCACAATTAATTTGGTTTATATTTGTTGGTTGTTTTTAGATTTTTGTAAATTGGTTACAGATTTTTCTTTTGCATATACCAGGTTTTAAATGACACTATTTACAAGGCTGCATCTAACAGAATTCTCTCAAACGACAGAAAATGCTGAGAGAAAGATAGCTTCCGAACTTAAAGTGACACTTCCATAATCTAAAACTAACATGCTCAGATTAGTGAGTGTGCTGTTGACGCACTGAAGTGGCTGAGGAACATCCACTTAATTTGTGGATGATGGTGAAAGATATACCATGGTCATAAGTGGTACTTCAGTACAACTCGAGGTATTTGTACTAGACAATTCAGGGATATGCATGTTTTTTCCTCTATAGCAGTTTGTTACAAATTACTTTTTGCAAATGCAGAAAAAAATTATAAATTCTTCTTTACGTTTTTCATCTTTAAATGTGGATCTGTTAAAAACTACACGAGACTTCAATTTACTAAAAAGCATCTAATTCAATACTCTTAACATAATACATTTGTTTGCTTGGTGGAGGACTTGATAATTTGAGTTAAACAATTACATTATGTTCAATATTTTTATCTGGTCACTCCACACAGTCACTAAAATTACAAACCATCTCTATAAGTTTATAATCAGTTCCCATTATTACAAATTATACTGAGATGTAAAAAGTTGTTTTGATTTCTTTATTGTACAGAAAGAGATTGTGAAATTTACTGAGGCTGCTGTCCTCTGCCGCGTCCAAAGCCACCCCTCTGTAACAGGAAAAATCAGACAAACAGAAGAAGTTTTACACTTGCACAATATAAACTAAACTAAACTTCCATAACAATAAAACATCATTCAAATGTTAAATGAGCTTTTGTTGCCATTTTAGCTTTTTGCAAAATAAAAGAAAAGTACTTACGAACTGAAACTCTGTGGCAGCTCCAGCACCGGCCTCTGCTTTCTTGTCAGCACCAGCTGAGGGAGAAAGTAACAAGTCAGCCAATCAACTCCATCAACAGAAATTAGCAGAAAGAAAACATGTTCAGTTATGTTTACTTTGGATAAAATATTCTCTACCAGCATGTTTCTGTAAAAAAATTATACATTGTTGGCCAATTAAAAATAAGGGCTGCAGCTAACTATTAACATCATTCCAGCTTTTTTTTTTTTTTTTTATTATGTGAAGTGACAAAAAGTGCTCATCTAAACTAGTAGTCAAACATGATCCTCTAAATGTTGTTTGCCTGAAACTTTACAAGTATTAAACAAACATATTTTAATGTCAAGATAATAAACTCAACTAGTAGTTAACGGAGGTGCAGAACTCTAAACACTGAGCAGCAGTCTTTCTACTCCACGATGTTAAGCTGTGTGGAATGCTTCCACTCAGCAGGTTCACATCAGCAGCTTACGCCTTGTGCTTCTGTTAAAATCCACAATTTGTGTTCATTTAACTTTGTGTCCTTTGAAGCCTAAAACCTACACATTCACACATTATTGTACTAGTGGCAGCAACACCAATACAGATTTCAACCAACACACAGCAAGTGTAGCATTAAAGGTCAGTGGTGTGCAAACTATTTTCTATATGATTTCCTTTTTAGTCACCCACATATAAGTCGTGTTTAAGTTTTGGTTTATTTGGCCAATAGTACATTGTACTATCCAAAAGGCACCCCATGTACTGTTACACCAAAAAGCATAGGCAGCTATTTGATATAAAGGAACTTGAGGACATAGAACATTTTCCCACTTTTGTGCTCAGAAAATAAAACCTGTTGCAGCTCAAAATTAAAACTACACGACGACTTACGTTGGTGACTTGTGTTTATTGTTGTCAATTTTTCATATCATCCATTTCTACGCGTCTCATTTAAACACTCTGGTCCATTCAAACTTAACACAGCGTAAGTTTACTTACGGGGTGCAGCAGATCGCCTGTATGCATCTCTGTCAGCCTCCCCACGGTTAAGGCGGGCCGGCCTCTCTCCTTCCATTCCTGCAGAAAGAAGATAAAACAATGAGCTGCAGTTTCACTGTTGCTAATGGTTCTTTTCCTGCACAAAATATTAAAAGTCAATCGAATTTCCTCGTTAGTGAGAGCAACAGTAAACCCATTTGGTCTGAGACTCTTATCGGCAGATTATTCATGACAGTCTTGGAGAAATGTATATGCTTTAGGGGAAGAAACCCTAGAATGCTTTGCTGTAGCAGACAATTTATCTAGCACTTAACTATCGTATGCAACCTTTTTTTGGGAAGCAGTGAATGATCTAAGTTTCATGTTATTAAGCAATATTCATCAGCCATTACATTTTAGGCAGGAGAAACATTTCATATTTAAACTGAACATCCATCATCATCATCCACAGACCCCACCCTCCCCCAAAGAAAAAAAACAAACATAACCGTCATATCTTAACGTGTCTAGAGAGCATGAGATGACTGTCAGTCCTAATACCAAGGTTGGTTGGTGAGGCTGGTTTCACACTTTATGTACACAGACATTCATAACCCCATAAATCCCAGTCAATCTCACTGAAACAGCAGGAAAAATAATTAAAACTTGACTGGTGTTAGATTTGCATTTCCAAAATTCTATACAGCAGCCCATGGTCAAGTCAGGCCAATAACATTTACCTTTAGTCATTTCACAGGTGCTTTTATCGTAAGTGTAATACGCAACAAAACATCCAAGTCTATCAAACTATTTGCTTTCATTCAGCATCTAATGACTTGTGGTTTTGTTTAGTTTAACATTTATAATCGGTGTACAATTATTTGATTGTGTTTTGAAACACAATCAATCAGTTTTGAAAAAACATTTGACACACACTCATGCATTAATATACCAGTGACTGGTCATCACTGCAATATTCCGCAGACTGCGGTATTGGATCTCTTGTTGAATCTTGAGAAACCGTTGAAAACGATTGCATAATTCAACCAAACCCACAAAACAGATCTTACCCTTGGGCCTGGGCCTTGCGGTCTCAGGGCGAGTCTGGCGGCGCAGGGTGGCGGGCACAATCTCAGGGGGAAGGTGGAGGAAGTCTCTCAGGTACTGGATACCCTCATTGGTCAGGTACCAGTAAAAATGACGCCAGGCAAATTGCTCCTTGACATACCCACAGGACTTCAGGGACTGAAAAAGAGGGGGGGGGGGGGATGCATATCATGCATTTGACTACTATTGACACTTCATTTGTGCAAATAATAGTATTATGAGATGGTATTTCAAAGTGCTTCACAGACAAAACAGAAATAACTTACATCTCACGGAAAATTCACAGCATGTGTAAAACTTAAGACAAAGCTTCTTAAGACCGGCAATGCTATTAACCTAAATCATACCAGTCTTTCTATCATTAAAACCCTCTTGCTTTTGTATCGTTACAAAATGAATCAGATTAACTTAGTTCCACTTCTCACTTATCTCGTAAGCAAGTTCCTTATGAACCTCAAACAAGTGTTGATGACTCCCCACCATAAAAATAAATACTTTAACTTTAATTCTGCGGCTTAAAAGAGTGTGAATAAGCATACATTTGCATTTCAATTACTGCTAAAGTTCATGTGCAGTGATGACATCTTTAGCTTCATGAAAGTCTCACCAATATCCTTATCATTTACAACCATCTTCTGTGTAAATAATGACCAATATATATTTAGAAACTTGATTCATTTGTAAAGACACACACACACATTTCTAAATTATTATACTTTGTCATTTTACAAAACAATACAATATTAGAAATGAGGATCAAGTTTAAAAATGCCCACACCCATTTCAGGTGAATTACAGAGATAGTGTCAATTTATATTGTCCTACTTAACTTCAAAAGAGAATTTCAAAAACGCTTAACAGCATGAATCCAGACCAAATCAAAAAACATATCCCAATATGCTGCTGTGTTGATGGGACATCAGTCATACTTTACTCAGCTGATCTTTTCTAGTTTTGTTATCTTGTACAGTACTTCTCAAATTAAAATGACATATTGTGAGATCGTCTTTCAGCCAGATCCTCCACTTCTAATTTGTGGTTTCACCATCAAATACACCCTGTTGATGTAACAAAAGTAATGTGTTTGGGCCTACACCGACTCAATGTCACCACTTGACAGTTCAGAATTGAGAGTTCTCACTAACATTATAAAGTAACTTAAGAAATATCTGCAGTGTCTTTGAGGACTCGTTTCCCACCTGCATCGCTTTCATCACATGAAGGTTGGGCACATTCTTGTCAGCAAGCTCGGGATGCTTGGCCAGGTGGACATCTTTCTTGGCCACCATGACTCCCTCCTTAAAGAGGAGCTCATAGATAGCAATGCGGTTCTTCTTGGGCATCAGCATCTGTGTTAAGTGATAACTTACACTTAAATTTCAGTGAGCGAACGCAAATTACAAGAACTCCCGCTATGACAGCATGCTTAACAGCATAGCTAACAGACTAGCAAGTTAGCTAAGTGGTTAGCTACACCCACTGATACAGAACTGAACAGCAGAAACCAATTGCAGTTTAATTAAACCAACACATTAGTAAATTTTTTCAAGTATTCGCAGTACTAGTAACAACAATTTGTAGACGTTAAAGAAGGGGGCCCGTATCAACCAGTGAAAATGGCAGCCGTCCGCGAACATTACAGCCGCGGATACTGCCCCTCTTTTAAGTTCAGTTTCCACTGTTAATAAAATGCTTAAGACTAAAATACTTTCAATAACCCAACTATGACATTAATAACAATTACACATCAAATTATATTGTTTATTATATCAAGAGATGTTGAAGATATATTTAGATTACTACGGTGAGTCCGTCTTTACCTTTCCACTTGATATGGGACCGGAGCCGGAAGGAACGACAGTCGTTGATCGGGAAGGTTTATCCTCTCTGGCAGGGTCTGCCGGAGAGGCGACGCCCCCTGCCGGTATGGAGGGGAACACCAGCGGTGAAAAGCCCGCATATCATTTACCATCATTAGGCAAATGACATACTTTTTTTTTTTTTAAATATATGAAGATAAGAAGCCCATAACATCCGTACACTAAACAGACATTTACAAATTAGTCCAAATATTGATGCTAAATGCAAAACTTTGAGCAACCGTTTTGATCAATCAGTAAGAACTTTAACTTAAGAGTTAATATGGAAACTCGTTTTGTAAATTTAGGCTGCTCTAAGCAAATTAGAGTGACTCTAAAATAAAACTCATGCTTACATGGATGTCTAAATGCTTCCAACCCAACTCAAGTCAACACCACATGTGGAAGACCTAGAAAACATCTGCTGAACAGGAAGCTGACGCAGGAGACACAGTGTTGATACACATACAAGCTCTACATGGGAGAGTCGCATAGGTCAACATGTGGGGTTGTGGCTATGCAAAGCAGTATATAGCTAAAGCTTTTATGGATAAGTGAATTTAAAATTAACTTTAGCCACAACTGGAAAAAATGATCAATACTAGATGATAAAAACCTTGTTAAATGTTAATTAAAATGTTCTGCTCTGGGGTTGTGTGGCATCTAGTATCACAGGTAACTTTACACTGGGTGAAAATTATATCACATATTTAGTCAAACTAAAACTACTTAATTACAACTAAAGGTCCTGCACTGAAAATTACACTATGATATAATCAAGAAAATGTATTTAAATAGCTGTTATTCTATAAATAATTATCAGATGGTTAATACTCATGCGCTAATGTCTGAACAGCATTTAATTTTTTTCCTCTGGCTGAGGTGGAGCTAGTTTATTATTATTTTACAAGACAGCAGCTAATCTTTAGAGATGTAGATACTTTTATTCTCTTCATCAATCTATTGATTGACAATTAAGCTATATTCAGTGTACAAAGCGAAAACAAAATTTCCAGTAGACCAAAGCGACATCTTGTCCTTAACACTTAATCATCACAATTATATCTATAAAATTTCTATTTTATAGGTAATATCTACAGCTATCTACAGTTGCAGTGTAAATTGTAATAATTAAAATAATTTAAAGAAAAAAACACGGTAAATTCCCATATTTGAGAATAAATAACTATTAACACTTATTATACTTTTAGCCTTTTTAGATTGATTTAGTTTCCTTTTAAACATTTATTTTGAAAGCACTTCCCGGAAGTCATCATGTGTGTGTTGTGCTGCCTTGACACATCTCCTCTCGGACCATCCCCCATCTGGCGGTGCCTTTCAGCTACATCTATCGGCCGTACAACGGAGAGGGTCCCTGCTGTTCAAGACAATGATTATATTTTAAAAATACACAAAGAATCTGGACTATATTTTCCTTCCGGTATGTTATTCTTGCTATTATACAACAGTAGACAAGTCATTAACAGCTAGATTAGGTTTATTATTGATAAAGCGACTTAATTTATAGCACATATTGCTGAACCGTTACATTTGGTGTCTGTGAACACAGACATTTGTCAACCAGTTATGATGTAGCTGAGACAGACAAAAGTGTTTTAAAAATAAAAGTCTTCTACGGTAATTATTTCTCTTTTAGCCTCGTGTTTGCATGATGAACCTGCAGCTTGAACCTCTGTCACACTGGACCTGCTCCTGCTTCATGACACTACACAGAGAAATGGCTGTAATTCATATAATACATGCGCAGTTTGACCTGAAAAATACATTTTTAAACGAGCATTTCTGGTTCTGGTTCTGGAGAGGTCCTGTGTGCGCAGCAGGACAGAATCAACAGCAGCATGTGCAGGCTGCAGCAGCAGAAGAAGGGCTGGGGGGGGGGTTTGTGAAGTAAAAGACATTGTCTCTGGGGAGAACCTGTGCTTCATCCAGACCTGCACATTTCTTTGATTTATCACTGCATATCAGCGGGAGGTAGGTAAAGTCAAAGCTGCATGATGCTGACCTCCATCTGAACACAGAGTGAGCTCTGTCCACGGTTCTGAACTCGGGCTGAGGATGTTGAATGATTGTTGCATGGTACAGTAGAACAGGCTGCTGACCACTGTAATGCATGGTTGAGTTGCTGCTCTCACCTGACCAAGTTCAGGGACCCAGTAGGTAAAGGCCCCCTGGTCTGGAGCGTCTGTTTAAAGCAATTTCTCTCTTTTCTCAGTTTGGAAGTTAGGAATAATAATTTTTTTAACTCTAACTAGATTTAACTTTAACTAGATTCACTTACTTTGTCTGCAGTTATTGTAAACAACAATATCTCCACTTCTTTTTTATGTTACTCTGTGCATTTTTAACTGTGCATGCTATGTTTTACAGTCATTTTAAATTTGGCACCTGTTTTCTGACATTTGTTAAATGAATTGCTCAGTAGTTATTTAGTTAAATTATGAAAATAGTGGTTAAATGATTAAATATTCTCACAGTAGTTTTGCAGTATAAAGTAAAACTCTCTGGCCTGCTGTGTTGTCTGTTATGGAAAAAACACCCTACATCATTTCAGATCATAAAACCCATCAAGCTGCCATAACAAGGCTTAAACAAACAGCTCTATTTTAACAGTGGATCATGTGGAGGTAGGGCCTGTTTGCTGAGAAATACCCTACGAGCGAGGGAATTATTATGAAACATGAGCTGAATATGAATTATTTCCTGTTTTTAGAGAGTGCTTTTTTCATTAAAGCAAAACATTTGAAGAGACAGCAATAAATGAGTTGTGCGTTTTCCTGCACACACGTTTAGGTGCTTTTTTTTTGAGTGAGCGCCTAATTGGATTAATTCATGTCCCAAATTAGGGACACTCTGATTTGATTTGCAGCGCCCGGTTCAGCTCTTCTCTGTTTTCGCAGTATGAATGACAGATGTAGCGTCATTGCTAATGTAATTAATTAGACTTAACCCCAAGTTGTCTTTTGTGTCTTCTTTTTATAAATAATGACAAATTTGACCTTGTTGTTCCCAGTGGGTATACAGACGACTGTTTGCTTCCAGTTTCCTTTTATACTTACGAGCTTGGCACATCTGGTGCTCACTGCTCCTGCCTGACACTACATGATTGAAAGAAAGCAATTATTCTTTTCTATTAGTCCCTGTAGCCTTTTTAACCTGTGTGGCTTCCAGACATCTTAAGCTTTTCCATCTATGTCTCGGTTCAGATCAATGCAATTAAAATTTCCATATTATTTTCAGTTCTTCTGAGAATTACCACAACGCTAAGTAGGTGTAACTTGTTTGGTTTGTCTACTGCTCTCCTGCAAGATCTGTGAGAATGTAGGGTGACAGAAAGTTTATATGCCATTTATAATATAGACACATATTATTCAAGTTACTAACTTAAAGTGTTCCCTCTTTAAGCTTTCTTCATACATGCCGAGCAGCTCAGACATACAGGCTGCATGGTGAGAGGGTTGCATTTCTTTAAAGGCCCAGGAGGGTTTTCCATCCTCCATCCTTTGTTTCCAGCTGATGTAGCACATGGAAGGGTTCAGCTATTTTGACATTTAATGGTACAGTAGGAAAAAGGGTGAAGCTGTCAGTACATACCAGGACGTACTGTGAACTGTGGATCAGCAGCCTACTATGTTATTAATAAATCATCCTGTTAGTCTATATGTTGGCAGATAAGTAAAGAATTACAGAAGTGACACAGATACATTTGGGATAACTTATAAACAATGTCCCTGTTTCAAATGGGGGCAAAGTTATTTTTCAGATGCTTAAAAATTAAGCTTAGTCAAACTTGGTCAAATAACTTTTAGATATATTTTGTTGTATATAGAGCTAGTACAACTAGATGATTAATCAATTCATCTATACATTATCCCAACTGCTTGTTTCTCTTAAGGGTCGCTGTAGCGCTGGAGTATATCCCAGCTGTCACTGAGCACTAGACGACCCTGGGCAGCAGTCTCTCACATGGCAACACATCGAGACAGACAACACGCTTTCACATCTGCAGGCAGGAACAGAAATACGTGGAGGAAACCCACAAACTCCACACAGAGTGGGCGCAGGCTGTCTTTGGGTCTGTTAATGAAACATTTTGGGGTGTTTAGGTAAAACAAAGGATATAATTTGAAGACATCAAAATTGAGTTTCATGGACTAAATGATTAATAGTGAAACTGAAAATAGTCTGATTCTGCTGCCTTTAGACTCTGAATTAGCACAATCTAACCAGCAAACTTTACAGTGCAGATGATCAGCAAACAGCTTCATGGCTACACAGTCCAGGCGTGCAAGGACTCCCCAACAGTGTGGGTGAAGCCAGCCGAGCAGCCAGCATTTCAGAAGCACAGATGGCTCTGTTGCCAAACTCGATCTGTAATAAATGGCTTGTTGTCTTTCGCTTTTATGCCAGAGCTCAGCTTGCTGAAGTGGGATGAAATGTTTTTCCCACAAACAAACTGAACTCCTCAGTTGCACATAAAAACTATAACTGAATCCACAAAAAACACAAACTAGTTTAAAAACTACTCATTAATCAGTTGGTCAAAAGATGTAAAATGAATCAGCAACTATTTTGCTAATTGTTTGATGATATAAATCATTTTTCAAGCCCAAACTTTATAGTTTCATGATAGAAAATGTAAAGATTTGCTGTTTTTCTTTGATGTACATTATCGTAAACTGAAATACCAAATCATTTTACATTTGGAGGTCTTGAAACAAGTCAAATCAAACAATCCTTGGGGGAAGAATTAGTCTTTTTGTTGAACTCAAGTGGATAAAATGGATCAATACAAGCCAGAGTGAGTGTCATGACAAATGCTGAAAGCACATTTGGGGATAGTTTAATAGGTGAAACTTGCATGATTGCTGGTTGGAGTGTCTCTGAGCAAAATGCTGTGGGATAAGTGATGTGACATGCATACTTCCGCTTTGCAGGACATAATAAGTCGCACTGTACCTTCAGAGCATCTCTGTTGCGGATGCTAAATTCTAAAAGCTATATCTTACAGCTTAAGAGGAACAAGGAGAAGCTGTTAGAGGTTGTTGACTGAACATTTGCTTTGCTAGTCAGATTTACTGAGTCAAAGAAGTGATTCAGAACCAAATGAGGATGAAGGAAGGGGGCTTGATGATGCCATGGTGACTGGATATGTTAAAGTTAGGATCTTGCAGGTGTTTTTGAATGACTGCAACTATGCAGCAATTATTTTCAATATGGATTAATATGTCAGTTTCTTCGATTGGCCAAGTGGGCAATAAAATGTTAGATGAAATGAACAGTGAAAATTTTTTTCATTTTAGTTTCTTAAAGCATTTAAAACATTTTGAAAAGTTTGTTTTGTCCAGTTGGTTTATTATCACACAAACTAAACCAAAGCAGCAAATTCTCTCAGTTGGGAAACAGCTTATATGCTGATTTGTGTAACATTGTTTATTACCATCATTCATTGTCATCATTGATCAATATGCTAATCATATTCTTGATTAGTCATTTAACCATTTGTGTATACTGTCAGAGCTTAACGACCTAGTCTGTGCTCCATAGTACTCTATGCACCAAAGAAACAGCGGCTTATGTAGATGCTGCTTTGCTAATCGGACTGTGTTGTAGTTTGCACTTACCTGGCTGTATCACTGATGGTGTTTCCTCTGAGTGGATCTCACTTGTAGCAGTTAGAAGAGTTTTCATTCATGAGAACAATAACAGAGGCTTGTGTGTGTGTGTGTGTGTGTGTGTGTGTGGGGCGGGGGGCTCTCAGAGCTGTTAGCAGCTGCACTGTCTTTGAACGAGTCACTCGATTTCACCCACTGAGATTCCTGCCTAGTATCAGCTTCTCTCTGTCCAGGGCTCAGAGCGTGTGCACACTCTGATGCTCTGACTGGATGTTGGAAGAAAACGTTACTGATGAGCAACAAACTCATCAACAATCTCCATCATGGCACCAGATGTCATTTTTAGAAGACACAGCCTTTCTGATGATGTCTGATGACTTAAATGGTAGAGAAATAACCATCCATAATAGCAGTGTCTGACTGGCTTCCGTCTCTTGCTGAAACGCCGTATTACAACAGTAAAAAGGAAACCAGGCTCAATCATCATATTGTGTTTTCTACACAAGGAATAAGACCAGAACTGCAGCCTTTTCTGTTCTTCTTTAGCCTGCACAAGGGTCGTAAATTACTTCCTGCACTAATGGGTTATAACTCTGGGGTCAAATGGAGCGAGCCCCTCACACAGAAACATGATTAGATGATACACAGATGGCACATAGTGGGGAGACGAGCATCTGTCGGACTTTCAGGCAACAGGTCTGATCAGTGAAGTACAGTGAATGGGACCACTGTCTGTTTCAGTTTCTGCACATCACCAAAGGAAAAGTGAACGTCTGGCTGCTTAGATTCCTTTTACTCAGTGCAGAACACTAAATAACAAACGGAGCTTTGTCTTTAAATGTGTAGCAGGATTTATTGTACTTTCATTTCTGTGAAAAGTATTATCAAAAGCTCTTTTATTCATTTATTATTGCAACATTTTTTACAATTAGTCACATTTTGTGGCCCCAGCTGAAAGAAACACATTTGAAATGTGACATTCATTGTCAATCAGGAAATCTGTATTGATTCCGTGGATGTAGCACGACTGACCTGACACCGTGACTCATCACGTTCCTGTCTCCACAGAAAAGCTTTTATCTAACCACCGGTGTGACTCTGTCCTCTGTCTGTCCTTTCTGTGTCTTTTCCTTCTTCCCCTTAGCCCATCTTTCTCTATTTCTGTGTCTCTTCTACCTGACTAACTACAAAGAGTGTGTGTGAGAAAGAAGTCTCCACCCTTTTTTGCAGCTAGCTAATTATTTATGGCCTAATGTGTCTTCTCTGGGAGAAGTCAAAGTTCAGTGTGTGTGTGGAGAAAAGGCGTGCTGGACTGATGTATGTGTCATGGTTGAAGTTGAGCAGAGGAGCTTTTTGACGCACGGCCTCAGGTGTCAGTTCTCCTTAAAGCTGTCAGAAAAATTACTTGGACTGACGAGGACTGAGCGGCCACCCAAGGGACAGACCAGGTGTAGTAACTGCTCTGATCTGTAATGACGTGTTTGAATGTCTGCTTTTAGGCCGCTTATTTTTAATACTAAATTAACATCTAGCCAAGTTTCTAGTTTCCAACCATCTGTTGTTTATCAACCTAGACTCTATTTCCTGTATGGATAATTGGCCTTGAAGTTAGCAATCACCTTTTGGTCTCACTAATCACTTAGACATCGATTAAGGCTGTAGCTGCTAAAAATAGTACACGTATTTAAGTTGGCTTGTGTCCGAACGTTCCATGTTGTGATGTGATGCATGAATATTGTAGGGAAACAGGAATGAGTTTCTACTGTCAGGCTGCCCTGACTAATTGCTTGAAATTATTTTAAATTACTTTTAATTGCGTCCTCTTCTTTGGACTTTTTTATTTGTTTGGATACAGGGGCTTTTTCTACATGTACTTAAGCTTCCGAGCATTTTCTGATAGACGCCTTTCACTTTATACACACTTATTTTCTTAGAGAATTGTACAGCTACAACTACTGTTCAGTGACAGCTATTTACCAATCCTATGAGAGCACCTGAGGGTTAAGTATCTTCCATCGATAATGAAACATCTGCTGATGGCGGTGAGAGCTGTACATATTCTCTTTCACATTTTATTTACCTGCAGCATTCATGCAGAGACTGAGGATAGCAGAACAGTTTGCAGGTCTGCAATAGTCTATTAGTCCATCAGTGGTGATAAACTCAAACATTTATCTGAGGTTTAGTTTATTAAGCTGTAGCGTTTAGTTTTTTGCCACACGTGCCAAACTGTGCTCAGGCTCAAACATAAGCTCTTGCTCAGCCTTGCATTAGAGCAGCTCACCTGTACCGACCTCAGATAGTCCTGACAGTGACGTGAGATTACATCAAACCTTAAAGAGTTCTCTGCGTGAGTCAGGTCGGTCGTCTCATCTATCTGGTTACACAGCAGTGTGAATTATTGATGAATGTGGCTCTTTACAGACGTGGCTTCCTTTTACGTAATAAAGAAAAAAGACTGTCTCCTCTAAAATAAGCTGAAAGTGACTACAGTAATTGGCATCCATTATTCTCTACAGTCCATTTCTAATAGAAGTGCTTTGAATCTTTGATATAACGTCGCTTGAAATAACACAAAAATGAAGTAGGCACTGACAAAAATATTTGAATCCTTCTGAAGTAATCACTGCAATCAAACATTTAGAAGTAATTTAACTTCTACACTTCTCTACAGGTGGTTTTATCCAACTCTTCCTTTATTACTCCTTCTCATACAAATTTCAGCTCTTTTTACTGTTGTTCAAATGGTCATGACTAATAAAAGGCAAGTTCTCTTATTTTGGAAGAGACATACAATTATTTAAGACAGTTGTTTTTTAAATGTCCTTACGACCCCCCCACCCCCCACTCACCCCAATTGCAATCACAACTAATCTAAAAGGTGCCAATACCTTTAGCCAGAATTGTATAAAGGACCTGGATGTGATGAGGAGTAGAAGCTCAGGAAAGAAAAAGTGCTGCATGAATTTAATTGTGCTCACGGTGTTTGTGGTGAGTGAGCAGCTCCACCGAGAGATTTACATGTATGTGAAGTTACATGAAGACGTTATAATCATATCAGATAACTAACAGAACATAAAGCTACTGTGTGACTTTCGGGATCTATTAGAGGAGATATGTTTGTTTTCTTTCTTTTCTTTGTGTGTAGCCTCATTTTTCCTCTAATGTTTTGAAAAATGGCAGCAGTCTTTTTTTTTTTTGGTTTTCTGTTCCTGTCGTCTTTTATCTCAGATTCAGTATGATGAATGAACTTAAGCAAAGTTGCACTTTTTTTATTTCATAGCTCTCATGGATGTTTTATTCTTTTTATATTTATTTATTTATTATATTTTATTTTATATTTTTTATTTGGCCACTGCATAGCTCTGAAATACAGTGCAGCATCTACAGACGTGGGTGTAGATAGATACTGTGCAAAGCAAAAGGCAATAATAATGAAACAATGAATGAGTGTCTAACAAAACAGACCAAAGCATTAGATTAACAGAATTCCACGTATTTATCAGTTGCTACCTTTAGTATATATTCTTTAAGTAAAGATATAGAAAATACTTTTTCTAAAAAGTTTTCTAAAGATTAGTTTTTTCTATACAATTTTCCCCATTAGGCAATGATTGTACAAATGAATTATCTTTAAATACACAGTCATTAATTCATGTTGAATAAACTCAGCAAAGAGTAAAATCCTGCAAGACTGCAAATCTGACCAACTGTCAATGCCAGTTTATAGTGTTCAATGCAAACATTTTCATACTTCATACATTTCATACATTCTGTATTTTATACATGCACGTTATTAGTATGTCTGTCATAAATAGATGTAGCACTAAGCAATACCCACAGCATTCATCCTTGTTTGGAAGATTAATGCAGTGTGGATTGATATTTTTTCTAAAGCAGAACTGTTGCATTTAATGACCATCCAGCTTATCCTGTCCTGTGTTACACCAGGAAGGATGGAGTAGAGGCTGCCGTCACTCAGATTTCTTCTTACAGTTGGACGTCTTTAAAATCTGCTTGTTTTTTATGTTGCAGTTACTTCCCTTGCTGAAAACACTGTGTTTTTCTTAAATGATGTTGGGTTGTTTTTAAAGAACGAGTCCTGCTGTGTCTGAACGTACTGTGTGTGTTAGTGAGTCTTAACCTGATGTGGTTGTTTTTGTTGGAAAGTTTGGGAGATTTATGGACTGTTGAAACGGAGTTTATTACATTTGCATTCAGTTTAGTATTTTACTCCTATTCACAGTTACTGTAGCTTCACTTCTGAACCTTGTGAAGTTGTCTAAATATTAATCATTTTATTGCTGCTGCGTGAACGTCATGGACCTGCTCTCTGTCCTTCATGCAAATCCGAAACAGCTTACGTATTCAGTATTTGTCTTTGAGTCATCTCACTGAGATAAGCTGTGCGGAAGTAAATGGATCCCTCTTACCCTCTGATCACCCATTTTAAATGTACAGTTGAACACACAGTGGATGTCAGACACGTGAGGTTTGATGTGAGTACCATTATGACATGAGAGTTGAACGGCACCGAAGAGCAGACATTTAATCAGCTGAAAGTCAGCAGACTAATCAGTTACAGCGACTTGATGAATAAGGATTTGTGTTGCACAATTTTCCAGGCAGGTAGGAGATTCAGGCGTTCCTCGTCTTTATCTTTACAACCTGGCGTTGGCATGTCGAAAGGCGTAGGTTTGGTTTCGTCTTTGTGCATTTGCTCATTCTTGGAATCATAAACACAGGTGCATGAAGAGAACTGGATTCTACTGACTCTATTGTACTATTACTGTTGCAATCTGGGAAACACAAATCATTGCTATTGCTTCATGTTCACCACTGTTCGTCACCAGCTCCATTACTACCACAGCCAGACTTCAGCTATTTAATAGCATGTAATACACTGAGCGTTGCTCATTGTAATCTTTCTGTTGTTATCATAAAAGCCAGTGTTTTATGCAGAAAACCTACGCCTATTGTTTTTTAAATATAAAGCTCGTTCTGAAAAGTCCCACTGCAGTGTTTCTCTTCTAACCTTTGTAGAACATGTGTTTATCTGTTAATTGTCCTGACTATTATTGGGAAGAAGAAGCAGTTATTGTCAACGGGTGGATGATAATGATAATGATGCTAATGCGTCATCCCAGTTCATATTTTTGTGTGTGTATAATCTTATTTAGAGGTGGAACACAGTAAAAGCATAATTATTCTAAAATGTAATCCTCAAACTGAACAAATCCTGGTCCTCAAACTCTTCCAGCACCTAAACCTACTCGCCTTTTCTTCCTCTCTCTCTCTCTTTCTCCCTCATCTCCGGCTTGCTGCTCTGTCTGAGCCATTCAAGCACAACACCACAGGATTATCTCTCACTCATTGAGAATCGCACATAGACGTACACACACTTTTTGCCTACACAGTGATCCGGGCAGGAAGATCTCAGATCACAGATTAGTGTGACTGCCTCCTCTTCCTCTGCTCTGCAGATTGATGCTCCATCGCTCAGTCAGTCAGAGAGAGAAGCAGGCAACGCCGAGCAAAAACACACAAACAGGAGGGGAGGTGAGAAGGAGGAGAGGGGCTGACTGCTGGAGGAGCCCACGTGTCTCTTTTCTCCTAGCTGTAGCCTTAGCCGCTGTTAATGGAGGACCGGGGGTAAGCTTTTGTTGCTTTTGTGGGGGGCTGTGCTCTCCCTCTCTTTGAGTGTACTGACAGCTTTTGTCTTGGCGTTTGACTCTCTTCCCGTGTTGATGCTTCTGGCTTTCCTTGCTGGGAGCCGTGGTGCTTTTTATTGCCTGTGCGATTGATTTACAGAGACTGGGATTCTCGATGGTCTTGCTTGTTTGTGAGGATGGGGATCTTTCAGTGTTGAGACTGCAGGTTGTAGTGATGAATGGGAATAAGGATGAAGAATGAATCAGAGAGATGTCATGATGACTTAACCTCCTCATAGCCATCAGTGTTTCTCATGTAGGTGTGGGTAGATATTGTTTTTTTGATAGTGAACTGTAAATCAGAAATATAATCAAATTATTTCTGTCTCCCTTTTTATTTCTACTTGTTGGCTTTAACAAAAAAAGTGGAAGAAGCTAGTCATTGATGGCTTTCCTTACGGTGTAATCACCCTTTATGTGAGGAAAGCAAAGGGCTAACACGAACAAAAGCCCCCTCTCTGCGTGCTGCTAATGGATTAACCAGGCATGATAAGCACTCACTTCTCTACCCTACGCTGCATTCGGTTAAGGCGTTTGTTTCTGTTGGGTTAGATCGCTGTGGAAATGCCCTTTGATTAACTGGATTGTGGATCATTTGGAGTCTCCTCACTTCCCTCATTTCATGTGCCCTTTCATTGTCAAAACTATTGCTCCAGCCATTGGTCCATGATTGACCCAAATACCCATGCAGCTCCCACCCCTCCCCCTGACCTCCTATTAAAACACATCGCCTCTCTTTCTCTTTCTATTGTTTCATATCTGTCTGTGTGAAACCGTTTTACGTCAACCCAAGCTTTGCTTTTTAGAGGCTAATAAGTGCCAGAGAAATGAAAAACACCCTTATTATTCATTGTTTCATTACATTTGCGATGTTTTACGTTAACTTAACTAAAATTAGTTTTCACTGTCTCTTAAAGAACTTGTTCGACATTGTGAGAAATGCAGTAAATTACTTTCTTTCAGAGAGTTAGAGGAGAATATTGATACCACTCTCGTGTGTGTTTGTTAACCATGAAGTACCCGCCAATAGTCAATTAGCATATCTTAGACTAAACTAAAGACTATTTGGGGGACAGCTTGCCTGGCTGTGTCAGGTTGCACAAAACCATTAATAATCTTCTCAAAATCACCCTGTAAAATGATAACGTATGTTCAGGGTGTTCATAGGTAAGTCCTGTTACTCTCTGAAGAGCTGTTTCCAGACCGGGCACGACATTCCCAAACTTTTTCCTTCATCATAAACAGGTTGTGTTGGCTCTTTTTCCAGCATATCGTTGTTCACTGAAGCACTGCGGCAGAAATGACCTCATAGACTCCAACCAACAATAGTACAGCATCATATAAATCCTTCAGACGCTCTCACAGCCACATCATCTGTTTATTGATATTTTGTTTTCCAGCAGAGACTCAGGGAAACCTGTTTGCAGCTGCTGCTGGCATTTCACTGCACTGATAACAGTATTGTCAAATAACCCTTCTCGTTTTGTTGCCATGCTGTGTTTGGCTTTCCCTTTATTTGCATCCCCACTTTGCATCCTGCATTTTTGTTTATTGGTTGGGTTATTTTTTGGTTTTGGTTTGTGGCTCACCTGTACATATTTATGTATATCTTACTTCATATTCATATTTTTCTTCATATGCATATTTTATCTCTGTTGTATTATTTGTATCTGATATTAAATATCTGAACTAAAGTAAACACAATGCTGGGATTTTTTAATTGTACCAGCGTGATACGGTTGAGAGTGGGTATTCATTGAATAATCTATGCATCTGGGATGCTGTGATAACCCAGACTTAAAATGAGTCTCCAGTATATAAACTGTAAAAACTGATAAACTGTGTTTGTTTAATTAAAGACTGTGTCAGAAATAGCTTCACATATCCTGAACAATGCGTCATTATCACGTAACACATCCGGTTACCTGATTTTACTTATTACTGTATGTATTTATAGTGTCGGATGTTTAGTTAAGGAATGGACTTAAAAAGTTAGAAGGGATGCAGTGAAATGAATTTTAGTTCATGTTTCAGGAACTGAACACAGAAACGATTTGGTTTTAAGAAGCTGTAATCTACGCATCACTGGCACTGGTTAATTACTGTGTACTGAGAGCTTATCCTAACTTATGTTCGCTGTGTGAACATGTGGTGGTTTTATAAACGTGGATCCTTTTAAAAGTGCAGTGTGGGCTGTGAACTGAACCTGAACTGAATGTGGGTCGGAAGAGGCTGCAGCGACTCTGGGCTAATGTTGGCATTTATAATGTCTGTGACTTTGCTCGCTTATTACTCTGGAGGTTTGTAGTCAATTTGATATAGATCACCTCCTTCTTAATCTCTGTTCTGGGGCGTTTTTGTTGTAATAATTCCTTTACAGACATGTAGCCACCAAACGACAATCTACTGACTACAAAATTGCATTTCTTTCTTGTCTGGTGTCCATTTGCGGTTGCTATGTGCTGCTTTGTGTTTTTTAAACATCCCTTTTTGTATCTCTTTGTAGCTTTTTGATTGATTTCCAAAAATAAATGTTAACTGTCTCCTGAAAGAAAGTCTCTCACGTCTGTTGAGTAATCTATTTATGGATAGGTAGGTCTTTCTCCTCTCACTTTGGAAGTAATTTCTTCCTCTAATTTCAGCAAATGTCATTATTAGTAATCATGTCACAGCTATTAAATACTGCAGCAGCATAAAGCATCCCAGCGAGGCCTCGGGATAACATTAGTTGACTAGAATGAGGAAAGATTACTCTACAATTAGGCTGCGGAGTTCTGACAGAGGCTTTGTGAGTCATTGCCACTGAGAATGAATAGGCAGTCGTTACATCTATTGACAAAGTCATCCCAGAGGAGCAGAGTGGTGAAACAGCCGGAAGCAGTCAGGTCGTGAAGGTTGTTGCCATCTGTAATCAGTGCACGGCAAGTATTGCGTAAAGTAAAACACTCAGCTGATGAACTTTTGATTTCCCTCGTTGATTGTCACTCAACACATCACCTTTAGTTTGGCCTTTGTCCAAATTAGTTTAGCATGACTATTTAGTGTTATTACTCTACTCCAACATTATCTGTTGGCAAAGTGGGGATATTTTAAGGAGGAAGCGAACAACTCACAACTGACACAGTAGCTTGTGAGGGAAAAAGCTGAATTTAATATTGTTCTCTCCTGAATTTCTCTCCTCATCATGTGTCAGGCTGCTTTGACTGGTCATACAAAAAAATGTGTTATGTTGGCTTGGCCACTGGAATATTACAAGACGCATTCTCATTGTCTGACAGTTAATAGATTCATTTACTAGATGAAAACTAGTTTAGACTAACAAGGGTGGAAACTATTTCTTATTTAAGCTGTTGACACAAAATGCATTGGCAGCTATTTGGATCATTTAATAATAGTTTTACTGGTTATGGACTCTTGGACAGATTTGTCAAAGGCTTGTTTTATTATTTGTAAGTGTTCTGTAGACCAAATGAAATAATAACAATAATTAAATAATGGTTAGTTGCAGCCTTAGACGTTTTGAATTCCTATATGCATGTAGAGTTTGGCCAGTGAATAGACTTACACAATCTACTACTCTTTAAAAGGCAGCTTTACTTCATTTAGTCTGTGTGGTTGATTTTCTGTAAGCATTTTCATCATCTAAGCATAATTCGTTTATGTACATGCTTTTTTCTGGTTACTTAAGTAGCAGTAACAATGAGAGCATGAAATCAGAAAGACTAAAGATTATAAAACAAAACAAATCCATCTACATCCCTCTGTTCACACAGCTCACAGCGTCTGTGTTTACACTCCTCTGCGCTCGTCTCGTTTCACAGTGCATGAGGAGCGTTACTCTGCTGCAGACCGCCACATCCTGAAGCCACCCTGCGAAATCTGGGACCATGTCTGGAGCCTATGACGAGGCCGCCATCCAGGAGGAGACCACAGACAGTTTCTGGGAGGTGAGACAGTAGGGAATAGCCCTTGACAGATTCAGTCTAACTGGGAACTGACACTGCCAAGTGATGAACTCTCACTGAACCTACTTCATCTGAAAGGTGAGAACACAGCTCTGGGTTCTTTTTATCAGCTGTGAGTAGGTCCAGATATCAGCCACATACTCGTCAATATGCTTAGCAGATGGTCAACTGTGTTCAATCAGCACCTTTTCTGCCATTATTTACTGATTGAGTTGACTTTTATCATAAAACTGTTAAATTAAATGTTTTGGTTTGTTGGGCCTAAGTGTCTTAATCCTTGAAGTTAATTTCCTTTATAAAGTTATTTGTTCTTCTCGCATAAAACCTTCAATCCTGCAGATATTTGATGCTGAGAAAGTCCCTCTTTGCTTAGAATAACAATTGGACTTCTGACACGTTTAGTTCTAATGTCATGGTTCTGACAGTCACAATTCAACTTAGTCAGCAATGTTCTGCTGTAAATTTGAGGGCAGAGCCATGTTTTGAACAGATGAACAATTGCTGCAGGTTGTTTTAATTGAATAAGCCTAAAAACCACTTGAGGATCGTCTGATCATCTGATTCGCAGAATCTCAAAAAATTCCTCATTTTGCTTCTTGTGTTGCTAAATCCTCATATGTTCTAACTTTCTGATGATCAAAGATTTTTGATGTTATCTTAGATTTTTGGATGATATGCAGACATAGTGTAATAAATAAGTCATTATTTTTAGTTATGTGTTTCAGCTCTATGTGAAAGTATGAAGGACTTGGTTTCTCCCATTAGATTACAATCCTTCCTAAACACAGCTCAGTGTAATAGCAGTTCCTTTGGGACTATTGATTATATATATATGATATCGGAGCTGGGGACAAACTAAAAATGTTCACCACAGACAATAGTACAGACAAAACTGACCATCATGTCGTAAACTCAGTTACGCTGTATGCTTTTCCTACCTCTGCAGCCAGGCGTTGTGTCGAGAAATCGGCTGGAGCAGCAAAGGTGTCTGCTTCCAACACACAGTCACTATATCACTGCTCACTGCATGAGAGTGGAGCTGCGGCTGTGCTGCCTGCTGAACGCTGACTCGGCTGCCCGCTCCTGATTGAGCATAGGGCTGCTGTGGAATACAATCATTTGTCACTGGCTGCTTTAATTTAGTCCACGTTTAATATTTGTCATTTTCAGGGTGAAGTATAGGTAAAAATCTAGCAGACATTTAGTATACTATCCTCTATTTGTTTGTCACAGAGAAGCTGCTGTAAGTAAGCTGCAGTAACCTGCAGGAAGCTGGTGGTTTGAGACTCTCTCTCTCTCTCTGGGCAAAGCTAACAGCTCCCTGGGAGGTTACTGCTCCACAGAGAGCTGTAAATTATATAACATTAACCCGGCTTTCATTGCATAACTCCACACACAGCAGCAGAGGTCTTTTCCCTGCTGTGCCTTTGTGTTTATTAAAGGCATTGCCAGTAGACGAGTCATTCACAACCAGCAGTTTAGGTTCAGCAATTAAGTGTGTCACGAAAGAACACAGAATATTTGGAAAATGGCAGAGATATGTGTGATAATAATAACATTTGTATGAATGTGCATGAGTAACTTTAGATACTGTTTTTATGTAAGGTTGGAAACTACAAGCGTACAGTGAAACGGATTGACGATGGTCACCGGCTCTGCAATGACCTGATGAACTGCATTCAGGAGCGTGCCAAAATCGAGAAAGCCTACGCGCAGCAACTGACCGAGTGGTCCAAGAGGTGGAGACAGCTGGTAGACAAAGGTGAGCTGCGTTTGTGAACTCCGATGTTTGTCTGCTTCGAACACCAGTTGTTCAGTGTCTTACTCATCTCTCGTCCTTCCACCAGGGCCTCAGTATGGCACAGTAGAACGAGCCTGGATGGGGGTGATGAATGAGGCAGAAAGGGTGAGCGAGCTTCACCAGGATGTGAAGAACAATCTGATCAACGAAGACTTTGAAAAGGTGAAGAACTGGCAGAAAGACTCGTATCACAAACAGATGATGGGTGGATTCAAGGAAACCAAAGAGGCAGACGAGGGTTTCAGGAAGGCTCAGAAACCCTGGGCCAAAAAGCTGAAAGAGGTGAGAGCGTGTGCTGTTTTTTCACAGATCTATCAAGTGACTGAGAGAACGTGTTTTCTCTGTTATGTCCACCACTTAGAAAGTGATCTGACATGTCATCTGACAATTTCATAAAACCATTAATTGTTTCACATATGAGATCTTGTTTATTTATTTATTATAGAGCTAAACCACAATTAATCAATTAGTTGACCAGAAAACAATAATGCCATACATGGCTGCCTTTTAGCTTCTACATTGTGAGGATGCACTACTTTTGGATTTTGAAGCACCGGGCAGACAAAACATGGGAGTAAAAATGGTTTTCTGACACAAGTTTGCATGTTGTTTATGTCATGTTTCTCCTGTAGCTCGAGGCTGCCAAGAAATCATACCACATGGCCTGCAAAGAGGAGAAGCTGGCGTCCAACAGAGAGGCCAATAGTAAGGCAGAGGCGTCTGTGACAGCTGACCAGCAGAAGAAACTCCAAGAGAAAGTGGACAAGTGCAAACAGGATTCACAGAAGGTGAGAACGTCAGCTGCTGCAGCTCTAAGAGGCCTGTAGGATCATCATTGCACAAAAAACATTTTCCACAAGGCAACTGTAAGATGCAGAGCTGGTTTCTATATGCCAAGTGTTACAGAGTAGCCTTGTTAACACGTGCCACACGTCACCCTCTACGTCTCACATGAACCTTTCTTTATTTAAGTGAACCCTAAACTTCTTCGACTTTCTTCTCTTCAGCAGTCTTCAAGGTTAATATGAGTCACATTTGATCACAGGAATGAAAAACAGGAACACGTGGACAAAAGATGTAATATTACAACATTAGTTTCTGTTCGTTGCTGTTAAGAATTTGTTGTTTGTGTTTTATCCCAACCTAGGCGAAGGAGAAGTATGAGAAAGCTCTGGATGAGCTTAGTAAGTGCACCCCACATTACATAGAAAACATGGAGCAGGTTTTCGACCAGTGCCAGCAGTTTGAAGAGAAGAGGCTGAGCTTCCTCAGGGAGGTGCTGTTGGATGTCAAACGCCATCTCAACCTCACGGAGAACCAAAGGTTTGACTCCTTTAAGTCATAATGGGACAAGACGCTTCATCAGTCGACCACACTGACTCTTTGCTGTGTTTTCATAGTTATACTACAGTATACAGAGAACTTGAACGCACCATCTTGTCAGCCAGCCCGCAAGAAGATCTGAAGTGGTTCAGCAATACCCATGGACCTGGCATGCATATGAACTGGCCACAGTTTGAGGTACAGAAATACCATTGTGTATGAATAAAGATAATTCGAAAGGGAAATAGCATAATGGCAGATTATTGATTGATTGATTGATTGTTATTTATTATTATCGCTTGAAATGAGTCTTAATAAAATGCAACGTGATTGGTAGCTGTGTCACGGTGGTTTTGTTTTGTCTCGCATTTTGCAGGAGTACAACCCAGATCTAGCCCATAGCATCACTAAGAAAGAAAAGCCAAAGAAAGGCAGTGATGGGGTTATGCTGACGAATGTCTCAACAGCAGTAGACCATGCTGAAGCTGGAGACCGGGGAAGGTAAAATCATTTGAACATTTAAAAAGTTAGTCAGAGTATGATGAAATAATGATTATAAATAAAGTTCTGCAGTACTATTAATACTAATAGCATTAGTAGTAAATATGAGGTGGTTGGAACAGTTAATGCAACATGAAATGTGTATAGATGCATGGATGATAAATGTTCTGCCTAAATGTGCAGTGTGAGCAGCTACCAAAAGAACCAGGCGTACACAGCCTCCACAGAATGGTCAGACGAGGACCAGATGGCCCTGAACTCAGAGAACGACACCAACGGAGGGTCTAACCCCTTCGATGAAGATTTGGGCAAAGGTGTGAGAGTGAGAGCACTGTACGACTACGAAGGCCAAGAGCAGGATGAGCTGAGCTTCAGAGCAGGTGAGCATCCCACTTAGAGACTCCGGACATAACTAGAAGTTCACCGAGTTTATTCCTGTAGCAGACAAAAGTCTGCAGACTGTGAAGCCCTGAAGACTTTGTTATGACTTAGCCTCAAACCGTTTCACTAATGGATGCAAGTTTGCCAAGCACAGTTCCTGCTGCTGTTAGTATGGTGCATAATGTCAATTTAATAATCGTCAGAAAATCTGTTCTCACCTCACAAGTTTTTGTGTTATGCGAGCTCACAAAGGAAATTAATATCAGCTATGTTCAGATGGCAATTAAGTGTTCAGGCATTGAATCAACAGGTACAGTGCAAAATAACATCTAAATCTTTGTCATTCGTGAGCCACGTAAGCAAATGTAGTTTGTGTGATAACAAAAATATGCACTTGCACTTCTTTTACTGTTCTTCTTGAAATCTATAGAGTTGACTGTGTAACATATAAAATACATTACTTCCAATAATCGCCCCCTGGTGTTTTCCGTTCCTGTCTTCTTTCGTTGAAAAGGGGACGAGCTGACAAAGCTGGAAGAGGAGGACGAGCAGGGCTGGTGTAAAGGTCGTCTAGACAACGGGCAGCTGGGTCTTTACCCGGCCAATTACGTGGAGCCAATTTAACTGTTCCAGCTGAGGATGCTTGTCGCTCATCAGAGGACAAACCCAGACTGAACCGTCCGGTCGTAACTGCACATTGCCAGAGACTTCAAAGCAAAGCTTCCTCTTCCTGTTGGGCACAGTGAGCCGTCTTCATCTCAGCACTCATCACAGACAAAGACTGTACTTAAACAAGATCACCTCCAGATACTGTAACTGAAGCAAAAACATTTTAGTCTCTTTTGTGTGCAGCTCTGTTTGATTTCGGTTGTGAAGCTAACATGCCATACAGTGTGCTCTGTCGTCATACTGTAACACTGACATCATCAGCTGTGCCTGGATTGTGAGAATGGGTTGTGTGCGTTGTGCATTTCATGTATATATTTGAATCTTTTTTACAGTCTGGATGCTTGTACAGTTTCTGTTCATGGAATACAGTGTTTGTGTTCTTGTGTGTGAAATACTGTACTTACATGTTTAACTTTAAAGGAATAGATTTGGGGAAATGCACTTATTTGTTTTCATTCGTTATATAACACCAACCTAACACCAGGGCCTGGTTAGCTTAGCTTATCATTGATGCTGTGTCCTTAATCACTCCCTATTTGCTCATTTACTACAACCTATATAAAGTACACAGCACACAGTAAGTAGTGTGCTCGATAGAGAGCAGCAAATCGAGATTTTGAGCACTTTAGTGTTGCATTGTGGGATACTTTCAGTAGGGTATGAGAAGTCAACATTCGGACAGAGCTACATAATAGTGTAGTGCTATATAGTGCACCCTAAATAGTGTGTGATATAGTGATATAGATGCTACTAGACTTGGCTCAGTGTGAAGGTAACCCAGCTCACCTACTACAACCTCTGAAGCTCTCTAAATACAATGTTAGATTTCCATTGTTTAACTTAAAGTAGCAGAAGATGCAGCAACATTTTAGATCGGGTCATAGTTGCAGCAGTGGCTGCGACACAGAAAGTGTGATGAACCAGATGTTGAGCTCCATGTAACTTGGACCGGCACAAGTGAAGTAGCAGCTATTGATAACTTGTGCTTCAAACAGGGAGTGGAGGTGCTGAGAGAGAGGAGAGCAGGGGAGGTGAACCTCAGGGAAACTGAGACTTCATAAAGCTAATATCATTGTTAAAACATTTACATAGAAATCCAGGTGATATTTAAGAGAAAACAGTAAAGTGTCAGTTACTGTGATGAGGACATGTAACAACATCTAAGAGCCTATCCTGATTTTACGTTTTTATTATTATAATTTATTTTATTTTACACCTCTGCTGTTTTTTTTATTTATTTGGCTTTTAATTTGCTCTGTAACCTAATTTTTAAAAGTTGCCCTACAAGTTAACATAATTATATTATTAAAAGAGGGTGGAGTCAGGAAGGGGGTCAGTTAGTGTGTAGATTTTGTTTAACAGTGTCAGACTCTAAAAACACTGGTGTGATCTGTATATAACTGAAGGGGAGGCGTGTCTGTGTACGTTTAAGCCCATATTTATTAAACGTTTTTCATTTTAAGACAACTACTTGAATGCCTGCTGTTGGAGGTTTATGCCACACCCAACCCACAGAGGAGGGAAAAGTTTTTTTCTTAAAAATTATATCTTCTCCTCTTGAACAACCCCTCTAAGAAGCCTTTTTTTCCAACAAACTAGATAAAAGACGTTATTTAGAGAGCTTTAGAGACAGAGCCAGGCTGCTTCACAGTCTTTATGCTAAGCTAACCAGCTGCTTCTTCTTCTTCTTCTTCTTCTTCTCATCTAACTCTGTGCAAGAAAGCAAATAAGCCTATTTTCCAAAAAACTTATTCCTTTAACGGCTTTAGTTGTTTTCCTGCTTCACTCAACCGCATGTCACAGCATTAGCATTTTGAAACGAGATAAAAGACAGCTTACCATCGGTAAAATAAAAAACACACATACACACAGTCTCTCTCAACAGAGCTTCTCTCTGAAATGGAAATATGTATTCTCCCAAACACTGAAAGCACTGTTTACATTAACCTCTGCTGCCCCACCCGTCTACAGCAACGTGCCTGTTATAACTATTACCTGTCACTGAGTTTCTCCTCCTGTTTGTCTTTTACCTGTGTTAATAATTCAGATGCCATGAACAAAACCTGCCGGGAAATATACAATTTCAGCTGTTTTGTACGGAGATGAGCTTCGTATCAGAACCAAGCTTTTGTGTCTCTTTAAATTCCTGCAGTTAATGAGACGTGTTTACTATGAGTGAATGTCAGTGGCTCAGCATTATCGGCTTCCACCTTTTTAGCTGTGTGATTACGTGCATGTCGATGCTCCCACGCACTGTTTACTGCTCTGATCTAAACATGTTCCATTGCATGGCCTCAATTTGTTTCCAGCAAAGCTTCGACAGTTGATTGAACTGAAAATCGATCTAATGATAATGCCTTTAATCTCAATTGCATAACATTGCCAGTCCATTTCTTGTGTACCAAAATGTATTAAATGTAGGTTGTTATGGTCAAATATTTGGTTTTAATCTGAAAAACAAAATCAAATCTTATGCAAACTCGGATTAGGAGGGCACGTGACAGTGCGTGTTATATGAGATTGGTGTGTTACTCCTGGTAACCGCAGGTGTCGGTGAATACTACACCATACCTTCATTGACGAGGAAGACGAGTGTTCCCTTACTGATGCAGCCAGAGAAAGCTGCAACAAGAAAAGCAGAAAGAGGATCCGTCTCTGAAATATTGATGAGACATTTGCCCTCGCTGCTGCAAGAAAGGTGTTCTTTTTAAACAGGATGCGAGAGGGAAGCATTTTTTTTGTTATGTTGTTTGTGCTTCTGTGTGCTTTTTAAAAGGTGTTGCTCCTCATAGTCACTGGAGTGATCAGAATAAATATTGCCTTACAGAAACCCCTACACCCTGCTACTCTGAAGATTCTTAAACCATCTCATTCAACCAAGTGAAAGAGAGCTCGCTTCCAGGGAATCTGACTCCAGCTTATCCAGCTCACTTTACACCAACACAGCACGTAGACCCTCTTTGCCTTGTGTCTGCAGATCTTTGAAACTCAATGGGACTGTGTACTGTAGAGGTGTTTAAAAGCAGATGTGTGTCAACGCCACAGTTGCAGCATCCACTGTGAAACTCCTGTGATACGCTGAAGGATGTTTAAATGACATTTAAATATTGTTCAAATGCTCCTGTGTTTTCTGTCTGGAAACTTTTTAGAAGACTAGAGGGCTTTCTCTTTTTTAGGATAGTGCTGTAATTTTTCCGAACTGTAGTGCCTGTTCATCTGCATAAGCAAAAATAAAGGATGTCATCAGAAAACCCTGAGGCACATATGGACGTGTGTGAGCCTAAGATGAAGACATAGAGTAGAATTGTGTTTAGATGAAATGCATTGACTAATTTTCACAGATGGTAAAGTAGAGTAGAGTTTATACCACGGTCTTCTGGCTTTAACTTTACATTTCTGCCACTAGAGGGCACCACTAGCCACGCTCCAGTATTTGGGAGGTTGCCACGCAGATATGTCACATCTATCATCACATCAGAAGTTACACTCCCTCACACAAAGACAATCCTTCAGTATCAGCTATTTCAATCAGTTAACAGTCATTCCCAAGCCAACAAAATTCTCACATTAACTGTGACTTTACACCTATATATATTAATAAAAGACAGTAGCTCTTTCTTTGTAGTGTAGTTACTGCAGTAAATGCACATTCATCCGCTTACGTAAAATTTATTGAATTGAATTTATTACCTGTTAAAATTTTATAGACAAAACATCATCAACTCATTTTGCTAATTGTCTATGTTGTCCACAATACACAGTAAATCTGTACACACAACACCTGTTGATTATCTGTCCTCTTTTGTCATTGTCCCATTCATGGTTCTAAGGACAGAGGAAGTTCTATATAGATTATACAACCTTGAGATTTGTGCTGTTTGACTACATTGATACAACTTGATTTGATATTGAAAGTCTGTCCTCTATATATAAGCTATTTGCTTATCTGAGTACATTTTGTGATTGGGTTGTGTTTATTTTTCTCATTGCCACTGACAACAGGCCAAACACAGAAACTAGGACACTAGTAACAACTAAGTATCCCTCAATTTTTGTTTTGTTTTTTCATCATTATTATTGTTTAGTTTTCTAATGCTCTGACAAAAAACATATTCCTGTACACGGACTGTCGGAAAATGTTTTGTCAATACACATTTCATACAAATAAGATATGCAAAACCTTTCTGGACAGAAACATTGTGTTTTTAAGCACATTTTGTGGTTTGGAGTTGCTAAAAATAACGCTGTTAATAATAATGCTTCTTTTTACATTTTTAAATAGTATCACAACACACTAATAATTTACAGGATTAAAGTGCATAGGTTTGCTTCTGTGCTCAGCGTTTATGTCACATTTTAGGAGAAGATTCATTGCAAACACGTAAAAATATCAGGTTGTCCAACTTATGTTGCAGTACATTTCTAGTTAAAATAACTAATTCATATCTGTTATGCAATCCAATGCAATGCAGCCTTTGTCAAAAGGAACAAGAATAAGTCAATGAGAATGAAATACAAGTTTAGAATTATTATTTTTTCTTTAAAAAACATCTAAAGCTGCCCCTCCCTACAGAGCGAGTTCATAAAGATGTGTGTTGGCTTCATCTCTGCAGGGTGGATACTCAATTAAAACGGTTGTTGTTTTTAGTAGTGATGAAGCTACGGGCGACGCCTACTCATATGCTCTGCCTCAGTCCTCAGCCTCAGGCAGAGATAGCTGTGTTCTCTGCAGTAATCCCCCTGAAGCAATATACATTAGTCTGTGTATTATCACACCACCATGGCTACAGTATGTAGATGTCAAACAGTTATATAGTTCACCTGAAGACTGACATCTGAACACTCGTTACTATTAATCTATGTTTCTCTCAGCAACATCTGACACCTGTACAGTGTATGTAGAAATAAATGTGCCTTCCATTTTTTTACCTAAAAAGCAACAAACTCCGTGCAAAAAGAAAATCCTCGATGTAGCTCAAGGCCACCTTTTCTTGGCAGATTCAATTTGTGACTCATTTCACGTGAAGACCATTTATGACAAATCTGAAAACCCGTTACACTCTATCACTGAAAAAACAGTCAGCGGTGAGAAAAAAGATGAGATGTGAGTAAAGATCTGAATTAGAAAATTACCAGTAATTACATAATACCTCATAATTGTGATCCTTCCACTAACTGCTAAGGTGAGTTTAGTACGTTTTCCAAAGCACACTTGGCTGAGTTTGCATGTATCACAACGGCCCATGTTCAGTTCAAAAATAAGTTTATTAAGACCTGTTTGAACATTTTATTGTTGCTCAGGCAGACATTCAGGAAATCTCCAGATGAAAAACAGTAAGGTAAAAACCAAATCGGTGTGAAACCAGGAGAGCCAAATCATTCCAAATTAAATGAATAAATAAAACACGAAACATGAATAAATTCAGGCAAATACCTGAAATAACGCAATATATGAATAAAGGTTTGGGGTTTGTGTCAAAAGGGATTTATATGGGACATTATTGAATTAAATGTTTCAAAATAGGTAAAATCACAGAATAGGTAGAATAAAAAAAAATGCTGCTCTGTAAACAAAGCCTGCCATTCACAGAGCTGCTAGAACGGTTAAAAGTATATTCAATTATTTTTTTACTTCATGTTTTGTCTCTCTGAATGCATATGATTATTATTTACTTCATTTTCTATTTGTTGTATTTTGAACCCTTTGGGTCTCCGTAGTAAAAAACCCACAACGTACAGTAAAATATAATATATAATATATATATATAACAGTATAAACCAGAGTTGACGAAATAAAAATGCAGTGTAAAGCCCCTGCTTTATAGTGGTGAAACAATATTTAAGGAATGCATACAGTATAAGTGGCACTATAAACACAGTCACAGCACAGTTTGAGGAACCTCCAAAGGTTTTTCAACCTTGAATCCAGATTCAGCAAACTGCTGAAGTCTCCCCTGTGCCTTTCAGATGAGATTAAAAACTGTCCTGTGTCTGATGGGTTGGAGGAGCTGGCTGGCTGACTGACTGACTGTGTGCATAACAGCCACGACCAAACCCAAAAAAGAAGCACAATCCTAACCACACGGTCAACCTTGACAGTGAAACTGGCTCCAATACAAACAAGAGACAGTTTTCAAGATGAGTGAAACAAAAAAGACAAAACCAATGTAGCTGTGCTCTCTGGGCGTTTTCCTGAAGCTTGTATGTAAGAGCAATCACATTTACCGAAACTGTTTGTTGTAATGATAATTAAAGAACAATTATGAATCACATTCTGGAAAAAAAAAAAAAAAAAGGCAGATCGTGCAAATGACAAGGCAGTTCGTTACTGTGAGTGTTTAAATCTACTGTTTCATCCTGCAGCAGGAAAAAAAAGCCTCAACAGCCACATTGTTTTGTCTCTTCTTTCAGCCCATGCTCGGATAAGCTTTCACGCAGCAGCTTTCACTTTAATGTTGGCAGTGGAAGTGTATCATTGTATCATTGACACCTTTTCATCTCTGGCTTCGGTGTTCAAGTGCATGGAGAGATACTTTTCGTTTTGTATGTTTCTCCTCTTCCTCCCCCTCCTCCCCCTCCTACTCTGCTGCAGCCTCACACTGGGTGAACGAACTGGTACACGAGTCTCTGAGACACGTCAGGCTTGCGAATGATGCCCTTCTTATAGTACTGGCGTATGGAGCGGCTCAGCTTGTCATAGTTCATAGCGGGTCGATTCTTTCGGAGTCCCCACAGTCTTGCCACATGAGCTGAGTCTTCAATTTTAAAAATACCTGGTGGGATCCAGAGGAGATTTCACATTTGTAACAGCAGCAGCAAATACATGCTAATAAAGATAATAAATGATAAAAAAAAAAAATCACAGTACCTTTTTCTTTATTAAGCCAGCGGATGCAGCGTCCATAGCTGTGAGGTTTGAGCAGGAGTTCTCTGAGGAACTGCCACAGATGAATAGGTTGACCTGAACAGGACGAATCTGCCTCGGACCACAGCTCCTCGCTGCCTACACAACAAAAGAACAATGTCTGATGCTTATGGTCATTCACTGAGAAAAGACACATACTCAAAGGAACCAAAATATTACAGAGCCCTTAAGGTTTAATAGAACTTACCTGCAGTTTTGTTATCTCCGACTGAACACCTCTCTTTCATCCAGGCAGCTGCAGAGTAAAGAGGACAGACGTGTAATCTGAGTTGAAGTTTAGATTTAATATTAAATGTTAACGCACACATTCAAAACGATTCAGCACAGCGATCGCAGGATGTGTAGCTGGCTATGACGATTACAAATAAAAATAATACACTTACCAGACTTCCATATGTCCAGGTGTGCGTGCAGTGTGTCTCCACACTGAGGCGAACGCTGGCGAAACTCCTCCTCGCTCATGGCACAGAGGTCTTTTCCTGTCAGCTCCTGGAAGGCCTTTCCTGCATGGGGCAACCTGTACAGATGTTCGGTCCACAGCAGCCACTTCTGCACATTTCCTGTATTCCACTCTATGGGGTCTAAGAAAAAACAGACAGGCACAGATATGAAAACGGTGAGAAAACTTCCAGCTGTCTCCTGTGAATTACTTCTAGTATGATTAAAGTCAAGTTCATCAATTAAACTGATATTTCAGTTATATACTATCTGGATTATGTTCCACATAATACATCTACTGTAACCACAAGGTAATTGTGCTTCTAAAGCCATTACAGTTCTAATCAATGGAACAGATGACTTGGGATTGCATAGGTTTATGACAGCCAAGAAGCCTTACAATACATAATGCTTCATCTGTTTGCTTTACGAGCAGGAGAGACCTCGCCCTTAAGACTGTGTACACGTCTACTGGCAGGAAAGAACCATCACTGTCACAATCCAAGGGAACTCATGCAAAGGTCAGGATTAAACAGATCCTGGAGCAGGCAAACATGGTTTTACGTCAGTAAAGATATGATTTAAATGAGCTGTCATCTCGCCTGGGCTATCCACACAAATATGTGTTGATTTTGGGAGTAAGATCCAGTGGCTTAGGGATCTCTGAATAATTACTCCTCTACCTGCAAATAACGGGCAACACTCAGAGATCTCTTTTGTCGTGAAAAATGCCTTGTGTACTTTAAAGACCGAATTCCTTGTCAGTAATATGTCTCAGTATTGTAAAAGCTGTCTTGTCTGATGACAAGCTGCAGTAACAGCAGCCTACCTGGAGTGATGTTGAGGAGTTTGCAGGCTGTTTCAATGTCCTTCAGCACTTCTCCAACCACCATGCTCTGCACCTGCTCCAGAGATCGCTCCTCCTCCTGCCCCTCCAGCCCAGGAGAAAGTCCCTGTTCCTGGCTATCAATGACTGGACACTGCTCTGGCTCTTCCCGGGGCTCCATGCGAGACATGGGTACAGCCAGCGCTGGGGAGGCCTCTGAAACCTTCACCAGCCATGTGGCATCTTCAGTGAGGAGCATGTCGAAGCAGGAGAGGTAGAGGCTTGGCATGCCGCGCTCCAGCGCTTCCACATTTGGTTTGGTCTCCTCCATGTCCCAGGGTTCTCCAGAGCTCCTGTTTCGGTCCACGATGGCAAGAGAGTCCTCCATCATCCCGATCCGGGATGCATAAACTGTGTCTTCTGATAAACTGTGCACTGGGTTTGACATAGCTGGTACCTGAAGAAATAGCAGACAAGAGAAGCCACATCAAACTTTGTATTTCTAATGTGAAACCTTCACAAATTATGATGAATTGAGGGTTTCTTTTCAGCAAACATTAGGTGTTAAAAAGTGTCAAATTATTTATTTTGGATGCTGTGAGATTAGAAAGAAAAGAAAATATCTGCCAAAGTAAATGTCTGTTGATTAAAACATTCTATAAAATCAATTTTACATATTAAATACAATTATTTTATCATTTAAGTCAAAATTACAATACCTCTCAGTTCCTTCTCGTCACAGACTGCTAAACCAGCATTTGTTTTATCTTTGTAACAAACTCCATCACAGTATCTGCAGGCTTCCCTGAAATGTGCTATGAGCATAACTGAGGTGAGACTGTGCTGGTCACTGCTCTATAAGAACCTCAAGCCTAATAAAGATACCAGGGAAATGACCCTCAAGAGAGTTAAAACACACACAGCGCTGATAAGCATGGGGCAAAATGGATTTGACTGAGTCACTTATTTGTGGGTCAGTTGCCCAGAATAGCTCATGTCTTGGGGGTAGGTGACTTGTATTGAGACCTGAAGCAGCTCTGCCTCCTGCTTTGGCTTTCAAGGTGCCGTCTCCGCAGCCTTCTGTCTCCACTGTCAGCTGGAGATTTTAATCAAATGGAGGTTAGATAATGTGGAGAAGAGTGTGTACAAAATCTGCACAAACCCACAGGCCTCAAAAAGGTCTCTGTTTTATGAAGACTGGACTAGGACTAGGTGCTTCTACCTAACAGGAAATTGCCATTGTGAGGCTTCATTTATGGATGCCAGCTGTGGCACAAGTGTTGTAATGTCGGAGTGAATTCACATATGGCATGCATAATGTGTACAAGCCACAGCTGGCATATGGAAAGGCACACTGCTGCCACATACACAAGGTTATCAGTGGCTGTGGCTGTCTGATGCCACAGTAAAGGAGGTGTGCTCCCACAGAGCACATGTTCAGGAGAGTTACGGCTTTATTTGTCAAGACACAAAGAAATTCATATAATTTTCCAAATAACCACACCCAGGAGCCAAAAAAATCTGTGAGGGTCAAGTTTCAAATGAATCTAGATAAGATGATTAAACCTCTCTTGTGAAATGAAATGTTTGTTTTATAGACACATTTTGTAACCTTTTGCAAATAGATTTTTGACACGTTAAATGAAAAAAAACACTTGGATGCCAGGAGCACACGCCCTTTCACAACTGTTGATCTTTCACATTTCTTTTATCTTAAGGCCACATTAATTGTCTATTGAGACTTCCCCAAAAAAAATTAAGTAATCCTTCCCCCCAGCCGAAAAAGATTCCCCCTGTAGCCTTTAGTCCCTAACCCCCCATTGTAAAACCTCCTCCACAGTTTTCCTTTTATCTCCAAACCTCTGGTAAACTATAACCCACTCTCTATTTCACTCCATCAGTAGTCAGATTAAAAGCCACCAGTATCCCAGCCTGGCTACTGCGTGTCAACTCTGCTCTGTAACAGCTTGCGCTAAGCCCATTAGTAAAGCAAATTTAGCCATATTACCTTCTTCCAAAAGGAAGAGAGGGGCACAAGAAAAAGACACAAACACACACCCCTGCTGAGACGGATTAAGACCCTGACTGATCTCTAAATGAGTTTGGTCAAGACGCTGATATTCATTTCAGGAGCATTAAAGCTTGCTCCATTTACTCAGCAAAGTCAGCCTTTTGACACCGAAAGTAAAGGACTCCCCACATGCACCCTGGGAACCATATTTCTTCTACATGCTTGGTCTCATTTGACATGAAGAAGGTTATTATTTTAGAAAACATTTCATTATCACTTTGGATTTTATACACAGCTGTGTTTTCAGACATTCTGTGATTTTCTAATCAGCTTAACAATAGCCTGCTTTTTTTTTTTTTTTTTTTTTTTTTACACATTTACAAGGTGTAAATGAAATCTTAACTTCTAAACCATCCGTTAAAATAAAACAGTGGTAGAAGTTGCAGACCAACGCAGCTCATCTATCTCAAAATGAATCTTTTACCTCCTCCATCGTTGTTGCCTGAACGGTTTTATGGTGTTTAGAATAAACTACAAGTTAACAAGTTTAGTGTATATAATTCTAATTTAAAAAAAAATCAAAAAGTGTGTTTAATCTGAGTTGAAAAAGCAAACCATCATCATCATCATCATGGAAAATTTGAGAACATCTGTGTGAGTAAATGAGAAAAAAGATGCTTGAGTGCTCATCACAAAGAAGTCTGTATTGTTTGAGAGTGGCGTGACAGTTTTCCATGTGAGCGTTAAATAGGGATTTTTTTTTCCTTGTTTTTGTTTCTCATGGGAAACTTGGACCAAGTGAGGAAGTCACTGTTCCGAGAACACAGGAAAAAGATGGAGTATCATATTCATGTTGAGCTACTTGCTTAAAAAAAGTCTGCTTGGTTGGAGGAAGTGATGTGGATCGTGTTTTATGGCAGCAGTGACATGTGCAGGTGCTCTGTTCTCATTATAAATTAGATTTGGGTGTAACAGTGGCCTATTTTTACTTTTATTGATCATTTTATGAACTGCCAACAAAGGCAGGCTGATATCTGTGCACGTCTCTGCAGTGCTGCCTTTTTGTTGCTATTTATCTCTAATTTCTATCTGTTAAGCATTTTATGATATTTTTCTACTCCTGGGCGGGTTATATTAACTGCCAAGGGGGGGGATGTTGGTACACAGGGTGATTCATTTCTGCTGTTAGTCAGGTGCACTGGCATTAGGCCAGTATCCCAGGAAACACTAAACCATTCAAAGTGTTTTTGCTGTTGGTCCAAGTGAATTATAACATAACGCTGTATCTACAGTTAATGATGCAGATGATAAACTTCACAAGGGAGATCTGACCTGAAGATTGGAGGCATAACGCAGACAGACAGAGAAATTAATATATCACCTGTTATTTGCAGAGATAGCGAAGATACAGAGACACTACAGTGTCTAGGGCATGTGCTGATTGTGAGAAAGAGCAGAGCACCTTTTTAATAAATATTATGATTATATTATGATAAGAAGTTGGTGTCTTTTAAAAGAGAGTTATAGCCTAGGGCAGAGTGAAAGTGTAGATGGGTGGGACAGATAAATATCATTACTCAGGTGGTCTTGTGGATTAAAAGGGCATAAAGTTCATTTCTACCTTTCTATGTACACAATTCAACCCAAGCCTAGACATTTTATCTGCCAAAATATCTCATACTGTAGCATAGTCTCAATTTGTAGTGACTACTGTATTAATAAACTCTTTTTACCAGCACATTTAAACACTTAGTAGAGCTTAGGAAAAAATCGTGAACAGGTTTATTACAGGAAAAGTCCACAGTTGCTTCAGACGCAACATGTTTATTTACACTTAACCAAAAATTATTAAACTAATGATGCAAACTCTGCTCTCTGGAGTCACAGTCAAGCACTTTGTAAGCTGGCCATGCCCGCCAACTTTCTCCCAACTGCAGTTTATAAATGTAGCACGTCAACAATTCAACTTTATGTTGCCTGTGAACATAACAGTCAACAGTGATGGTTGTTACACTGTGTACTTAGGAAAACTGTTCAAGAATATATAAATTGAAAACTTGCATTATATGGGAAATGATGTAGTGAATTCATGACGGTACATGTAGCATTAAATATCCAGTGAATCTTCAGCTCAATCAAAGAGACAAAACGTGGTGGAAGACAAATACATATTGACTTCTCTTGCAATGGTTTAATGCCAACAACTGTTCATGTTTATGCATCTAGACCATAAAATTGACATTACGGTAGTAAAGAGAAAGGTGCAAAAAAAAAATGTTTACAGTAAATTTGCACAAACATCTCACCTCTAAGCTAAAATTGCATGTATATCTGCATATCAAGAGCCTTCATTACCTGCAGACAGCTACATGTGCAGGTTGAGCTGTAAGCAGTAATTGAAGCGCACCTCCTCAAATATGTGTCTAGCTTTTTCCCTGTACATGTTTCTGGTGCTGATGGAATATATTGAAAGACAATGAAGTTAAAGAAAGGCTCTCAGTAGCTCTCATTTTCAGTTTGCATCCAACTATTCGTGCTTCTTCCAAAATGTTTATCAGACTATCACATTGTCTAACACATGAATAGCTGACTGTGCAGCGGAGGACTGAACTCCTGTCTTAAGCTCTCTTCTTCATGCAGAAATATTTTTGTCTCTTTTTACACAACTCTTTTAACGTCAACACTATGAACATTTTCCTAGACATCAGCCTGACAAATATGTGCTCCCTCACCTGTATTTCTAGTCTTTAATTAGTGTGCAAGCAGAATCTGAGAAAACAGTAGGACAACCTTTTAGTTAGAAATCTTTGGTGTTCCTTGCTATAAATTTTGTGTTTCCTCTGATCCCTAGAGGAAGGAAGACTTTAATATGTGACAGACCACCTCTGGTTGGGGGTTAACCTACAGTCCACACTGTGTTCTTAGGCTATAAACATCTGCTGCTGTGGCTGTGATTATTACCATAGCCATGCTTCTGTGGTTATGTTCTCACCCTTTAGTTTACTATGGGTTAAAAGCTAACAACAGTGGATGTGAACACAGCTGCTGTGCTCACATCCACTGGATGTACAGTATATTCTTGGAGCTCTTCCTACTGAAATGAACATAGGGCAATCAAAAGAAAGGGTCATATCATCTTTTCTCATCTGTCGTATCTGCCAAATGTTTTCACGCAGCTTTTTTTTCTAAATCAGGGCGCGAGTCCAAAGACAAAACAAATAACTCAGGAGAGAGTCTTGTTTTTTTAAGTAAAACATAAAGTTAAGTGTGCTTCCACATCCTGATCATTTCCATACAGTCCCTCAAAGTCAGAACTGCTTTTAGGAAACTGCGTTTCCATGAATAGCAGACACTGCAGTAGTGTGGGTAACTGGTGATTTACTCTTCTTACAGTCTGTTTAAAAAAGCCCTAGACAGAAGTGACAAACTTATTTTGAATATGGCAGCTTATCATTGTGGTTTTTGGCATCAGAGCACCAACAACCCCCCCAGACAACTTTTATCTGACCACATATTAAGATACAGAACAAACATTAATAGATAAATTAAAAAGATAACAGCTTCCCATTTACTCTCCACCCTTTTAGAATTTTCCAAAATTCCCTTTGTTCACAGATTTTCTATGTAATTATCTGTTATCAACACAACTTAATTTAACTTGATAGTTCCTTATTTTCACAATTTTTTGTGTATAAAAACAAAATACCTTCACATTTTTGTGTTCTAAGTCCTGTAAGTACAGTTTGTAACTTTGCACCACTAACCAAAAATCGGGCTACAACTGTGAATATTTATATTTCTTTTTAGACAAAGATCTAAGTCTGTTTGCAATATAAATTACAAAAAACTTTTATAAGATATTTTGTTAATCTTATACCAAAAAACTGTACAGAATGTGATAATAATGTGAAAGGTATAAGATGTACATATGTCCTATTTACACATAAATATGAACAATATTTTTTTCCAATAAAACAAAGCATTTTTTAAATATTGTGTAAATCAGCGTCATCTTACCAAGGCAAAGATGCTGTGATGACAGAGTTGACTGGATGTGGAAGTTGATGCAGTGCAGCTCTGGTTCTGCTGAGGATGAAGGATGGCCCGTCCCGTTACTGATCAATGCTTAGCACAGATAGGACGTCCGCTACCTGAGAACAGAAATGCAGCAGGCAGTGGGCACCCTTCAGTGTGTTTCCCCCCAGTGACTGTCGCAGAGCCCCGAGCCAAAGGTCTCAGACCCTCCCAGGCTTTATTACACTTAACCTGAAAGTCACAGCCTAAAGCACAACTGCAAACTAAACTTCAAGTGAAAGCACCTGCTGGGGGTGTGTACAAACTGAGAAGGAGTCAGGACAAGTGACTGAGCGAGTGCAAAGGAATTCCAGCACCATTGACTGCAATTTATATTTATAGGGCAGTAGTGTTTACTTATGCACACAACCCTGTGTGTGTGCGTGTGTGAGTAGTGCCATGTGTCTTGCAGATTAGCTCAGACTTCCTGAAACACTATTACTTAACCTCAGTTCTTATGTGACAGAACATTCAAAGTGGTAACAGGCTGAAGAATATGAGATGTCACTTTGAAAGAAAACCTTGTGTTAATGTTTCCATTTTATGCTACAAAGCTGGTTAGCCTGAGAGACAATTCTGTAAACTACATTTCTGAGGACCTTTTCTCACTTTATTTAATTTATATGTTTAGTTATGAGCAACTTTTTAGATAAAGGTTTATATCAATAAGTATTTGATATGCTTATGTTAAACGTACAGTTAAAGCCCACAAAAATTAACAGTAGCCATTTTACAGAAAATCTAATGTTAGGGACATGCAAAAACATGAATTTAATTTTTTCACCTGTAATCCTGTGCATCTCAGATTAATCTCATAACCCCTTTCAGAGGCTTTTTTTTGCATTGATTGAGCGGACTGTTTATGTGAGACATGAAGAGTTATGCAATGATGAAATATGCATTACATGTAATTTCCCTAAACAAATACAACTGAAAGATAATGCAAAAGACAGAAAAGCCTTGTTGAATAAACAGTATGTATCTGTAAGGTGACTTAGCTGCATTTAATATCAGCACAAAAGTTATATTAAACATATTACCAGCTAAGTTTAGTCACTTAAGTGTCAACTTGAATAATGTTAATATTTAGAGAGGGTTAACAGTTAGTGTTAGCATACCCAAAGACACTGTCTTTCCAGTTATTGTTATTATAGTGGCTGCTAAACCAAGCTAGCTTGGTGTTACCACTGAGTAAAATCCAGATCATAATTAATTCACATTAAATAAATAGTACAGCTAAAGTATGCAACTTAAGCTAGCACCAGCATGAGAGTGGGACTCTGCTTCACTGAGCCCCTCCCACTCCCGGCTCTGCTACACTCTGCTAAGCTCCAGCACGTCCTGTCCAGCACTTCCGGTACTCCCCATTATAAAATTACGTAATACTAATAAATGACTCCAAAACTTGCTAAATAAAAGAAAGAAAATTATTGAAGTACTCTACACATTAATGCGCATATTGAAGAATATTTTTAGTTTAAAAAATGATCAAAAAATGTTTCGTGCTGTATCTTTAACTAAAATTTGAGATTAAAAAAAAAGGAAATCTTACAGCTTAGTTAAACAGACAGTATGCCTATTTAAATTCTGCTTTGGTTTTATTTCTGTGTCTTTAAAGTCGCAACTTTGCTGTACAACATATAACAATAAAACAATTCAGAGTAAAAGAGGAATGCATAGCCTTCTGTAGTTACAATTAAATAAAAAGCTATAGCCAATCCTAAAAGAGAGATTTAAAGAAGTCATCATTAAAAAAGCTACAGAGTTGGCTACGATGAGATATTTAGGCAGGGAGCTCCAAGGCTGAGGAGTGTGGATGCAAATGGTCCGGCCTTAATAGAACAATCACAACATGATGCGACTCCTTCATGCTGTAAAACGATTAACGTCCTGCATTACATCAGTTTCCAGAACAATTTTGCAATCCTCATGTAGACAAAAAGCTACAGTTAAATATTGCCAACACAATGATTCATAAAAGACAGTTTCATCAAACTAGTTACTGAGGTTTCACAATTCAAATTTCTATTCAATAACACAAAGAGTACACAAGATCATGCCTTACATTTCAGTTTTATGTTTACCTTCTTTGTTCTCAGGTAACAAGATCAGATAAGGGAGGGAGAGTGTAGGCTATATTTTGTGGCCTGTGAATCGGACCTAAAGTTACAGATTCATATTATGTATTAAGTATTTTAAATGTTGTTTGTATTTGTTCTTTGTATAAGTGATATTCTATCAGTAACTACTATACCTGTTATGCAGTGGTCAACTATAGTAGCCCTTTAAATACAATCACACATGTAAAAACTGTCTGTGTTTGTGATTTGCTAAATGCAAACTGATATACTTTAATAAAAAGCTGTTTCCATTACGGGATCTCTTTGCGTAGTTCAAGCCTTTTCAACAATGTGGCTCTGTCAAAAGCATATGAATACCAAGTGTTTGTGAAAAGACTTTCAAAGAAAATTAGCAAAACAGTGGTACACCACAACAATACAAGTACTTTATATCTAATCTTTCCTCTGTAATCTTGGTTTTAATTGAACATGTAAGTCACTAAATGACCAGTCTTCTGATAGCAACCGCTAAATCTTAGAGTTTCTTTTTCTTTTTCAGTTCCTGGACATATTTTCTTTTCTTTTATTTCCAATGCAGGAGCTGTGAGTTTGATATGGTTAGCCACAGTCTGAATGGCCTAATTGTGAGATACAGAGAGGGTGTGCACAAACTGCGTCAAGACTTCTTAGCAGCTCAGTGTTTGTAGACACACCAAACCAAACCATGAGCGCTGACAATGTCCTTTCTTTTGACAACTGGATATGAATGTGTGTATTATTGTGTGTGTGTGTGTGTGTGTGTGTGTGTGTGTGTGTGTGTGTGTGTGTGTGTATGCATGTGCATTTCATGCATAGTGTTGACATGTGCATGCACTGTGTGGTATGCATTGGGGTTTATCACTGATAATGTTCCAAGCTGCACCATACTTATAACTAATATCAAATTTCTTGCTAGTCAAAACGTAGCGCACTATGACATTTTAAAATATTTTGCATATGTGAAGAGAAATATTTGCAGACATTTGTCAGGAGAAAATGTCTGTTTCCTTTTAGCTTCACCCACATCCAGCCCATCAACGAAAATTTGCATGGCAGTTTTTTCAACTAAAGTTTGGCCTTTTCTTTGGCTCTAGAACAACATTTTCATGGTTGAGAGACAATGAGTTAAAGAAGCTAACAGACTAGATGTCAATAACAAAGCCACTACTGGTCCATGTGAGTAATGATTGTGCAGGTGTCAGTGACCCACCTGAGTTTTCTTAAGGACAGTACATAGTAACGGTGTAATCAGGGTAATCTTTGTTGAGTGAATAAGTGTCATATTGTCATAATATGTATTCATTTAGTTTATGAGTTCTCTAAATACTGTGTTTTATGAGATAATCTGAGGGAAAACAATTTTACAAGTAGAACATAAATTCTACACGTGACATCAAGTGAAGCAACTCAAAGAAAATTGTGCTTGTGATTAAATACACTTTAAAATGCACTAAACACAACCAAATGTGTTTTAACAGTGCATTATGGTTAATGAATCCATATTAAATGACTTCCTCTTGAGAGAGCGTGGTTTACTGACAGCAGTGCATCCAACTGTAACATTACTTCTCACTGAGACAGTTATTAGATCAAGTTAAGATCTATTTCCTGGTCATCACCTACTTCAACAGCCAAGCATTATGCCAAGATATTACGCTGGTGTAAAGCAGTTAGCACAGCAGAGACTTGTCTGATCCTGCAGATGTGCAAAAACCAACATGTTTGAGGTGAAAAGATGATATGGTGTGTTATGTAATGAAGCATGGAAGAGGTGTAAAATCTCAATGTAAGAAGGGGAGATATTACTCGGAGGGGGCAAAGTGTTTGGAAGAGGTGGGTTGTGTTTAGACAAGTAAATGGAATAAGCTTTTTTTGTCTAATACACTGAAAATAAACATACTGTAAATATATGTCTGTCTGCTGTAACATTTGGCAGAGTGGTGAAAGAAGGCGGAAGGCTTGTTTCTTTTGCATTTTCTGCCTGATGCAACTTATCTTTTTATCTCTGTTTTGTTCTCCACTGACCCCTAAAAAATATATACAGTTCTTTAGCTGCTAAATGCTCCACCGTGTTCACCAGCTAGTTTATATGTAGCTATTTGCCTTTTGGTTCTTCATCCTATACTGGGCACAGTGGACTCGACTTTTTTTGACTTAAAACAGCTGCTGCTGCAGCTTGTATGTAAACAGTGCAGATGACAGCAGTGAGAGTGAAACAGTAAAGTTTCAACCACAAAACAACGAGATCAGGTCATCAGGTTAGGTCATCCCTCTTAAGTTACCACACAAACAGTTGTGTGATCAGTTTTGAATGTAAAGATATTAGCCATAGCCCCTTTCATGACATAAACCAAAAATATAATGAATTAAACTGAAGAAATTGTTAAATTGTCTTTTTAAATTATTAGTATTGAAGCGGGTAAGAACTTTTTGCCTTTTGTGTAACTCCTTAAACAAAATTTCATTTCATATTTTTTATATGAAATAGACTCTCCACAGTTTTTAATTTTATACACATTGTTATGACAAACTGTCTATATGTTTGGTGAATATTGTGCAACACTGACTTCCCTGCATTTAATGCTGCTGGAGACACTATTCATATTCCACTATCAAGAAATGCTGAGCTTTGTTGAGTTGCACCTGTTTGGTTGACAGTGCCAACTCTGTCAAACATTGTCATTTATTCAGCTTCGTGTTAGTGGACCAGTTGATGTTTTCCAGTGCCGACACCAATGACGAAATAACATGACAAATGCAAATCTAGATGTTTTCTCACCTTTGTGTTTGGAGATAGGGAAAGTTACAGCTTTAAATCATGTTAACACTCTGTTTGGGTATAAATTACATTTGTTCAAGCTTGTCTATAGTATAGTGGTTAAACATTTACTGGAGGCAATTTGTGCAAGTTCTTATCCTAGGCAAATTTCCTGGGTATACTTGAAGCAGCTGAAGATGTCGTGTATTGCGTTGCCAGATTGCTACTCACAATGACATAAGCACTCAAGACAGATACCTTTGTCCTTTTGATCAAGAGGCCAGTTAACTTGGAGACTTTTATTAGGACCTTACTGTGGGAGGTTAAGTAATTAAGAAATTAAGGATATCTGTGTTGAAAGGAAAATTGTCCCAATCGCGGAAAACCCCAAAATCCAGACATCCAATTCAACTTCAAAGTTGTCTCCCACAGTCCCACACCACCCAACAAACTATAACTGTGTACTCCAGCACTTATTGAAAAGGAGTGGTGCGTCGTGCCTTGCGGCAGATTTAAACTGTCTCTGAGAGTGAATTATGGTCGTGACGATTAAGTCAGGTTGCTGATGTCATTTGGATCCAGTCCACAGTGGTTGAAGGAGTTTAGCCTTAAACATGTAAACGCCTCTTTATTTTAGTAGATTCAGTTAACAATACCCACTGCAATCTCTGCTTATACAGGAGGAGCAGACAGGTCTTTGCTGACCTCATGTGAGGAGTTTACACTGGTCAGGTCATGGGTTATTGACAGCCTAGTGACTCAATTGATAGCTGAACCTTGGAGTAAATGTAACATTAAAAGCCATACGATTAGAGTCACAAATGAAATACTCACAATATGAAGATTATGGAGCTTATGCATGAAAATGTTTTACCCTGTAGGGATCAGAACAATTTTACTGATTTCTGTCTGTTTTTTATCTTTAATTATTTAAAAAATTTTTAAAAACTATGACGTACAAATAGAAATGCTTTTTCCTGCTGTCATTGTAAAGCAAACACAACTGATTAAGTGGTGAAGGGTTAAGCAAAAGATAATCTATTTTTTATATATTATATTTTCTGTAAAAGGCTGTAAATAGCTGACAGGTAAGCTTCACTTACTGTTGTGTGTGTTTGCTGCCAGAAAACACTCATTGAACAACATTAAAACCTCAGATCTGACTAAAAAATCTACAGCATGTAAACATACCGTAACCTTGTTTCCAGTAGAAAGTGAGTCATATTTCTGGCCACCTAATTATTTCGAATAATCAGTCCTCAGTTTGCTCTGCTTTGGTCTCTACCAATATGAATATGTGTGTCTTTAAACAGATGCTACAAATATATATACGCAATAACAATATTAATTTAGGGGTTCGTTTCTATTAAACTCCTAAATGTGCCACTATGTTCCACCAGCTAGCCACTAACTTGGTGCTGAAAACAGCTGCCTGCTGGAAGCAAGAGTAATGAGATCAAAGGGACCAGAAAAGTTAAGTTGTGGGATTGATTGGTCATAATGTTCTATAAGTTCATATCATTGTGATGCATTTCCATTATAAAAATATTGACTAGTGCAACAGTGAGTCTTTAATTCAGTATTTGTTTAATCTTGTGCAAAGTTACATGCTATTTGAATGAGGAAATGTTCACTGTTGTATCTCATCTTTAACTTGACTGAACAATCTTCCAGTGCTTACTTTCCTCTCTCTGTGACGCTGAGAGCCATCCTTTCATAAAAAAAAAGTTTGGCTCAAGCTGCTTGTCGTTTATGATGCCTACAGCACTCCACACCCAGACAAATAAAATCCTAATCTAATCACTTTGATACTTTAAACTAGTAGAGACTGTATCAACCAGATGGTGTATGAAAACAAGTCTGCTTCCTGTCTCACTGCACCACTTGACCCCTCAATGTACAGTTTTTGCATCGTGCAGAATGGATGCATGTAATAACATTTAATATTTGACTTTTTGTGGAATAAAATCTAATACCACTCTGTCATGATAAAAGTATTTGTTCAGTGGTGCTTGCTGTGTGTCGCTGGGGGCAAGACAGTACAAAGAGGTTCTTTTGAATTTTGACTGATAATGATCAGAGGTAGAGATTTTTAAATTCAACATTTTAGTTTGCCTCAAGCATTTTCACAGCAGTGCTGCAGCACACCATTTTTCATTAAGTATTTCATTTGAGATGCAAAACAAGTTACTAACAGCACTTCAATGCTTCTGCATGTACTGTATATGATTATATGAGGGACCTAATGTGTTGTACAGAACGTTATATTTTTCATTTGTTTTCCATGAGAGAAACACTGCAACACTTTCGTTTCATTCCTTCACTATTATGCTTTTGCAGCTCGGAGCTAAAGGTTTATTTGACTGTGACAGAAATGATGGGCAGTTATCAAACAAAACAAACCTATTGACTCAAGTGCTATGAGAGATCACAGATATGATAAGAGCTTTGCAGAATCCAAGCTCCAAGCAAGTCAATATTTGTCCTCACTTCCCCTGTCACACAATGTCTGCACAGGCACCATTCAAATAATCGCCTCAGTAGTTGCCACCTGCATACACACGAGCATCACACCCACCCACCCCCCCACACACACAAATCAGCACAAATACAGCACACTTGTTTTACTGTGTGCTCCCTCAGTCGTACTTATTTCACTTTCTTACAGTTGCAGAAACAATGCGTTGTTCTCATTCATTACCTCTGCAACAAGAAATTCAAAACACACACAGCAATCCTTAAACTGCTTTTGTTGTGTGAAATATTTCATTTTGATCTGGGATTAGCTCCAGCAGGCCTGTAGGAGTCTGCAAAATCCATAACCAAAGACAGAAGGTTTCCTCTGGCTATATAACAAATATTTGTGCATGGGTCTATTAAACTTTTTTTGGAAATCAATGAATGTAGAAAGAATGCAGTACATCATATCTGGACTAACAGAGAAATTTGAATATTGGCGACACAACCACTTCCATGGAAACAATACCTGTATGTGAGAATGACACCTGACAACGGGTTCACTGCAGCTCATCATCAAGCTTTAACAGTGCAGCATGTTAACATTGTCATTGCAATTTAGTCTTCTGGCATTAGCTCTTAGCTAATGTGCAGAGTCACACAGCTGTTACCATAGTGATTAAAGAAAATCCCTTTTAAACTGTCTGAGAAATTGCATTTTTTGTGCAGCCTGAGAGAACAGTGTTCCTCATTTGGTACAATATAAACTTAATGTACACTGCTAAAAAAAAATAAAGGGAACACTTAAACAACACAATGTAACTCCAAGTCAATCACACTTCTGTGAAATCAAACTGTTCACTTAGGAAGCAACACTGATTGACAATCAATTTCACATGCTGTTATGCAAATGGCATAGACAACAGGTGGAAATAGGCAATTAGCAAGACATCCCCAATAAAGGAGTGGACCACTTCTCGGTTCCTATGCTTTCTGACTGCTATTTTGGTCACTTTTGAATGCTTGCGGTGCTTTTGCTCTAGTGGTAGCATTAGACGGAGTCTACAACCCACACAAGTGGCTCAGGTAGTGCAGTTTATCCAGGATGGCATATCATTATTTGTGCGGGAACCATAAATATCTGTCCAGATTTCCGCCTGTGAAATGCTGCCGCTGTTACGTTTCTTGCTTTGTGACAACTGACCCCTGCAGCCTTAGAGTTACATATTGACTGAGCTTGGTGTAATTTAAAAATGATGCAAGTAGTAAAATACAGAGCTGCTATTTGTACTCATCAAAAAACAACTTATTCATTGTTTCAGTGTTAATTTAATCATACAAATGCTTAATTATAGATACAGGAAAAAAAATTATTTTGACAATTTCTCTTCAGATAAATGTGCTATCTCAGGACTATGTAAACTTTCATCTCATCCACTCACAATGTCATCCATTTCAAGTCCATTCATAGTCACAAACCCAAAACTAGAGAATGAATCCAGCAATATTCAGATTTCCTCACCCCGTCTCTCCGTCACACACACACACACGCTCACGAGAAGCAAGCACACCCACAAAAAGAAAAGAGAAGCAGAACAGTGTATACTGTTTGGGAGGAGGACGCTCAGCTGACTCTCAAAACAAATAGTACAGAGCTGCAACACAGAATGCTGGTGACATTTTATGAAAGGGAAAACATCATGTTCCCATGAACTCCACGTAGCACGGCTAACATTTAGAGCTTCATCATTACAATTTGAGGAAGTTTGATAATCCTTGATTAATTATGAATTAATTAATTCAGTTTTAACAAATATTGTAACAATGTTCCTCATTTTATTGTTAAGCCATAATACATAATCAAAGCCACTGTGTGACATCATGAACAACATGAAGTAAAAATCCAGGTGTGATGGCAGACAGACTCATTTTCAGATAAATAAAACTTAAACGAACATACGTCAATCTTCATTTTTAAAGCTCAGACAAGGATGTGGTGATGAAACTGATGCTTACTGGTAAAAACTGGTATATTTAATTTTGTGAAAACAAAACTTAAAGCTGTGAAGAAGACAGTTTTCTTGGGGGGGGGGGGGGGGATATTAGCGTCCCAAACCAATAAAACCTTTTCGAAAATGCTTCACATCAAAATCCATAACAAGCCAAAAATTACTACTGTTCTGGATTAGCAGTGGTGGAGAGCATTTTGTGCTAATAGCATAGTAACAGAACATCTGTGGTAACAATGCTGATGATAACTATTAGTTGTCATATTTAAACTGTCTTACCAGTTATCACCTTTTCTTTACAATGTACTCTGCATGATCAGACAAGTTTAAGCTGGTCATCTGACTTTTAGCACCATCTGCTGGCTGTAAATGGGACTTCACACATCTGCAACGTACAATCTGCAAATAAATAACATCGGGACAATTAATGAGTCAGTTCATCCAAACGGTGCAAAATCACCCAAGAATACTCCAGAGGTTCATGCCTAATAAAGTTCTCTCAAAATACACGTACAAGTGAATACACACATCATCCTTTGCCCAAGCAGTTTACACCATTTTATGTCAGTTAAATCCGATGAGAAACCAGAACTCACATGCACACATAAAAGGCCTCTCTCTTTTTCTCTCTCTCTCTCACACATATATATTTATCTAATACACATATTCTAGACATGGACTCAGTAACTACAGTCATTCACCAGGCAAAATATATTTAAATGGCTTTTTCAAACTTTTCACACCTCACTTGCGTAAACTCACTCACTTCCTTTTGCACATTGTATCTATTTAAAGCAAAAACCCACCCTACAAAAACATAACAAAACAAAAAAAACATCATCCCATGCAGTCTGAACTGGGCACCTGCAGACTGGTTGGCTATATGACAACACAGATTAGTGTTATGGGTTTCTGAATTTTATCTTTGGGAGAGATGAGGTTCCTACACAGGTACTATCCAGATTTTCATGGGTTTATTTTTACTTTAGTAACAACACACACACACACGGATGTTTTCCACAGGGACTAGTATGTGGGTCCAAAAAAAAGGCAAATAATGTAGAACGTTGAATGAGTATTATAAAAAATAGGTCCTAATATGTGATCTGACCCAGTAACCTGGGTTTAAGGGGTCAAAAACTACCCAGTTGTAGAATGACTCTTTTTGAAATAGCTTTCTGAACCCTGTTTGAGGTGTGTGAATAAAGGCATTAAATCTCTAAAGTTGAACCAGACCCACAACATCTAAAAGAATATTTCATCTAGACATGAAAACACACACAGCCCTGGTAGTGCTGTGCATGTCCTCTTGAAGTTACTATGATTACCAGTTTCTGAACCGTAAACAACTCTCAAGTCATAATCGCAAATGGAAAATTTGGACATTCCTGAAAACTTAACAATACAGAAGTGAAAACCAAGTAAATATAGACACATCACATAATTTTTATAATGGATATTAATTAAGCCAAATTTTGATTTTCCTTCTATTTGTAGTTGATAACCTGCAAGATGGTAGGTTTTGCACTGCATGTGATAAAACTGGTGATAAAAGCACAATTCTGTAGTTGACTTTTATACTACAATACTATGGTATTCATCTGTGACCCACTAGCTGGAAAAACAGGTCAAACTTGTTCATACTAGTGGTTTAGCTTCACTATATTAAACTGGGATCAAGGCTGTTATTCAGACTCATGTGCACATGATTTACCCACTCGTATAAAAACATTGCAGCAAATAAAAGATTAATTTTTTCCAGTATAAAACATATATTGCACAAAATTTCAGTTTTTTTAAACAACTTTCAAGGCTTTAATGGGATGTAATATTACTATAACTTTTTACTTGCAATTACTTTCTTTTTTACACCTGTGTAGGAACCCCTAAGAGACAACGTATTCAATTACCCATGATAATACCAAACTGTATGTTGACTGTTGGGTTGGTTTTCCCTTTAATTAGCTGTGTTTTACAGTGTAAATAAAAAATAGTCGTGTGTCTATTTTTAAGGGTTTATAGCACTCTTACATGAAGCATTCACACATGCGAATCCAGGTTTTGTAGTGAGGTGGATGTTTCACTGTAGCGGATGTAATCCATCACCTCACTGTAATTTGTGTTTTTGTGGAAAGGGCCATGGGTTGGGGAGAGGGTCGTCATGAGTCAATATAAAACAACTGTTCCTCCCCCCTCCAACTCCTCTGCATTTAAGGTATCAAGCTCATCATCCACCATGGGGGGGAGGGGGGTCTTTGTCATTCTAGCTCTGTCCAAATGGATAGGGTCCGTGAATACCCTGGGGAAAAAAAGAGAGAAAATGTATTAGTCAAGCCTGGAATAGGGGTCAAACACAGACTCCCAACAGCATAAGAGAAACTTTAAACTCTGGCCACTTTATTAGATACACCTGCACAATCTAATGCAAGATTAGAATTTTTCAGTCACAGTGGGTGATGAAGTCATGCTGGAGTACACAACATTAAGAGGTGTTTCTAATGTTTTGGCCAACCTATTTTAAATTAATAAAGGAGCCAAAATGTTAAAACAAAGTGAGTGTATGTCAGAGGTGCGTCACTGTCTCTTCATACCATTGATTTCAGGTGAACAACTAAACCTGTAGTACTCACAGGAAGCAGCACAGGTAGAGTTCCTTTGAATTAAGTTTTTTTAAATATCCTGACTGGCTGACAAAGCAATGTGGTTCTCAACAGTCCAGTTTAACCACAGACGAGATGATACTGCGTAATACAATAACAACAATGTGGCTCAACCTGTGAGATTCAGGTGATTCAACAGAGTTAGCAAGTTGTTACACAGACAGGAAGGTGCAGTGACAAAGGACTTTTCTTCAACAGAGACCATAAGCATATTGTCCAACATTATGCTTAGGGCCAATCAACAATATAAGCAATTTACAGTTATACAGTAGCAATACTTGTGATCATCACATTACCTCTTATCTTTAACGCTGAGTTTAAAAAGAAGTAAAAAAAAGATTTTAAAAAAGTCTGTAGCTAAAAAAACAACTGCTTAATAAAGAATAAAAAAAATTTAAATTGCATTTCTTAGCACCTGCCACTGAATTGAAATAAAAAGGCGTTACGTCTGTCAAGGTGATGTGTGTTTGCCTGGTCTCTGTACAGTTGTAACATTTTGGACATTTTACAAGTAATGCTGTGCATGTTAGCACCATAGCATTTTACAGTACTCACTTAGTGCAGGTCTATAAGATTTTAAATTGCTGTAGCGCTGACCGTCTAAAACAGAACTGTGACGTGGAAATTTTAACCTTTTCGTTTGGCATCATACGGGGACAATGACTGCCTGAACCAAATGTCATGGTATTCCATCTGATTTCCATAAAGCTATTTCACTCTGGATGAAAGTGTTTGACTGTGGGACTGACAGAGGCATCACTTGCCTGGCCAAAAATGGCCTAACCACACCTTAAAATTCCTCTACTTGTTGCATGAGAATCAAGATGGAAAAAGGAAGTATGTGTCACCTGATTAATTGGAAACCAGATGATTACACATCTGCTAAATGCACTATACTCTACAAACAACTGATTCTGTCTTAAGACTTAATCTCTGTTCCACACACAGTTGTACTACACTAAGCTAAAATATCCCAGATGTCCTGAACCTGATACTTTGTCAAGAAAAAAGGGAAGACAAAAACTTGATTGAAAGTAACTTGTGGTAGCACCACACTCAGATCAAACTTTACAGTTTTAAGCACATTACAGGAAACACCTGGGTAGACACTACAAGCACTTGCTTTGTGAAAGTGTTGTATAAGAAAAATGTTGAACATTGTGGCAACTTAAATCTCTATGTTGTCTCATGAAATATAAAATACATTAAAAAGTAAAAAGCCCTGACTCACCCTATATTCTATTTTTTGCAAAATGATGCATTCAGTATTCAAATGCAGCAATGCTTGGTATGCAGAGGACCACTGGTCATTCTTTGCTCTCACAAAAGGCCTGTCAAGGAAGGCAAAGCTGTTCTGCCAAAGCAAGGTCTACTAATGCTCATCCAAAGCGGATTTCAAAATATGTAGTAATGTCTTACAATATACAATTATCGTATAATATAACCATATAAAAAAGTGTGGAGTGCCCTCTCCACAATTGGGGGTGAGAACCTGCCTCCAGTGGAGGAGTTTTAGTATCTTGGGGTTTTGTTCATGACTGAGGGTAGAATAGAGAGTGAGACAGGCAGGCAGATCAGGGCAGTAGTGAGGGCTCTTTATCAGCCCGTCATGGTGAAAAAGCAGCTGAGCTGAAAGGCAAAGCTCTCCATTTACCGGTCGATCTACGTTCCTACCCTCACCTATGGCCACAAGTTGTGGGTAGTGACCGAAAGAACAAGATCGCGAAGACAAACGGCCAAAATGAGTTTCCTCCGCAAGATCTCCGGGCTCTCCCTTAGAAACAGGGGGAGAAGCTCGGTCATCTGGGACAGGTGCTGCTCCTCCGCATCAAGAGGAGCCAGATGAGGTGGATCGGGAATTTGATTAGGATGCCGCCTGGAAGCCTCTATGGTGAGGTGTTCCGGGTACCCCCCAGCTGAAGGAGACCCTGGGGAAGACCCAGGACGTGCTGGAGAGACTATGTCTCTCAGCTGGTCTGGGAACGCCTCGGGATTTCCACTGGATGAGCTGCAAGAAGTGGCATGGGAAAGGGACCTCTGGGTATCTCTGCCTAAGCTGCTGCATGCGTAAATAAGCGGATATGGAAGGATGGATTTTCTCTTGTCAATCATGTTACACTTCTTACTGGTATACATTATTTTGTTGATTAGTGGTGGATGACCTGATCCTGCTCATCAGGACCCTGTTCTTCGTATGTGGATTAACTGAGTAGCCAGATAATACAGATCTGTTGGTTCTTTCAATGTTTCGTTGAGCTTGTTGTCCTAGCCATATATCTACGATATCAAACCGCCTCAGGAGCAGGGTTATTCTCCGATTGAGTCAGTTAAAAATTACTCAGTCTTCTATTTGAATGATATTTTCGACCAGGACATCTACCCAACTATGGATGTGTCACTCTTAAGTGACTGAGAAGAGAGAGACTGCTGTGTGATGCAACATTATACTTAGGCCTGAATAACTTAACAACCTGTTACTTTGTCCATAGTGTGTGAAATAATATGTAGGCCTACACCTGCATGCACACAAGAGAACTGTGGGATGACATCATTCACATAAAGGAGTGTGTAAACTCATTTACTTGCGATAAAATCACCACTGTTGCATTGTGCCTGTGGCTCAGAGGATGATGTTCACTCTTCAGTCATGTCTATGATGGGCCCATTAATTTAGTTTTTCACACTTTTGTTGAGTTACATATTTAAATTCTTTGTATATCAAAGCTCTTGCTCTGCTGATGCGAGTCTAACCATTTGCAGGATTAGTCCCTGTTCTATTTCTCCAGCGTTAATGTGCCTCAAACCTTCAGTCACTTTCTGGATGGAAACGTCTTGGCCACTGTACTTTCACTATTTATCTGGGTTATGATTGTGTTTTTGTCGTTCTGTAGTAGTTATTGTGCATTTTAAAAATGCAGATATCTCCGATGCAGCACACGAGGACAGCGTGTGGAAAAGTTCACAAAACAATTTACTGTCTCACTCTGACCAATCCTGATTCTGTGTCAAGGACAATTAATAATCATGAATAATTTAGACACCTGCAGAAATGTGCACTTTCTCACTGTGGAAATGTTCAAATGCACAAGAAATAGTTCTACATACAGCTGGAAGGCTACAGACTGTAGAAATGCTGTGGGGAGGGGAACCCACCTTGTATAGTGGTAGGGGAAACACTGCATTTGATGGTCCATATCCCACTGTAATGCGGCAGCGATATAAGTGGCGAGAAGAACCTTAAATGTGATGCACACATACCTGACCATAACTCACCACAGAAAGATTGGTTTGGAGACTATTTGACGCCCTATTTACAGCATTATGAGACAGTCCATTTTGATCTTGCTGGATTGGCTCTTGTGTGTGTTCCCAGGCTCCACCAGGATCTCTGAAGCTGTTGTCAGTGGTATCATGCTTGTTCTTCTGTGGCGAGGCGAAGGGGTTGAAGTCTCCCTGCACGTTCCGCTGGGGTTGGGTGTTGAACTCTGTCTCGAAGGAGGACAGCTGCTGGGTCACGCCGAGGAGACCTCCAACTTCTACGCTAAGAATCACCCAGATTACATCTGTGGAGAAAACAGCATACAAAAACTGACTATACGGCTGACATAATACACTCCAGTCTGTATATTGTAAATCAAACATTTTCAGTTGGGACCGTGAGACAAAACAAGCAAAAGCAAAGGCTTCATACTTCCATCAAGGTCTAATGACTATTTTATTGAAGCTTATAGAAGGGTCAATGAAGTAGTCATAAAACTGAAATGGCAGCTTAACCGATAATGAAAGTAAAAGTTAGCTGTATAAATTGCCTCATTAGAATTTAAACAAATAATTATTTTCATACCTCCATAGAATAAACCGGTGGCAGTGCACATCCTCCACTGGCCCTGATACATTCCAGGAGTTGTGGGACTTCGCATCTGCACACTCACATCTGATATTTCCTGGGGTTCTAGAGACTTTACCATAACTGTGTTAACATGCCCAAATTGATCCCCACCAATGTACTTGAGAGAAACCCCAGGAGGCCATGACTCTGCACCTGTAAGGAGCAAACAGGAGTCCAGATAGTTAAACAACAAAACCATGATAATGTCAGGGTGAATATCACATAGATATACAGTATAAAAATGCTACTCAAGCGATTTGTGTGAATGCGGTGGTATGTACCATACCTGTGTTTTGTATTCTCCAGGTTTTTGTGAACGGTGTGTCTGGAGGAACAGATTCTCCTTCCCCAATTGTCACATCTTCAACAAAGGACATGCAGGGTGCATTGACATTTGGGCTTTCAAAGTCGTAATATGCACCAATAGCAGCCTGAAGGTTCCTGTTTGGACAGAAAAGAAAAGGTATGTTTTCAGGAGTCAACATTAGCCAGGTAATGCTGGCTGTGAGTTTCTGAATTTGCATGTTACAACATAAACTGAAAGAGTCTGTCCATAACAAATGTTTGATGTGATGACCATCACACTAAGTGGTAGTGTTCGACCATGTTCGACCGCTGGTATGATGTTCTTTTCGTGAAATGCTGTGTTAATTTTACACCAGATATAATAGGACACACACCTTCCAAACAGTTCAACATTTGTCTCATCAGTCCACAGAATAATTTAAGTCTTGGGGATAATCTAGACGTTTTTGGCAAATGTGAGACAAGCCTTATTTCACAGCAATGTATGTAGTTGTGTGTAAAATAAAAAAGGGAATAGAAGTTTAGGAGAATTACAAAAATGAAAAATAATCATCCAGTGTAAACTTTGTGAAGAAGCACTGTAATGTTGTAATGTGTGTAATGTTGGAGGAAGATTTTCCACAACCTGACAACTGAAAATGTGTTATTTTGTCTTAAAGCTGATATGTAAAGCATTCAGAAATTATTTATTAATGAGTGAAAGAGCCATTAACTGCAGCTTGTAACCCCTTTATAAATGGCACCTTATCAGAAAGTGGAGTCCTGATTTGTAAGTGTGGAACTGGTGGAGTTCTTTAATGAACGTGATTATTGTTTATGGGTCATCTTCTAAGTAACTGATCATATGTGTCATCATGAAGAAATTGGATTTGTTGAGGGACAGCGTGATTCTATTTCTGTAACGTCATGACTGAACTGAAAACCAAACAACTGTCACGTGATGATGTCATCTTTCCAATATGACGCGGTGATTTCCAGACTTTCCAACGTGAACTCTGTTTCTGGGTGGTATCCCCCCCTTCTGAAAGCTACGTTGTCGAGAGCAACTAAAACCCTGACACCCGGTGATTGTGGACACGGGAGAAGACGCTTTGGTGGAGACCACTTGTTGTAGCCGCTGATAGATCACGACTGGTTACGTCACCAGGCTAATGTGAGCCGACTGGTGCTGCTGCCTTGAGTTGTGTCTCCTCAAAGAGCTCGGTTTAACTGGATCTCAACGCTGTTATGTAATGTGGCAGGTCCACACCGAGAGTTCCCCGAGCTTAAATTAGCCTGCTAGCTAGTTAGTTAGCTCGTTTTTAGCCTTTTCGGTTATTTCACATTATTATAACTCACAGTCCGGACAAACTTTAACGTTTCACTTCCGTTTGCCCCTGAAACGATCGTTAGGAGTTAACCGCCGTTTCCCGTGCAGGAATAGTGGGCTTTGCACAGTTACTCAGCACTGTGTGTGCCTTCCTCCATTTTATTAGCATGTTAACGTATGCTAACTAGGTAATTTAACAGCAAGGTTAGCGTCACGTTACTGTCCGACAACAGGCCCTCGTATCCCCGCACTCACCAGTTGGTCATGTCCAGGAAGAAGGCGCAGCCGGCTGGGTTGAGCTGAAAGCCAAGCAGCCTCTGAAACTCCGAAATGAGGACGTCCTTGTCCGTGGTGCCCATGCAGCTGAACTTCTGCATGAGCTCCGCGTCCACGTCCATGTCTGTGCCCTCCATGGATGGTGGGTGTCCCGTAGCCGAGACGGGTTGGTGCGGGGGATCCTCTCTCAGTTTGGTCCGAGGCCTTGTCCAGTCATAACAACCAGTCCAACAACAACAACCGTCAGTGCGCATGGCACAAACAGGGGGACGGTGTTTGACGTTGCAACAGCCCGCGCGTCATCTTCGCCAATCACGCAGTGGGCGTCGACGTCATCTGTTGCTATTTGTAGCCACCTTTTCATTGGTTTGTCAATGAAATCCATGTTGCTCTTTTCACAGTTTACTATCAGGTATGTAAAAGTGTAACAAATGATGTAATGTTTACATTTACACACAGTGCACTTATAATGAGATAATGCCCCCTCTTACATAGGAGCAGCTCCCAAACTGAAAGAGCTACAAATCAAACATCTGGCTGCTTCTCTTAAAGATGTTTTTGTCTCCCTTTGGTCATTTTCTATCTATCTATACTTGTTTTCTGTCTTTTCCCCCTCAGGCCTAGCCCTTTGATCTACAACAGAATGATCAGTTCTCTGTTCGCAAAGGCTGCCTTTCAATATTCATACTATTATCCTACTAAGGAAGTTTGTCTGAAATCATTAGTGGCAACAATTTAAACATGGCACTGGTCCTAACTGCTCTTTCCGTGGACGTGATTATTAAAGAACTTTATATTTCTAATCTGTGCTCATACCATTATTTGTTTGAAAGAATTTAGTATAACAGTAGACATGTTTTTATATGGTGTGATAAAATATTTGTAATATTTATTTGGACACATTTATATAAATGTAGATAGATTAAATATTAAAAAAACTCAGAATAAACTTTTCATTACATACAGTAATTTTGTTTTAAGACTATTTATATGAGTATTGGATACAGTTTCATATATTGGCTACTTCCTATGTATGAATGATTTGACAGACGTCCACTTACTAGATTCTTTGAAGGATGAATGATACTGTCAGTCTACTAAAATATAATGTACAATTTTGTAAATAAATAAACCACTATAATAATAATAATGAAAGTTATACATAGAAAGGGCAAAATATTTAATTTATTTATGTACCATACACCAAAACTATCAAGCAAATGTTCATATTTAGTTAAATAGTATGCTTTGCCATTAAAAGAAAGAAACAAAAATATTTTGCGCACGTATTGTGATTTATTTCTGAACAAACTGCGCGCCTTTAATAAGCTACCAAAACACAAACCAAACGGAACCTTTGTGTAACAGTTTTGAGTCATACAACCTTCAGGCGGAACGAACAATGGGCAGATCTTATTTATGGTAGGAACCATTAGTTGGAACACCGGAATCGCGGTCTTGACGGAGGTTGCCGCAAAACATGCCTAAGTGAGTTAGGATAAGTCATTTTATGTTAATATTTGAATTTTACTCACTATAAACCGACTTATTATTACGGTTTATACTAAGTGTATAATGGGGGCAAGATACTTCGAAAACGAATGGAACAGGCCGGTTTCTTTTCAAATGAACGCCGCCAGCTTTGTTTGGGCTGCGTCTATGTACTGGACTGAACCTCGTTGTAAACGCTAATCAACAGGACAGCACAGTTATATTAACTCGTTAGATTTTTCTAAACTCCAAATTACATCGTTTATGAATCTAGGTAAAATTATATTTTTGTGGTTAACAAAACAATACCAAATCTAGATCCGTTTATTCGAGATTTCTGGAGTTTTCGACCGCACCACACGGCTCTCATCATTAGATAAGAGTTTAACGTTTAGTTGTAATGAAATTGTAGATGCCAGACTTTACATTTTTTGCGTAAAACCTAAACACTAGAACGTTTTAATTGGACTTAACTTTAACTTGGCCTGCTTTAGCAAATTCCGAATACTTTAGGACGACTTGTCTGTGTTAAAGTTTGGTTTTGGTGAGACTGGGTAGCAATGGTTCCAGTACCATATTTTTCAGAGATAACAGCAGTTTATACAGAAGGTGTATTGGACTATTAAGCGACATCTAACACATAGGTATATACATTTACTTTCAAGACACAAATAGCTAACTTTCTTAAAAGCTAAGCCGCACAGAACAACACATCACAATAGGATAAATATCTAAGTAATATGTATCTTTGATTAAAGTCACGATGATGAAGAGTTGCAGCTTTTTTTGTTCTTAATACCTCTTAATTTTAACATTTTACAGGTTTTACTGTGACTACTGTGATACCTACCTTACACATGATTCAGTAAGTTGTGTTTGTGTTCACCATATTTTTTTTTTATCAAGTGATTCACATAAAGTATCACAAGACTCCTCTGTGATGTATTGTGTCCATGTTAAATGTCCCGACATTTGTTTTATTTCCCATCTAGCCATCAGTGAGGAAGACCCACTGCAGTGGACGAAAACACAAAGAAAATGTGAAAGACTATTACCAGAAGTGGATGGAGGAGCAGGCTCAGAGTCTAATTGATAAAACAAGTAAGTACATTATTGTCTCAAATGAATCTAGAAGTATTAGGCTAGTTTAATTTTTTTTTTACACGTGGTCGTCTCTCTTCTTCACAACTTCTGAAGTTGCGTGAACGACTCCTAAACATGACACTGACCATTAGTGGCAGTGGCAGGTTACTAATGATTTATCCATTCATACTAAAGTCATTCGTTTACGCTACAACTGTGGGAGTAGCATTTCTTATCCGTATTTAGTGTCCTGGTTAGATGTAGACAGGAAACGTCATGTTAGAGTAAAGCCTGTTAGACAGCCCACACAAGGCATACTTATGCACACGTGTGGGATATCCAAGCTCTCTGCTTAAATAGTGCAATGTACACCAGCTTACGTGGGCCCCCTCAGATTACAGATCACTGATCCACATGAGAGATTCAAAGCCAAACAGTGTAGTATTGTCCACTTTGTGTCGTGCTGTTTGAGAGATGAAATTCTCTTTTCTAACAACAAGAACTTAAAACAGAAGGTGATAGGATACACATCCTTTGAGCAAGAATAGATCATCACTCTGTGTTTTTTGAAGTAGTAATACGGATTTTGGATGTGTTTTCACATAGGACCTCACGTGTTATAGTTAGTTTTGTTTGCAGTAAGCACTTAGAATATTAAAACGCTTGATTGTTCTAAGAAAACACATGCAAGAAATTATAAGACTGTGTTTCTGTTGTTTGTTTGTTTGTTAATGTTTTATTTTGTTCTCCAGCGGCTGCATTTCAGCAGGGAAAGATTCCTCCCACACCATTCCCCGGTGGCCCTCCCCCAGGTGAATATATCATCAGCTTTTTCATCTTTAATAGCTGAATAACCTTAAAATGTAGTTTATATAGTTACAGCATATATTAAGTTACATTAATACCCTTATGCAAAATACTGTATGAAATACTTAAAATGGATAAAACTACCAGCACCATGGATTTAATGGAGACCTGTAGGAAAAAATATTTCTGCTTCTGTTGTGACACACGTCTTTAAAGACTGAGCAATAGAAATATTTTTACATGTGGTTGGGGTGAATGATGAGTACCCAACTGATCTCCTGCTCGCTTGGTGCTTTGTTTGTTTACGGCCTGAAATTACACTTTTACAGTATTGCGTTATCTATTTTTGTTCATGAATCCTTTCTTGCCATTATGACACTTCAGATTTAAATCATGATCTGGGAAGTAATCCCACATGTACACAGGTGTGTGTTTTCTATGCAAATTAAATGAAAGCATTTACAATGTGAATCTGATTGAATCTGTGCAGTGTATACGGCAGTACACTGTGTTCTAACGTTTGCCGTTTGTGACACAGGTGGGCCTCCTCGACCAGGCATGCTACCAACACCCCCTATGGGAGGGCCGCCTATGATGCCCATGATGGGGCCTCCGCCACATGGGATGATGCCTGGTGGACCTGGTAATAAACATGTTTCTTTGACAGAGCTTCATTTATTCTCGACTTCCTCATTCCTCTCAGACAGCTGCTCAGTTGTTTATCCAACTTCATTGAAACTTGGCACCGGAGCTGAGAGTGATGGAGCAGTAAACGGACACAAGTCGCACTGTCTCATGCTGTCCAGTATTTTTTCCATCAGTCGTGTTGTGGTTTGGTTATTTTGAGACACGACTCAGTTTGTGAAGTTTACAGCCTGCAGTGCTGTTGTTCCAACATTGCTCTGTGTACTGTGACACAGCTTGAAAAAAGTGCAGTGATTAGCCTGACGAATTGCAAGTCAGCTGAGGGTTTTTTCTCGACTCATGCATCGAGTCCTTGACATTTGTGGAGCAGCCACAGTTTAGATTTTTATTAATATTTTCTTGTTTAAGTAGTAAATTGACACATAAATCAATATTTGAGTTGAAGCACTGATGTAGACTTGATACAATCAAATCTTAAGTTTGCCCTTATTCAGAAAACTGAGAGTAAAATATTTTATGCCACATTGGCTTGTTTAATGAGATTCATGTATGAGTTTAACCAGGTCTGAAGTTTTAAATATTTTTTGTAAACTGTTGCCATAGAGAAATACCTAATCTGTGTCACTGTCACTGTTAGGAGGCATGAGGCCGCCAATGGGAGGACCCATGCAGATGATGCCAGGACCCCCACACATGATGCGTCACCCTCGACCGATGATGATGCCAGTCAGGCCGGGCATGATGAGACCAGACAGATAAGACAGAGTGGATTTTGTCCGTTCTTTGTTGCCACGAACAGACACAGTCTAGTGAGGACACTTGGTTTTATCAGTGCGAAATGTACAACCTAATTCCTCGACTGTAATTATGTTGTTTTTGCATAATTACTGTGTTTTTCGTTGTCATTGCCAGATCTGTGGTATTTATTACTGTATGCCTCATTAGAATTACTTTCAGACCCCATTTTGGACATTTTTCATTAAACATTCTCTCATGCGTTGGTGTGAAGAAGGAAAAATCTCGTCTTACCCGGAGTACGCACAGTTAAAGAGCGTGTTTGATTTGGCAACATTTCTTACTATGTTTTTGTTTCATTTTAGGTTTTACATGTATTTGTTGTATTTCTTTGCAACTGCTTTGAGAAATAAAACAGTGATTTTAAACCTGTCTTTTTAATAGTCTAGTCCATAGCAATTATGTAATAATAATAATAATAATTGATACTTTATTAAAGCCTTTGTGGAAATTCTTTGTGAAAAGGCAGCTGCATTTTAGGTGCCAACAAATGGGTTTACAGTTCTCCTGAGTAACGGGTTTACAGTTCTTCTGAGTAACGTTAATAGTCAGGTTGAAACTCGGGAGCTAGGTTTTGAAATATGTGATAACACAAAGCTTTATGTAACCTCAAAAAATATTCATGCCTGAGACGTTGGTTTTATGTTATTTAATTACATGTGACATTATGGTGTAGTTTTATTTCAAAAAGTCCTTAGAATGTATTACAGTTTAACAACATTTTTCTTGCCAGTTGGGGAACATAATGCACATTAACTACTAGAATTGCTGTGACAGTGGCTTTTACTGCAGGAGGTCTTTAATCCCTCTTTTCGAAATTTCACTCAGGACCATTAGACCTGCAGCATACACAGTCACTACTGCTAAACAGCATAAAAATGCTCATCCTCTCATGAATAAGTCTAAGATTTTAGCAAGAAGTTTTATGAACTAAGGTCCAGGTAGGATTTATTTAACTAACTACACTTTTACAGAAGTGCAAATCTATACTTTATGGCTATCAAACAGGTTTTAAAATGTATTATAGTGTAGTATTTAATACAAATTTAAAAAAAGGTATTGAGTCAAATGTAGATGAATCCCAGAGAAACAGTGTCATTCTTTGACGGCTCTCTTCAGTTATGTTCTCCAAAGTGGCAATAATCAGCTATAAAATATTTTAAACAATAACATGACAAATGAGTCATGTCATGAATAATCAAACAAATACCCAACTCCAAAGTTCCAGTCATCTCTAAGGAGCCTTTAGGTCTTTAATGTGTCCTGCCACTTGGTTTGGCTCACTCTCACTGCTCTCCTTAGCATCGTATCCAGATACAGATTGTGGTGTAAACACTCTACTGTTCACATAACAGCCAAAGTTGGCAGCTACCTGCTGTGCTCAGTGTAGCAGAGCACTTCAATATTCCCCTCAGAAGTTCTTGAAAAAAGACTGAATGTGCCTTACCTCAGCCAAGAAATATGATTTCAAATTAATGTTAGTGTTTAATATCTCAATGTATTTGCTTTGGTTCAACATTGTGACCGTCATAAAGTGACAGTGTATCTGTCTATGCATTGATTTGTGCTGATTAAATGTAGGAGTGAGCCTTAAAAATTCAAGTTTCTAGTTGGCAACTAAATACAGTTTTTGAGCTGTTAATAAAATTACAAGGCTGCAACTCTGGGGTATTTTCATAATTGATTAATCTGAATATTTAGTTTTTAAAATGCCTGTAATGGTTTGCTACAATCAGACATCTTGTTTTGTCTGATTGACAGTCTAAAACCGAATCTACTGTCATGCATGACAAAACGGCATTGAACTTTGGCAGTTTTACCTCAAATCATTGGAACAGTTATTTGATTACCAAAAATAGTTTTTTTTTTAACTGATTAATTAACTCATTGTTTCAGCAAAAGTTCATTTTTCACTGTGAACCTGCCAAAACATCTCAGAATGAAAACACGTTTATTTTTGCCCCAAGAAGAAAGCAAGCAAAATTTAAGTTGAAATTTGATCAAAAGAGAGCATGCTCTGTGACCCTGACACACTCAGCATTGTGCTTTAGTGTTATATTTAGTGTTACATCCTGTGTTGTCATTATATTAAGATTTTTACATTCTAAAAACAACATTTATGAATTTATGCAGGTATTTTTATTTAGCGCTAACAAGGAAAAGCTAACCTGCGCACATCCTGCTCTGTGCATTCTGGACAAACATTACAAAAATTGCAAGAAGATATAGAAACCATGTGCATGTTTTAAATATTGTTTCACTACACAGTTGAGCTGACCCTCATTACTTTATTCAGTCAAGCATGTTTGAAGAATTACAGCTCTTATGTAACAATGTGCAGCTGCTAGTGAATCATTATTTCAGCTGACTTTTGTATCTACAATGCCTTGAGAATTCGGCTCTCTTCGTATTCGTATATTCGTATATTTATGAAAGTGTCTCAACAGATGGAGCTAGAGAGTTGTGCTCTATTGCAATTAGAACCAAAAGACACTCAAATGATGTGCGATGACCGATTATGTGCTTCCATGGACTGTCAGATTTCTTTGTATCTTCCTCTCCCACAGGACATTTTTGTGGCTTTATGGTTTAGAAAATTTCTAGGTCACATATAAAATAGAAACAAATTTGTTGAGGGGCAATAGCCATATGCTTCACGCTGTGTTTGCCAATTTATATACTTGCAGACCGGAGGGAAAGCACTGCAAAGACAATCCTGACTGTTACAGTGCTCTGCACCGCATCACATAACTTTTGGTAGCTATCAGTCATGCATGTTGTAAATTGTGATCTTCAAAGACATTTTGGTAGATTACATGCAATCTGATTGCCACTCTAAGGGATGGATTCCATTAAATGTCCTATAAACATTCACTCTCCACTTCACTGACACAGGAATAAAACCATGTTAATGCACATTTTATGCATATGTCGAGCATAGGCGAATGCCTGTGTGTCATCTGGAATCACAAGAGTCTTTATGAATATTCAATCTAGCCATGAAGTGGAGCGTTGCCCTGAAGGGAATGAACTGGAGTGGGGATAAGTGTTTATGATTACAGCTCAGGAGTTGAGGAAATAAGCCTTGATGGTGAGAAATATGTATTATAATGACTCAGACACTACAGGGTTTGGACAATTCACTGTTAGATGATTATAATTAGATTCTGATACAACTACAGCATTTGAAAGAAAGCAGCAATCAATTCCATTAGGGTTAGAAACTTCTTTTCCAATGGAGGCCTAGACAAAATGCATCGGTGGATTACTGAATGTACCCACTGGGCGCAGAGTGTCTGTATGAAGGGAGTGTTAATATTTAGATGTAGATGTAGATGTACATAGATCCCCATTACAAGATACACAATGATCCCAAAGACACAAAAGATGTCCTGGAAAGTCTCACAAACTGCTGAAAATTAAAGAGAGTACATGTAAACTTGTAAATTTGTATTGAATTCTGTTCAAGTAGCCTGAGCAAGTAGGCTATTTGAAACCTATTGGCTGCAGTGATGTAACATTGCAGTATAAATTTGAAGAAGAAAAAATTGAATGTAATTGTCCACATTTTATCGATTTTCAATAACTAACAACTATGTGCAAATGTTTACTTTCTTAATATTTCCATGGCTCCTCCACCTTTCACACATTTCGCCCATCCATCTATCCCAAAACTGGAAATTAAGTAAAAATCAAATACTGAACTTACAGTTACATAAGTGTTCAGATCATTAATTTGATACTTTCTAGAAGCTTCTTAAATAAGTGTCTACAGGCTTCTCATACCTGGATTTTGACAGTTTATCTCATTCTTTCTGGCTCATCCATCTGATTGAATGGGAAGAGTCTATGAACTATCATCCTTAGGTCTCTCCACACACTGAAGGACAGTCAGTACTCCAGTGCTGTTTTGGCTGTATGCTTTGAAATATTGTCATACTACAAAGTAAATTCAGTTTACGCTATTCTCCTTCTCTGGATTTGGCTTCATTTATTCTTCTCTCTCTGTCCAGATGAAGAACATTGTCTGGTGTGGTACTACAAATTTTAAAAGGCTCATTGTGTACATTTTTCAACTTCAAAATAAATTTACAGTGCTTTTAAATGCGCAAAGTAAAGGGGTCTGAACACTTTCTGTATTGTGACTGTCTGCAAAGCTTTAAGCAGTAGTTTCATCTCCACCACTGTGAATGTAAAACATACAAAGTCTGATTATTAATGTCTACCATGAAGATAATTTATGGTATATGTATTTATGATTACTAATTGTAATATGTAATAAATAGAAAGTCATTCAAATTAGCTAGATGACTGATATTTTTTTTTCATAATTTGATCCCCTGATCCTGAGAAACTGCACATCCACATGCCGCCAAAGAAGGCAGGAGCCTGATTCGTAGTCATTTTGTGTCTGTTTCAGTCAGGGTGTCATCAATAGGAGGGACGGAGACCTTTTAACCTTTCTGTGCCCTGGGGCCCATTTTGTCATAATTTATCCATGTGAAGATGGCAGTGAAGTTTCAGACAGGAGAATACAACACAAGCACAGTATAGAAATTCTTCAGTGAGGTAAGAACAGCAAGGGCTATAAAAAATCTAAAGAAAAAAAAAACAAAGTTGTTTCAGGAAATCAAGCTAATCACTTACATCAAGAAAACCAGATTTTGGTGCACTACACTACAAGCATCCTCTCTTCTTGATGTGATCCAACATATGTTAATATGAGGATCTTGATTGCCTTTTGATTGATTTGACTCTTTTACAGACCAGTTCACACTCGCCTCTTTAATATTCCTGTCATATGTCAATGCGTTAATCTTCCGAACATCGACAGTCAGGGCTCGCTGTAGAGGCACTCCAAAAACTATTCTCTGCAGCCCGCAGACCCATCAGCAAGGCCGTGAAAGACAAGGTCTAAGGAGCACTGCTGATTGATTAACTGCTTACTAAACAGGTTTGAATGTGACTGACAGGCAGATCCTCCCAGATGTACACAGCCTCTGAAGGATCATTTTGGGTTCTGTGTTCAAGATGATGCACCAGCCTGTAGTTGGCATTTGTACCACTCACCAGCCTTGGTTGAATGGAAGATGATAATCCCCTGACTGCCAGTTCCTCTAAAGCCAATTGGCTCTCATAACTGCATGAAGACCAGACTGATGCTTGGGAGTGTGGCATGCAGGAGAAGCTGCTGGGTGAGCTATTGATTGAATGAATCAGAGAGTAAGGAAGCCGTTTGCAAGGCAAAGATTTTGTACAGTCTTTCAAAACCCTGTGTCTCCCCCTTTCCTCCTCCCTTTTGTCTCCTTCTTCATTTCTGATTCTACCTCCTCTTTTCCTCCTCCCTCCGGTCTTGTTCTCTTTGCTGTCCTGCTACCACTGCATCCACTACTCTGTAATTTAATCCTTTTACTTGTGGCTGAAGATCAATATCCATTTTCCTCGGCCGTAGGGAGAGCCTCTTGAATGTGCTTGTTTTAAACAGTGGATGTGTTGGCCAGCAGGGGCTCCCACGGGCCTGCAGGCCGATACAGATGTAGGATACCAGAGTATCTGAGAAAACAAAGTGAAGCTTTGTTCTCTCACTAACCTGCTCTACAAAACACAGCTGTTGAAGCTTTAAGTGTATTTTCAAATGTTTTTTTTATTGTACAGTGACATCATTTAAAATGAGAAGCTTTCTTTCTTTTAGATCACAGATGAATAATCCTCTTCTGCTGAAAAGTTGAAAAGCAACGCCCGGCTGGTCTGCAAATGAATGACACAAAATCAGATTCAATTAAGGATAATTTGATTACTGGGTAAGTGACCAGGAAGACAGTTGGAATTATTATTTCTTCTCCCTCCAGGAGCGATTTACTGTCGACACAGTGTAACATACTAGAATGGCAGATGAAGAGCTGTTAGCTTTACAGTTCTGTAATTCAAGCTGTGTCATAGAATTCGTCACTCGCTGCAACTGGGTGAACACTTTGAGATTGTTAGCAGCCCTACTTTATTAGGAAGTGTCTTTAGTCCGGCCCATGGTGGCCTGGCACCGGCCAGCTGTACACTCTGTGGACACTGACAGTGATTCTCCTTCACCTTCTCCATCGCGTTCTGCATGGGTTATAAATAACCACGTTAAATATTCATCTGTCAGCATTTGCATGTGCAAGTATTTTGCACTTCACAGCTGAGTTTCATAAAGTCAAAAGGACAGGCAAACAATTTACACAACCATTAACCTGTGTGGTTATAAATACCAGGGTCAAATGAGAATAAATACGTTGGTTTCAAATGTGTTGAAATGTTGTGTTAAAGTCATCCAGAACTGCCCACCTCACCTGTATGTGATATTCACACATCTGACTTTATGTCAGCATTTATTCAGCAGCAGAGCAAAGATCTGCACCAGTCAGTATTTATAAATCTAATTAAATGTATACTGTGTTATGTGACATTTGTAATCTACTTTTACTGCAGCTGATCTTAAAGTCTTTCACCCAAACAGAGCTTCAAAGTTCTTCCACTCAGTATATTTTATTCATTTATTAGGTTCTTGACAGTATACAAGTGACATGAAATAAGAGCAGAGAGAGAGAGAGAGATAGAGACATGGGAAATGAAAAAGACAAACTGACAACAAAGCATGTCTTTTTTCACAACTTCCAAAGCCATATAATATGTCACAGGATTATCCAGCTCTTTCATTCTTCATCAAAAAGTGTTTTTTTGTCTCCATCAGGCCAGAAATTACATTGCTTTAACTTGTTGAAGCACTTCAGGATACTTTGAGGAGAGATTTGAGAAAACACCAGAGCGTACCAAAGTACCTTTTCATACTTTTGAAGTACTAATTCTATTGAACATCATTGCGTAGATGTTTTTATATTTATCCTTTCTATACAGAATGTATGTGCTGGGTGATTTCATACTGACTTAGCTTCAATCATGGCTTCATTCAAAATTTAAAAGGACACGTTAAAAGTTCATTCTTGACATTATACTTTACAGTGAAATGGAATAAGAATTTTATTTTGTACTAATAAAAGTTTTTTTTAGTGTAATACACTTAGACTTGAGTTCAAATAAGTGTAGTGTAACGTTGCCATGTATTACTCAACCATAATCATTATTGTAATTTTCAACAATTAAGCAGAGATGACTTTTTTGTATGTTTTGCCACATAATATATTAATTTGATATAATATTATGTACCAAGATTGTGGAAATAGTGGTAAGAGTAAATTAAAATCAACATTTTATGTGAAGACAAGTCAGAATGTTACTATCATGAATAATGATTTACTTATGCACCATTTACTATTCTTACAGCCAGGTGAAAGGGAGAAGCAGAGTTTAAAGTAAGAAAGAACGTGAGGAGATTATTCCATTTCCCTCTGGGTTGTTTTTGTTTTCCCCAATTCTGTCTAAATTTGGAACAACTTGACTTTATAAATTTTTCATATAACCTCACCTCCAACTAAAGGACTTAAATTTTTTATCATGGTCCTCATCACCTCAAACATATGGTTCTTATCCATACATGCATATAAAATTTGTTGCAAATTTCGGCCTCTTTAGAGTGTCTCCAGCCTGTAAGAAATCTTATTTTCCTGCTTTTTCCTGTAAATCATTCTGGCCCTGTGTTCTTATGATCTTGTTCTAGTTTTGCCTGAACATTTTAGTTTTTTTTTTTCTTACCTTTACTTCATTTGTTGCACTTAAGCTCTGACCCAGATTAGTTTTTTTTACTTAAAACTGCACACACACATGCTTTTAAGCTATTTCAGATAATTAAGAGCTACCTTTACAATGTTGTTGTTGTTTTGAACCGAATTCACCCACAGGCTGATATCCTCCATGCTACATGTCTCAATGGGATTACCTGCATAAATAAAGGTTAAATTAAAAAAAATTTAAATATGGACTTTTTGCATGAATTTGATTTGTTTGCCAATAAAGTTTTCAAAACATATGAAATGCTTATAACTGTTCTTCAACATTCTTCAACACGACTGAAACTTGGAAAGAAAACTTAAAAGACTGAAGCACCAAAGTTTTCTAAAACACTAAATGTGTCTCACTGCCAACACCTTCAATCATGACTGTGTGTGGACTGAAACTTGGCATTAAGCAATATTTCTTTACTAAACTGCTGTTTCATGGTATTGTATTTAAATCCTGACAAAACCGAAAACATTACACTGATCTATTATTGATCTATTAGAATCATTTTCCTACTACTACTGACATCTTTGTAATTCAGTAACTAATACAGTAGATGTGTTAGCTTATGGAGATATAAAGTTAAAATAATAGCTGCTATCTCATTTTTTTTTCTTTTTTTCTTTTACTAAATTGAAGTGATTTGGTGTTTAAAATGACTTATTTAATGGATTGTAACAAAGCATACTGTTAATAAAAATATGTTAAGTGAAAGCTGGATGTACATTTTATTGGAAGATAGATTTTCCCGTTACACATTATGAAGATTATCATAATGCAGAGAGCAGTATCTGCATATCAGAATATAATAATCAGCCTGAAAAGCTTATGGAAGCATTGCAGACTTTGTATATCTGTATCATTTTCTGTGCACAGAAACAGTGACACTGACGAACTGCTGTAAGTGACCTGCAGTTCCAGGAGGAGTCATCATATGGATTTCTGATTTTCAGAAATAATACATGGTATTGTTGCTGTGCAGAAATTAAGAAAATGAAGCCGGAGCCTCACATCTCCTACACTTTTTTCTCATCATAAGCAGCACATGCAATCTAACATTCAGTCCAGCTCTTTTCACATTTTCACAATTGCACAACATGATGAATCCAAAATGAGGTTGCAAAATCTGCTGGTTTTAGCCATAATGATGATGAAGATTACCAGCAAATAGAAGATGCACAAATCATTTTTTTTCCAGCTTCAGAGGCTTACCCAAAACTGCCTTACAGTAAGTATCCCAAATTGTTTCTAATTGGAAGGCTGTCTTTGTACTCAAGTGTCGCTCTGCTTATCTCTCCTTCAGAAATTTTACTTGTTCCCGTCTGTCAGTCAATATGCACCCAAGGTGGAATTGAAAAACCCATCATCTGTTACTATCTTGTCATCCACGTAATGCTGTTTAATACAAAAATTTGCTCTTGTTACAAATGAGCAAAACCCATTTTTATCAAATTATGAGACCCTGCTTTCCGCTGGCTGTTCTTTCTTTTCTTTTGTTGAAGATTGAAGTCAGTGCTCTACTAAATTAAAACAAACCTCGGCCCATTTCCAGGCACATTTTTATTCTGAAAATCCACTGTTTTTATGCTTCTTTGAAAAGTTGTTTGCTTCAGAAATAACATATTTCATGTTCACATAACAATAAGAACAGATTTTCTTTCTAAAAATAAGAATGACCCGGCTAAAACAACATCTTCTGTAATATCACCTTTTAAATCTGATATAACAGCAAGCTGGGACTGAATACTAGAGTGCCGTCTTGCCTTTTACTCTTTTACTCTAGCAACAAGTAAAATTGCTTCTAAAAATGTGCTCAATATAGAGTCAAGGGCAGAGTCTATTTTTATGGAAGGAAAGAATTCTTACTCTCTAAAATTCTTTGATGTTTGAGAGTTAAAAAGGCTAAAAGCCTTTGGCTAAGTGCTGTGTATCTTAAGATGAAGGCAGATTTAGCCACAGCAATAAAGTTTTGCACATAAAAGAATGACTTTCTTAAAAGATGTGAGACAGTCAGCGGGGTTTGTGCAACAGGGAACAACACAATAAAAACATTCCTGTAGTATTTTGTATCTTAAATATATTATATTAGAATGTATTAGATATTTATAAATGGATTTTACCAACTTTTAATAGTGATTAATATCTTTGTTCACAATGTGTGCATCTATTTTAACTTCCTGTGTGAGCCATGAGATAATTGAGGTGGATTTTCTTACAGTACCACGTCACACTTCTTGACTCTCAGCTGAAGATATTGAGGATGTCTGATTGATTCATGACTGTTCATATCACTGCTATCATTAAAACATATATCTTCACTACTTGCTAGGTATGGAGCTTGTCAAGGGCAGCTATTATGGTGGTGTTACATTGAAAGTGGCCTGGCTGTGAACCGTCAGCATTAATCCGTGGATTAATTACCCTCCCTTCTCATCCTTGCTCTACCTGCTCTCCTCTGTGGCTTGGCTCTCACTTGTTTCATTTGTCCTTTCTTCCCTTTTAATTTAAGTGTGTCCCCTATTCACTCTTTGACCACATACCTTTGATAAGACGCAACTGATCTTGTCTTATCAAAGGTGTTAGCTATTAGATTAAAGAGACTGCAATTGAAGTTAAACAGGGAATGTGTTTAATCTGTCAGTGGCCATTGTCATCAACACTCCCTGATGGGAAATGTAGAAACATGGAGCTGTGTCCATTGTTTTCATCGACAGCGCAACACAGCAGAGCACACAGAGAGCATTAACCTAACACAGGAAGCTCTGCATGCCCCTGGCTTCTACACAAACATTTACCCCAGCATGCATTCCGTGCATCCACACACAAGCATGCAAAAACGCATGCACTGCAGATGAACACATGCCTGCATGCACACACAACCCTCTTACAGACAGGATATCACGCCAGCGTTTCTCATCTTACATACAGATGAAGGAACTATAGTTGGATTTTACGGTGCGCTTTGATTCTGATCTTCCCAGCATGCTAAATTTATCTGTTAAATTTATCTTCATCCTTATGTGGCTGGCAGCGTTTGTTGTAGCACATGATGAGAATAAGCAATCACTTAGAAGACCCAAAACATATTTTTCTTTTGAAAATCATGCAGAACCAATGCTGTAAACAGTTTTAGAAGATGTGAATTCACGTCAGCACTGCTTGAATGTCTTGCTCAGGATTGATTGCTCTCTATTGTACACTGTCATAACAGCTTGTCTTATTCAAAGGCATCTGGTGGCGATTGATTACCCGGTAGACTTCACACTGGAAACATGATTAGTAATAGGAGTGATGTATTCCTTTTGTGTGAATTGTCCTGTAGTAAGAGACTAAGGTGACTCTCTTTTATTTATTAAAGATAATGTTCAAACAAGCTACCAGAGGACAAGATGAATCATTACGCTTGTTTAGATGAATATTTCTATCCCTCTCTCCATGAGACAATTAAGACTGTGAGTCTTCAGCCATGCCAGCGGCTCTATGAGGCTGTACACAAAGGCGCAGCATTACTTTGAGCTAAATACTAATGACAGCTTGCCAACATGCACACAATGGCAATTCTAATGATGTTTAGCAGGTATAATGTTTATCACGTTAACCATTTCAGTTAAGCTGGTTAATTAGCATTAAACAGTAGACCACATGGAGCTTAGATGAATGGGACTGCAATTAATTTTGCTTTGGTCTTAAATCAAAGTATTGGACAAATCAAATCTTCACCTGATGATGTTGTTAAGGAATCAATTATTTTAACATTAATTAACATTTCGTCCTGAACAGGACACACGTCTGTGCCAAATGGATCATCAATCTATCCACTGGTTCTTGAAACCAGTGAATAGATTGATGTGGTTCAAAACCACAAATATCTACTCATGGTAGCGCTAGAAGACATGTCGGATCATCAGAGTCTGTAGCATTTTCCTCTGGGGACCATAGATATTTGCACCACATTTTATAGCAATACATCCAGTGGTTGTTGACACACTCCCTAAAACACACCACTATTGCTATCCTCACAGTCATGCTGCTCGTGTGGCTAAAAATGCCACTTTTCACCTGTAGGCCTATAGAGCCTCTCACTGTGGAACTTGATATCAAATTTCCCACAACTTACAGATGATGCAGATGTAACTGAAATGCGGGTATGTGAGGAAGTTCACACTAGGAGATTATGAACTGAACTCTGTTAAGATACTGAGAAAAGACTGTATCTCTACCCTCAAGTCTCTGTTTCTCACTCCCCCACCACTCTAACACTGATGGATATCCAGCGCTACGTCTTCACTCAGCCATGCACACTTGCCCTCCCATGTCCCTGCTGAGAGGTCAGCTCTGTTCGTGTCTGCTGCAAAGCCTTCACAGGAGCTGCATCTTTAGACATTCTGAACTAACAGCAGGTAGTTTTGCTGTCGCCTCTATTGAAGTGATTTATACTTGTATGGTACACAAGTGTACCATATATTTTAGTTGTTATTTGAAATGTATATGAAGTACATACTCTTGGCCTATAAATCTAGTACATTACATTTTTCTGGTTGTCAGGTGATGGACATAATACATTCCCAGGGCTCTGAAAATGATATCTTGGATGAATGGCATCCCAGCTGCCTTGGGGAACAGATGACCTCTAGGGTTAGCATCAGAGCATTCTTGTCCATGACTCTTGGGTTAACATCGTCTCTGTCTCTCTAAGGAGAATAATCCAAACACAGTGCAACAAAGTATTAATAATAAACAATAAACTATCTGACTATTGTTGGGGTCTGTAGATTCCCAGACATACAGGAAACTGTACAGAACATGTTACAGTGTTTGTGAGGAAATGATTTGCACTAATTTCTAATTCAAATTTTTGTTGCCATTTGTTGGTAATTTGTTTTCAAGCCAATCAGCCTATTTGAAGGTAATAGCTTCCAAGGCTGATTAACTTTATTAGATCTTTACCCAGTGGCCTCATTGTCTGTCTTGGTAATGCTGGCAGATCGGGTACCAAGTTGCCGAGAAGAATAATGATTTACAGTTTCAAAGATGAGAAACATGCTTTTATGGCTTGCACAGTGTTATTATTATAATACCAACTGTAGACCTGGTGACAGATACAGCAGGTGGAAGGAGCATCACAAACTCACACAAGGATCCTGAAAATCACATCCATGTTTCAGGGAGCACGAGCAATTTAGGAGCACACACATACCCATACAGTGCCTGTGAAAACACTGGACTCCAGTGTGAGTTTACTGTACGAGCTGCGTCTCTGTGACTTGCACAGTGTGCATGTCTTTGTTAGAGAAGAGTGTTCATGAGTCACCACTGTCTTTAGCCTGAGGCTCAGCAGTCAGCCAACTGAAGGAGGGGATGCATGTTTTATTTTAGTCGCTCTAATATGCTGTAAAGACATTATTATCTTGAAACGTTTTGTATTCAAGAGCCTCTATTGTTTAAAATGGCACAGAAGATGTGGATAAGTTAAACTGTTTCAGCCTCATCACATAGTCATAGAGAACATTAGATGTACAATTCTCAGAGCTTCATTAGATGTGGCTTTTGTTGTTGCCAGCTAAGCAGTGTGTGGCTGTGAATGCTCTATGGAAAGTGAAGGATGTTATCTCTTTTGTCATCTACATACCAGCACTGCCTATAGGGAAGAGGTGAGCATGCAAGGGACTTGGTTGCTTGAGGGCAAAGGACAGAGAGACGTGCTGTGCACAGTTAGAGTTGCTTGTGAATACAAAGGATGCCTCACAAGAGACCCTTTTTGTCAGCATTAGCTCCCTTTGAGAAAGTGGGAGATCTTCTCTACAGTACTCCTATGGCATCAACATTCACTATCTTAATTTTTTAAATCTCTGCATTGCAATCTCTGAAATGCAGTTTGTATTTCCCTTATCCAATAAAGTCAGAGAACACAATGGGGCATCCAGTGGTTAATCTGCACACAGCATAGCTGCAACATCCACAGTTTGATTCCCTTTAGGGGGACCTCTGCTGCACATCATACCCGTCACTTGTCCTTATTTCTGTCTTTCTATATGCTGTAAACTGTAAACTACTAAATAAAGGACAACTTCTTCTTCAAGTATACTGCAGAAAAAGCAGAGAAAATGAATGTAGGCTAATGATCTTAGCATCAAAATTATTGTTTTGCCACTGCGACAAGATCTTGATATTAAAGTTAATTTGTGCAAATATTGTACAGACATAAAAACCCTGGTCAGGTAGAATTTACACAGGAAATATTGAGAAAAAATTCTCAAGTCAAAAGTCATTGACACTGTAACAGAGCTATAAGTTATATATATGTTTATAAGTTGATATGCTGGTTCAACAATCATCTGAAGCATACTATAACAAAACTACGTTTAACTTAGTAATCTCAGACACAAACACAGACAGCAAAAGAGGAATCCCGTCTCTCGCTCTTTTAAAAGGGAGCAGCCACCACGTGCATCAGTAACCTGATTACCCCAGCTGTCACTCTGAATAAGGCCAGGCTTTGGGATCCTCCTGTCTCCTGATCCTCACAACGGGACAGAGCTGGTCCTCTTGAAGATTCTGAAAACAACCTCAGAACGGGATGGACATAAGTACATGGAGCAGGGAAAAAAACTGAGGCTAAACAAACAAGCAGGTAAGAGGATACACTGAACAGAACTTTCTGAAATCTCATAAAAATGTTTGCTTGTATGCTGATAGTAATAAGTTTAGGTCAGGCATCATGTTGCTGTACTGAACTGATCTGTCTATAGTATGTGTGTCTTATGTAGATGTTCATGGATATATACATATATATTACTTCCTCTAATCCTGGCATTTAGCTGTAGTTCAGATTCTGCTGGGAATATTCCTCTTTGGGGTTTGCATGAACAAGTGATATATGTCAGCTAATAAGGAAAGCAACTGTAGAAGTTTTAAAAAAGTCATAGCTTAGAGGATACAGGAGGGGGGCTCTTTGGGGCAGAGATTAACTAAGGGGAGGGCAACAGGATACAACAAGTGGGTGGACCCTGATGATTGTTTCTGTGTACAATAAGTCTCTCACTTATTTGCTCTGTGTCCCTCTAGCACTTTGCACTAGTTGGAGCAAGTTTACGTGCAGTTAGATACCGTCAGTCTACTGTAATTATCTTTCATGAATCTGTTTCTTTCAGCACTAACATTGAATGGCATTCCAACACAAGAACTTTTTAAGTTCCACCACCCTGGATCACTCTCTGGACTGACTGCACAAGTCAAAGTACTGCAGCAAACTAAGGACCGTGAGCTGCACTTGGCAGCTCTAAAATAATGGCGGATGCCAACTGCGTCAAGGTGATCCAGAATCCGAAGGCTGACATCAAGGACTCAAGTGAAGTTTCAGCTGAGTCTGCATCAGCTGTGGCAGTCAAAGTCAGACCTGCGGACCTCGGGCTGACTCGAAGTTTGTCCAAGTCGGACTCTGACTTGTTGGCGTCACCACTTAGTGAGGAGGATGGAAGTCTGGCTGGCCGCAGTGGGTCGGTTTCTAACTGCAGCTCTGGGCAGCCGTCCATGGAGCGCATGCCTTCCTTTGCCTCTGAGTGGGATGAGGTAATACACAAGCTCTGGGGATGGGAAACGAGTGGGAGGGTGAAGAGGACAGAGGGAGTGGCAGTTTCAGGGTTAAGGCATGGACAGGCTTTCAAGTAGGGTGCGTTAACGTCTTTAAGAGAGAGTGTCTTAGCAAGTGTAAATGTGTGAGAAAAAAGAAAGGCAGATAAGAGAAGCATGAAGGATTAGCAGAGAAAAAAAAGAAATTAATCAGAATGGGCACGGCAGCACATTTCAGGAAAGAGGAAGAAGGACGGAAGGAAGAGGGGGAGAGTAGAGGCAGCGGTATGAGAGCAATCAGGAGTCCAGCAGAAGCACTGATAGAGTAACTTTACCCAGGCTGTTGGCGGATAATGCCTGCAGGCGAGTGCTTGAATGCATGAATGGCTTGATCACTTGCACCGACCTCCCTGTAGCAGCCCTGGCATCCAAGACTAATTGGGCTTGTGCTGTCATTCCACATCCACTCAGTACATGTCTCAGGGGCCGACCCACGCTTCCACTGTCTCTTCCTGCACTCCTCTGGCTCTTTTGCTCCGTCTTGCGCCATCTACTTTCAGCCAACTGTGAGCCATCCTCACCCCAACCCCTCCACCCCCACCCCATTATCCCCACAGGCCTCAACTTGTGATTTTTGAGCAATTTGGAGCGTCAATGCAGCACATCCTAAAGCACTGCATAAACGATGAAATTAATAATCATTTCTTAACAAAACTTCCAAATGCACCTAAATAGTCGAAACCTGTGGGGACAATGACTAAAAACTTTGATCATACTATATTATGGCACAGGTCAGAGGCAGAATTATGCTAAATTTAGTAAGATTCACACTAGAACATTTCAGAACAAATTGACTCTTGGGGGAGGGGGGGGGTTGTTTTGTGTTTTTGGGAGCAACATTGACTAACAATTGTTTAACGATGGTCAGGGTCCACTTTATGTTATGAACACATAACCTTCTTATCTCTGTACCCAAGTGCAGCATAGTGATCTTGAATCTTGAATTTGTATTTGAGTAGCCCTCTCTCTGTCATCTCTCCATGTCCTGTGCCTGATCTTTGCTCCACCCCTCTGTGCTCTGACAGAAATGTTTATTCAGGCCATGTTGGGTGGAGTGTCCTGTTCTCAAGGGCATCCTGTTTTGCAGCTGTTCCTGAGTGTCTGTTTTGTCTTCTAGATTTCAAGGGATTTGTTTGGGTTGGGGATATGGGTGTGTGTGTGTGTGTGTGTGTGTGTGTGTGTGTGTGTGTGTGTGTGTGTGTGTGTGTGTGTGTGTGTGTG
>JAUYWH010000022.1:19529885-19551072 GCA_034779795.1 Ctenopoma multispine
CCTCTGTCGACATCATATGCCCCCTTCACATTTCTGTCTGCCCCCTCATATATGCCTGTCTAGAACCGGGCCTGATTGCTGCTCATCTTACTTTCAGGTTGTGTTACCAGATGTTAATGCATTTTTCAGTATATCTGAATGTGTATGTTAATGTATTGTCAATGTTGATTAAGTACTAACTATAGTAATTCTGGCTTCTTGTTCCCAAAAGAGATCTGTTAGTTACTGTAGGTATTTATAAGTTAAGCTACCTGCACATGATGAAAATGCTATGAGATTCAGTAAAGAATTTGAAATTTGATGGGTAGATTTGATAGATTCAGACTTAATAATCACCACTGAACGTAAACTCTAGTTTTACTGGGTACTGGAAACCAGTCCAGTGGCTAACTTTGGACTGGGATGGAAAAAATACAAAAATGTTCATTCACATTATTCTACGTATATTTACTGAATCAACTCTTAGTGCCACGTACTGTGTAGCACCAAATGCACTCAACAAAAGCAAACAAACAACCTGGAAATGTATTTTCTCTCTCCTGGAAAGCCTGAGACTACTTAAATAAACATTTTTGCTCTAAATTCTAAGCCCCTAAACAACTCTTCTCTGTAATCTGCTGCATGCAGCGTTGTGCTCACTTAACCTTGCAGTAAGCTGTTGATTTTTTTTTTCTTTTGTAAAGCCTAAATAATACAGGTCTGAGAGGGCAATCAAATAAGACCTCCCCACACTCCCACAAACAGCAGCTCTCTGTCTCACCTTTTTAACCAGTGCCACTCCTTAAATTTTCTTACTGCATAATTGGTTTTACTATGGTGGAATGGAGGAGGGCCAGATAGGAGTTTAATGCATGTTTTACATTAATATAAAATGTAACATGTACTAAAAAACTTTCAGTTTTCAGGTTTTTTTTTTTATTAGGCACGAAGCTGTGTTCCATTTTCGATCAAAAGCAATGTTGTTTTGTTCCCTTGTGTTTCATTCCTGTTCTCTTTCTCAGATTGAGAAGCTCATGAACTTGATTGGAGCTGGCATTGAGACCTCTAAAAACAAAGCGCCCACACCAAGCTCAGGTAATGATTCACTATGTATTGTGTTTCCTTTTAATTTAGACAGTAGTAATTTCGCCCCCTCAGAGTATCACTGTGTGCTGTGTAATTCATAGGTTGGTTAATGCAAAATGACAACTAGGTCTTATTCATTAACCATTTATAAAGCTCTTCGGTGTTGCATTGATGATTGTACTGTAGAGGTTGCTAGATGGCAATTATATGTAAAGTTAGCAGCAGTTTAACTTTTTACACTATCTATTGTTCCTGCTCAAATTAAAATTCCCCTTAAAAATTGCTGAAATAACAGAAGGTAGTTTTGTTGTCCTCATAAGTCACATGGATTCCAGCTGACATTTATTTGGCATCATTATTTGTTATACAGAAGGTTTCCCTCTTATTGGGAATCTAATTCTTAATTCTCCTCACTGTCATATTTTATTTTTTCTGGAGTTACTGTATATCTCGGTAGGGCTTGAATTGATAGTATGCTTCATCAAGTACCCTTCAGGCAGTGCAGAGGGAGAAGCCAGCTGGCATCAGCTCAGTTTGTTTAGATAACACCCCTGAGTTGATACAGTGTAAACCTACCTTCATTAGATACTCTGCCATAAGGAGGTTTCATCATACACGGTTGTGTAACAGCTTCTCTAAGCCCGCACAGGACTGCTGCCTCAGTCTCATTAGATTTGTTTAGATACCACTAGTTTCCCACTAGTTATGTGCATTGTGCTTCATGGGCTAACAGTGTGCTGACCACAGCAAGGTGTGGAACAACTCAAACTGGAACAACACATGAAGAAATTATAAAAGGATATGAAGTATTGATCCACAAAAACAGAAATAAATAAGTGTAATCAATTGTCTTTTTGATTTCATATTTTGATTTTTATTTTAATTCATGAAAATGAAAATGTAGTATAGTAGGACAATGGTGGTAAATTCCCTTATCACCCCCCCCCCCCCTCCCCCCACATCCACCACCAACACACACCAGTCGTGGTAAAGCTATTGACTATGAATACCTCACAGCTTATTAATAGTATACTATTATATTATACTAATAGAAAATTTGTAAAAAAACATAATTGGAATAGCGCCTTTCAAAATCACGATGCTGTTTAACCATAACAAAATTGTTTATATTGGTTAATATTATTTTAGGCCAAAAGAGCAGGCACATTAGCACAACAGTCCTAAAGCAAAGCTCTTGTTCTTGGCAGTGATAATTTATGATTTTAATTGTAGACCGACTTCTAGCACATCCAGTCACTCTTAGCACATTAATTGCTATTATAACAATTAGGACCTGAGGTTATTTTCCGTTACATAAGAGAAAATATGTTTCTCTTTGTTTTTTTCTTTCATGTATAGGTGTGTGATATTTATAGACTGTGTTTGAGGAATGGCATACTGAAAGTGTCCCAGATTCAGCTGAGTCATACAGTTGCTCCTCCGATTTTAATTGGAGATTGGGAAGCAGTTCTGGCGGTTGCAAGGCTGCTTTTGTTGCCGTTTTTGTGTGCGTCACTTGTTACAAACAGGTATCCTTCGGAGTCATCAACAGTTGAGAGGAGGAGAGGGGGAGTGAAGAGGGATTATACAAAAATAGGAAACTAAACTGTCACTTTTTATCCAACCTTTATCTCTCTATTGTGACAGAAATTGGAAAACCTTATTCTCTGTCCCTGCTTTCAAGTCTTTTTTTCTCCATACTCATATCCTTGCATCCCGTCCCTCTCATATAAGGAGCCAAGGACAACTAATACATCTTCAGGAAACAGGTTTCTGAGCATCAGATTTTTGTGGCTATAAAAACAGCCTTCCAGTTTTATGCTATTCTTTTAGCTCCAGGATGAGGTTGTTTGTGTTTTGTGCCCGTCACGAATGCCTCGATTGTGTGCTAGGAGAACACTGAGTAAATGAGCTTAAAAAGAGAGAGAGAGAGAGAGAGAGAGAGAGAGAGAGAGAGCAGAGAGAGTTCTCAGCTAACGGCACACAGGAGGCATCGGCTTGGTTTGTGTACAGGCACGTACGTTCAAAGGAAACGAGTCCGCCTTCAGTTTCCCTGAATTAATTCAGCTTTGCGGAGAATTTTCTTCAGTGCTTGGGTGTGTTGACAAGGAGCTGGCACTTTTCTCCTGCTCTGATCAGGAGGCATGACTTTATCTAGGCACAACCTCTTCCACTGTAAATAGGTCTTTTTTGGGTTCTTCTCAGAGCCAAGTCTAGACCTAGCAGTGCCTAACAGTGCAGAAACCCAGCTGGATAGATTTGACAGCTTGGCCTGTTTTAACGGGGGATAAGACAGTGACCCAGTTCCCCCCCACAGACGAGCACTGGATACTCTTGTCAGTCAGTAATTAGGTCCTACTATCGTGGGAGGTGTTGCTGTCCCAAATGAATGGAAGTAATTGGATGGGGTGCCTGGTATTTTTAACAGTCTTTGTCTAGATATGGTGGTGTTAGAGCTGACTTTGGTGTGGGGCTCAGGAGGAAAGAATAAAGAAGAAGAATAAAGAAGGAGGAGGAGGACAGTGATAGTGAATCATAATTAGTCCACTTCAATCCTTCTTACTTCCCATTACCACCTTATCATGCCCATATGTTTCATTGCCTCGTCCCCTATTAGTCTTTTTCTGCATCTTATCTGCCTCTTTCTCTCTTTTTCTCTCTGCTCTTTCGCCATCACTTCCTCTTCCCATCATTTTTCTCTTCTGTCAGAGCAAATCTGACACAAGCTGCTCTTCTGGTCCTTGAGGATGACTGAAGGGTCACAGAGACCTGACCTGGCCTTTTTACCTGATCGTTAGCGCCAGAGCAACAGTGGTACAGGCAGCCAATTAGGGAGGAGGTTCAATCAATAGCCCTTCACTTTGCCTCCCTCTGTTGGTACCGCTTACCCTGACTCCCTTACTGACTGGCTGACTACCCATCTGGGAGTATGTGAGGTGATTGCAAGCAGCTTGAAAGCCTGCATAATAATGCTATGCCTGCAGCTGTACCCAGATAACATAAGTGATGGACGCAGTGAGCAGCCCTGCATAGGTGGGTGCTAAAGTCTGCTGTTTCCCGTGTATATTCTGGCAGGTTCTTTTAAAGTCAGACGGCACTGAGCGTGAGTCTTTTTACCCAAACATGTATCTGAATTTTATATTATCTCACTTGTTTATCCGGGCTTTTTCCTGTAAGTAGCCTCCGTTTGTGCTCTAAAAATGGATGATGTGACATGAGCATCTGGAAGTACATAATGGAATTTGCCTCTTTTCTGTCATGCTGTATGACTGTGGGAGATGGAGATGGACTTGAAGTGTGTCTCTTCTCTTCTCATCTCGTCGCTCACTCTCTCTCTCTCTCTTTCCTGTGTGAGTGCATTGGAGATTCTGCTGACTTGAATCAATGCTGCCCCCCTCGTCCTATCATCAAAGTAAGATGTAAATTAATTAAAGCCATCTGATAATAAGCAGAGGCTTGAGGAGGCTCCTTGTTTCAATATCCCAGGTTAGCCAAAATTATTGGTGTTGCACCTGCAGAACAGGTTTGGGTCTCTGTCATACCTTTATATTCTAGTTATTCTCAGTAGAATAGAACAGGGTTTGAGCTCGCAGTCCTCGTTCCTTGCCATTGATGGTGTGTCCTTTCAGCACTGGCAAGATCAGAGTGCCTTCGTGCAGTTCTAATCAGTGCAGTGTGGGTGAGAGAGGGGGAGATGTGGGGTAAGGTTGGAGAGGAACAGATAGACAAGAGTGGGGAATTTGTGCGTTTGTATGTGGACAAAAAAGGGGCAAGATAGTGGGGAAAAGAGGTAGACAATGAGAAAAGGGGAAGAAAGAGTGTGGGTGCTTGCATCTGTCTGTGTGTTTGAGAATGAGAGGCAAGGAGGGAGACGGAGTGCAAGACAGAGAGGGAGAGAGAGGCAGAGGGAGGGGAATTGATATAGTGGGAGAGAGAGGGAGAGGTGGTTACGTGAAGCAGTACCCCACTTCATCAGGCAGCATACGGCAGCCCTGCAGTGCGATCACACAGTATGAGAATGGGGCTATGAGATCGAGAGCGAGAGAAAGAAAGCAGAGTGAGACAAGAACGAGGAGGGGGGGAGTTAAAAAGAAGAGCTTGAGGGATTTGCTCGGATGAGAAAGGGGGATGATCACTGAGTCTGTTGCCTGTCGTGGATGCGGGAAAGACGTGGCAGCAGTGGCTGAGGTTGAGGCAGATCTGTGGTCTCCTGTGTAGAAGTAGCCGGCATCAGAACGTTATGCATCAGGACGTGTGAGCAGTGAGGGGTAGCGTGTGTGAGCCAGGAGCAGCCGCTGTGACTGCATCTGCACTGCCTGCATGTCTCAGACAGGCAGGGGATGCAGCAAACCTCTGCCCTGAGCACAGAGGCTGCTAGCTGTACCCAGCGAGTAGAAGAACCAGGTGGGCTGGGGTGGGAGTGGGGGGCGCCTGCCTCAGAAAGGAGCTAGCTGAACCTGCACTGTGGTCCTGCAGTCATCCTCGCTTCAGAGCAAAGAGGCTCACCTGCTGTCTGTTGGATCTGAACCTGGATTTACTGCCTTGAGAGATGAGAAGCACGTTCTCTAGCGGAGCCAAACACCCAGCAGCCTACTGAAGAGTGTGAATGCTGGGCAGCACAGGGAACACTGCCACCACCAAGGACACTGAACCTTTTTCCACTGGCAGACAGCTTACCTGGAGCTTTATCCAGGAACCTATATTTGGAATTGATTATGAATTGAGGAGTTTGGAATCAGCACACTGTGGAAATCCTAAGTCGTTTCTTTTTTTGATGTAGGATTTACAATATGTCTACCTGACCGTACTCCGTGTGGCTCTGGAGTAAGGAGAAAACATGTTTTAAGCAAATGTGTATTCCTTGATCAAAAATAACCTGAGTACCTCAACAGTACTTTAGAATGCTGCTACCTTCATTGTATGAGCCGTGTCCTAGCTCTCAAAGAGGTTGACCAATGAAGCCATGGGACTCAGCCAGAGCTTTACAAGTATGTGGTGAAAACGTGACAAATTTATTTTGGGGGAACTGAATATTTCTGTGTTACACCCTAATGGAGTGATTTCTGATTTTAGAAAAATGGCAGGGCTAATTTTAGCAAAGGGAAATGATGTGTGATGTATGAGAATGTCTGATGTAATGATAAATAATTTCCACTTCCCCTCAAACTAAAAACAATCTAGCCTCTTGACTTGTAGTATTCAATATTGTTATGTTCTTGGACTAGCTAGGCACTAGTTTTTACACTCGCTCATCTGCTCACTAAAGGAATGTTTAGTGAACCTTGTTTGTTGGAAGATGCCGTAGTGGCTCAGTCCAACATAACTAACAGTACCAAGCTTCAGATGGGCTTCCTTCCCTGCACTACCTCCACCCTCGCCTGACATTTCCAGTCAGTCACACTAACACCAGTGGGTGTATATTAGCCTAGTCAGTCCCCTGCAGGGCTTGAGGTGGGCCTGCAGCACTTTTTACCCTCCTCCTGTGTTTAAGTTAGCCAGGCCCCTGCCTGTACTGTGGGAGCCCCTCAACCCCAGCCTGGACCCTGTCTCCCCCCCACCTTGCCTGGTGCTGCTGCACTCGGCTCTGCCTCTGCTGGCCGAGGATGATGTGGCAGTGCCATGTGTCGTCCTCTGAGTGCCGCTGCTACCGGCTGAACGGCTTCTCACTGCTGAAGCGCTTCCCTCTCTCGGCAGATGGGGCCTGTGGTAAAGCCCTGGACCAGCCGGTCGGCGAGTGGCTGGAGCACGTGGGGCTGCCGCAGTACGAGAGCAAGTTCCTGCTCAATGGCTTTGACGACCTACGATTCATGGTGAGTCACCTGCAGCACGTCATCTCAGGGGTCTGTTCCACTTTACTTCATTCTGCCTCTCCGTATGTCAACTCTAGCTCCATTTGTCTTTTTATGTCACTACTCTGCACTCTCACCCTCTGCTTGTCTCTCAGCAGCTTTGCTCCCCCTTCTGATCTTCTCCCTTTCCCACTCACGCTTGCACACTTTCTCTTCCTTCCCCCTTTCCCCTCTCCCTTTCATAACTCTTCACCTCTGTGTGTGCATGACCCTGCTAAGATTTATGGCCCCTCACTGATTCTCTTTAAAGAATATGGGCTGTCACCAAAGCCAAGACGAATTATAACAAAAGCCCATTAAAAATTCTGAGCATTCCCATTCATTCTGTCTCATTTACTGTACAATTCACTACAGTCACCCCCAAACCCTTTATTAAATCTTCTCATTACAGACACTAAACTTGACTTCTGCACATACATAGTCAGATAACCTGCACAAACAATCCTCACTCTAACAATAGTGTAGTTTATTCTAAATGCACTTTGCATGGTTGCTCACCAAATCTCACTAAATCCTATGCCCATTATGCTCTGTGCTCTCCTTGTGGTGCTTATCAGGCAATCTTGCACTGACTGCACAATCTATGATCGCACTGCAGCGGCATGCTCTAATGTTGTATTTATATACTGTATATGTGTTTTTCAACCACGTACGTTGGCATGGAAACATTTCTTTTAGTTACAGGTCTATTATTTTACAAGCAAATTATTAAAAGCAACAGAATTTGTGGGCTGTGATGATGACAGACAAGTGTTTCTGAGACTCGTTAACTCATTTTACATTAATGTTCTGCATTTTTCAACAGCTCTGTCAGATTATACATAGATGACTACATATAACTGTTTCCTATAAAGAATGTTGAAAGTAAATCTGACATTGCATTTGGCAATGATTTTGAAGATACTGTTATATTTTCAGTCCCCTGGCCATGTTACTTTCAAAAACATGACGTGCACTGTAAATAACTAAGCCCAAAGGGTAAACCCATATATTTTTCACACCATAGAGCCATAGTGCGAAAGTTGTTGTATTCAAAAAGTGTTACAGTTAAGGAGTACTGCTCCCTGACCTGTTTTTTTCTGGTAAGGCATGGGATCTCAACATAATCAGAGTCCTTATAAACATGTCATCACCGCTGCTAGTACCTTCTTATGAGGTGCTTTGCAGATACAAGCTAAATACTCTTCCGCTTAAGAGAGTATAGCATGTGTAGTCATAATATGTAATCATAGTAAAGGAAATAGAGTAGGGATGTGGATTAGAGGTAGACCAGGTATTTGTCTGATATAACAACAGACGTTATTTTATCTTATTGGACAACACAATAATAGTTAATAGTAGTTGGTTATTCATGAATCCAGTAAATTACCAGTGTTAGAGAAAAGTACTTGATTATCAATAATGCCATAATTAAGTCTTGTCAACATGACCCACAATAGCCTGATATGGCCAGTGATATAAAATAAATAGCTGGCTCACTAAAACATCCCTCAAACTTACACATCTCACAATCTTAAATGTCTGTCAGACTTTTACTATCTCATTGAGTACATCATTATTGTTCTGTACAATAGTGTATAGTTATGTAGACTCTAGTTAAAAAAAAAGAAAAACATTTCAACCTTCTTCTCTTAACAAGTGGGTTGGAAGATTCCACGTTGATCAAGATTTCTTGGCAATAATGTGATGAACACTATGGGTCATTAAGCATTCTGATGTTCATTTTCATGCCACGACTAATGTGTCTGCTGGACTTGATGCATCAAGGAGATAAATCATTAGCTTCACAAAGCAAATTACCCATGGATATTTACAAGAATGTGGAGGTTGCAAACAAGGGAAAGGTCAGAGTAGTCAGGCAGACATTGTGAATGTTTAATATTGTGCCCTTTTAAGATTCTGCCAGACTTGCTTCAGATGTCATCAATCTAGCTGAACTTGAACATCACAATTGGTTTGTGGGATTCATTGCAAATGAGAGTAGACTCATCAGTAGAGGGCAGTACACTTGTGACTCATTTTCAGTTCCATGTTATGTTTGAATACATTTGCGTTATAATGCCATATTAAAGAACAACAGGATGAGAAAAGGGCAATGACATTTAGCCATGTCAGAGACTCTCCGCATATGAAAACAAGATCACAATAAAGCCAGATCAGATTTTTTTTACACTCTTACTATCGTTTGTTGGCCCGGAGGAAGACAAAACCCTCCTCAATCTCATTCCGCAATAGCAGGAGTCCCTGCATGCAAGCCATACTGTACCTACAAACCACAGCTGTCACAGCTGAAGATACACTGCGCTGCTTGGAATGGTTCCTTGGACCCGCCCACCAGAGCAAGAGAGCAGGCACTCACATGAGTCGGCAAGCCTCTCTGCATGTGATGATTGCTCTGAGTTGCAGCTTTTGAGGGATCATAAATTATGAACAGCTGTGTGCCCATTCTCATAATTTTTACACGATGATTATCATTTTGTGCTCCTTTCATGCTACCAGAAGTGGGGCGCCCGTAGATCTCATTCTCTTGGTCTTCATGCCCACACATTTAATTTACAGTCAAAAGTTCCACATCATTTCTTTTGCGCGTGTCTTATGCTTTGTTGCTCTGATGTCCAAACCAATGTGGCAATGAGGCAAATTTTGCAAAACATCTTAGATGTTCTCCATCATGCATTTACATTGCTTCTCCTGCATTAATATTGCATCAGATTCTGCAGCCCCCTCCCTCTCATCTGTTATGATGTGGAACTGAACATACCTATTGTAACACATAAATTAAGCAGTTTCTCCTAAGATAGATCATTGTTACGCCTCCTGACTCTCAAAAAAAGCAACAACGTTTGTATTTTCTAAACAGTTCCTGTGGGGCAGAGCAATAGAGCAATTCTAATTCATTCTTGCATCAACTGAGTGCATTTAGTGAGATGAAGGACTTCACTACCATGGCTACATGTGCAAGTCGTATCAGATTAAATCAAACTACCATAGTTTATAAGCTATGTAAGAACTGAAGCATACATTCCTGTCACATGTTTCAAATGCAGCATGAAATAATACGTTTTCCAAGCCTCCCGGGGCATCATCAAACTTCAAACTGTGTTAATAAAAGTGGGAAATCTATTTTGGGCCTCCTTTACATCAGACCCAGCTTCGTTTTGACCTTTATTTTAGCGATCAGTGAGTAATCTCCCAACTGCACCCTGCTACAGGCCTGTGAATGCTGCTGCATTGTGCTCTGAAACCAATCCAGTGAGAGCAGATTGAGTAAAGACTACAGAACATTTTAACATTCTTGGCCAGGAAGAATCAATCTGCAGCAGTCCACAGAGAGAATGCTTAGCTCCACATTTTCAAGGTTCTCCTTGTTTCTTTATTCCTGTTTATAAACCGGAATGAGATGACTCTGAACATGTCTGTAAACAGACAAAAATCATGTCAGTCATGATTTTGAGAAATGGAAAATTATTATTGTTCATTGTTTCTATGTCTTAAATTAGGCGATTGTTCGAAACTGTAGTGAATATTTTTTATTTGTTCTTGAGCTATTCAGTTTTCCTCAATGAAGCTCATCAGCAAAGGGATCGTGTGGATGCTGCAGCAGTTATGAAGCCTTTGTTCCCTCTGACTCGCACCGAATCAGATTGATTACTCTTGGCATGCACAATTTATTTGACTTCATTGTCCTCCCACTCTGCTGTTACTGCTTGTGTCAGAGATGTGCAAATTCTGAGTGTGTGTGCATATTGTGTATGTTACAAGCAATTGTATTTTGGTACAGCTTCAATTTGCCCTGATAGTTACATTGAAGTCATGACATTTTATTGACCTGTGTTTTTATAGCTATTTGTCATGACTTGGTGTATTTTATGTGTAAATATTGTTTATGTGTGTGAATGAGATACAGTATATAATAGATTAGGGATTTATATTGAACTATTGAACAGTCTGTTTTGTCTGTATACGTTTTTGTTTGCTCGCGTGTATGCGATTGTTTGCATGTGCGTTTGAGTGTGTGTGCGTGTGTGTGAATGTGTTTATTTGTGCTTGTCTCCTGTGTTTGTGCACATGTAGGGAAGTAACGTGATGGAAGACCAGGACCTTCGAGACATCGGGATCACTGACCCAGGACACAGAAAGAAAATCCTCCATGCGGCACGCAGCTTGCCCAAGGTAGTTAACATCATAACTTAACCTCAGTGCTGAGGAAGGACAGTGACTGGCAGTGTCTGAGGAAGGAAAAATGAAAGAAAACGATTTTCATAACAATGACAGCCAGAAATAGATAATGAAGGGGAAAAAGGCTTTGTGCATGTGAATAGATGGAAAGCCATATTGTTGACCTGATCGGTGGTTCATCAGAGCTGAAGTCGTCCAATAAACCTTGGTAACAGGAACAACATTTTCAGACTGCAGGTTTTGGCGCAAACAAATCAAAAGAGCATAAGGTAATAACATTGCTGAAAATGGAACCAAGCTACATAGTGGGTTATATTCCCAAGTATAATCAACATGCATCACGATGACCTTTACATTTACTGTAGTACATGTACTGTACAATAGGATAATAAACATCGGTTAAACTAGTAACTAGTAAGTCTTCACATGGTTTATAGCTGAAAAGCATATGATAGGGAAACAGCTGCAGTTCATCATAAGTTGAAAGGACGTTTCCTGGCTTTCAGATGTGGATGTTCGATAGCCTAGAGCCACTCAAGCTGCTCTGTGAGACTGTACAGAGGCACATTAGTGCTTGAACTAAATGCTAACATCAGCAAGTTAGCATGCTCACAATGACAATGCTGACATGTTGATGCTAAGTAAGTCTGGTAACCACTGAGTTTAACCTTTAATGGTGCTGATATTTGCTTCACAATATAAGTTTTACAGGTATTTGATGATAAAACAAACTAATCAGATCAGTTTCCATTCGATCCAATATTCGGCTAAAAAACAAAAATGTCAACCTGCAGGTAACAATAGACGAGAAGTCAGTTGATCAATAAACTCAGTATGATTCATCTCCTGGTAAACATGAAGATCTGTAGTAGTACATAGAGACTAGCATAGCTAGAAAATGCAGCATGTCCAAGTATTTGTTACAATGTTGTCGTGTTTACTGTCTCCCTGCTCTGCAGGTGAAAGCACTGGGTTGTGATGGCAGCACATCTCTCGCCTCCTGGCTGGATGGACTTGGCCTACATGAATATCTGCCCAACTTTCTTTCAAGCGGCTACCGTACACTGGAGTGTGTTAAGAACCTGTGGGAGCTTGAGATTGTCAATGTAAGAAGCCATGACTTAGATCATTTATCCAATTAATTGTTTAATTTTGACTTTCTAGGATGTTGAGAGAGCAGCAAATTACTGTGTTTTACATTCTGACAAAGTCCTATCACAGTTGACATCCTGGTCCAGTTCTTAGACTGGTCTCCTCAATCACTAGGCCACCATTTATCAATCATTTATGATTTTAAGAAAGTCTTTAAAATGTGATGCTGAAATAATGGAAGCATTTGCATCCATTGCTCATTTGGAAAGAGAGCAGAAACTCTTTCTAAATTAGCGATTAGCAGATAACTAACTTGAAATGTAAAATAAGGGGCAATATGGTAAATTATGATGGAGAAGTATTTCATTTAGTTTATTCTTCATGGAAATTGTTTTATGATAATTCGTAATTATAAAGGGGGATAAAAGCTAAGATAAGGTTTTTGTGAAATACTGATTCATTTTATTTCATCTGGCTTCTAATGATGATTCATGTCAAACAATCTGCGAAGAAGTAATCACCCTCTGGTTGAACTTAGTGTCACATAGTGTGATGAGGGGTTCACAATTTGCAACCACAACAGTACAGGCGGTACTTTTAATTTTTTTCGACTTCCCAATGGATTTATTCTTCTGTAGTAAGGGCCTGTGCCGTACTTACAGTGATGTGTAGACTCAGAGGTTACAGAAAGATGTGAGCACAGCAACAACTGCAGTTGGCTCCTTGTGTTTTCTAATTTATGTGGAGTTTGGTTAGAGTGAAGACAACATAACGACGTCATTGATTCTCAGTAGTCACTCTATGAATGAATGAATGCAAACACAGTGGAAACTACTGGTCTTGTGTAAGATGAGATGCTGTTTAGGTGAAGCTTGACGATCCACACAAATTATCTCATATGGTCGAGAAGCAGTGTTTACAGCCATAATTGTTTTCCCACATATACCAGCATTTCCATGCGTGTCTGATTGTGAACAGCACAAAGACAGCGGTGGCCAAATGGCAGAAACCAGCAGCAGCTGCAAGTGGCAGGAAAGCCGAGTGTGAGGGATAGTGTCCAGCAGCCTGCGAAGCAGTACAGCAAGAAGGGTGTGAGAGCAGGGCAAATTACATTCAGTTTGCAGAGTGGCAGAACTGCCTCTGAGCATCTTGGCAGAACCTGCTTTGCCCATTACATTTCCAACATCCTCTTCAGCATCTTTTAGTGAACAGTATGAAGAATCAAGATGATCTACGAGCTGGTTTATGTCCCTATATAATCTCAAGGGTCTTTTATTGCTTTTTAGAATTTCTCTTATTCCATATAGCCCATGCTTGCTGGTCTGGTCTGCCTGGGATTTTTTTAAAGTGAAAACGGAACCAGAGTGTGTGTGCATATTGTGTATGTTACAAGCAATTGTATTTTGGTACAGCTTCAATTTGCCCTGATAGTTACATTGAAGTCATGACATTTTATTGACCTGTGTTTTTATAGCTATTTGTCATGACTTGGTGTATTTTATGTGTAAATATTGTTTATGTGTGTGAATGAGATACAGTATATAATAGATTAGGGATTTATATTGAACTATTGAACAGTCTGTTTTGTCTGTATACGTTTTTGTTTTTTTAAAGTGAAAACGGAACCAGAAATTCAGAGCACAGACAAGTCACCTTTTCTGCCTCTGACTCTCCCTGAATAAATAATTAAAGCCTTCACACAGAGAGCCTATGAACCTGTTATGGAGTATTTTGTACCAGCAACATAATTGCCAGTGTAACATTTATCTCTCAACATCCACTCTTACAGGATGACCATCAACGCTAATAGCCAGTTATGCAAATGTACAATATTGAGATAATTGGTTTCGACCTCATAAAATTAACCTATGGTTCTTCAGCTGAGGATTTTAGCCTCACCAGCTGCAATGACGTGTGAAATTTTTAAAGAGACAGGTACCAGGGACAGATGTGTAACAGTTGGGAACTTGCACTGTTAAAATACTAAATTAAAACAATAAATTATGATAAATGAAGTATCACACTGCTATCCTAACCCTAACCACCTGCTTATTTAAAAAGTATGTTACCCTCCTATAAATAACCAAGTTCTTTACCAAGTTATTTAAGCACTGTGTCCAAAAATGCTTCGTGAATTATAGAGTGTCCCGGACGGAGACAGTGCTGTACTTAAAGCTTATGGCAAAACAGATTGAGACTGAATTATTGACGAGAGTCATTTCTGTTTGCCCGTGGATGCCTGCCGGTGAAGGGTGCATGCCACCAACTCTGTGTCAGTTTATTTTATATATCTCTGTTAGCTTAGTTTAGAAACATTTTTGTAAATGATATATTAATGTGACAGTGCACTGGAAAGTCTGCTTCATAGTCTGCCCCAATGCTGTCCTCCCTAGGTTATTAAGATTGGTCCCCTTGGCCACAGGAAGAGGATCATTGCCTCCCTAGCAGAGAGACCTTATGAAGAGGCTCCAACTAAGTCCCGTCGTCTGTCCCCGATTATGGTAAGATATATGAAACTGAAACAGTTCACATTTATTGTAGGATCTTCAGAGTCTTTATCCAACTTATCTGTGGGTCTTCAAAACTGAAGACGTTTTGATTTGTGTTGTTTAAAAGAACATTTAATGGTATTGGACATCATTTATGAAGGCCTTTTATGCCTCTGTGCCAGAGATCTGTCCTTCTGCAATGGAAATCTGTCTACACGGCCACCCTATTCTTGTGAATGTGATATCTAAGGAAAGTTTAAAGACATTGCTTCAAATCTGCCGCGCATATCCACTTGGACTTTGTGATGAATTGTTTCAATTTTAGCGGCCAAAAGTCAAGGTCCCAGTTACCTCATGTTCAATGTTCTCTCAGGAATACGCTGAGGGAATTTCTTCAAATTTGACACAAATTGCCACTTGGGATTAAGAATAAACTGATTAGATTTTGGTGGTTAGAGATAAAAGGTCACTGTGACCCCATGTTTGTGTGGTTCTCCTCAGTGATATGTCTAAGACACCTGAGAAGAGTTTCATTACATCTCAGTCAAACACCCACTTGGATGCATAAACTTATTAGAACACGAGTGTGGACAGACAGTCATTGTCATCATTATTGATAACATCCCTAAATCTATCCATCTATTTTCTTTTGCTTATTAAGGTTCAGGTTATGTTTAATGATTATTAATGATATTGTTTGAAATTATTGTTACAGTATGTACAGCTGGCTTACACTGGTATCTTTGATACTTTAGTTGGTATTAAAATGTGCATTGTGTGTGTTAATATCTCAAGAAGTCAAAGTTTACCATTATGGACCCTGCAGCAACCCTGTTTATTAGATGGTACTGATTTGATTTCATTCTTTCTCGAATAGACATCACAATCCAAGAAGGATGTTTTCATCTAAAGTACTTTACAGCACAGAGTGTGAATCGGACTGCTGCAATGTGTTAGTGCTGCCATTTAGCCACTAAAAAGCAGAAACAAACTGTCACTGCTAATTTGTTTAATAGATTGGATGTGCTCAACATGCCCAATTAGAAGGGTAGTTCTGCAGATGCCCTCAATATAACCCATATTTAGTGCCAGTTATGGATTTAAAGAATATATAATGTGAGATAAAGGTGCATAATATTTCAATAGACATTGATAACGATACCCTGTTATTTTTGTTAATCAGCAAGAAATAAAACAAAGCTTACATCACATATATTTCCAATATGTGCCAACATTTTGTGAGAAAATGAATCTTCGTCCTTCTGCAGTGAATATTTAATTTTGGAATGACATTTTTCAATATTTTTATGTTCACAATAGTTAAATACTCCGGGCTGATTTCCCAGTCAGATTAAACTGGGCTAAAAAGGATGGAAAAGAATCTCCATGGAAGAGGCTCTCTTGTTGAGGATTACGCTTGGATGCAGATCAGGGAAACTAGCCCATGTAGACAGTGCTGTCAAATCATTAATCTGTGCTGTGTCTGTGTTGTCTTTGTCTGCATGGCAGTTTCATGACCTCCTATCCCAGACCACATCTCCCCTCAGTCAGATGGATCCCTACACCAGTCGCTCCATGGACATGCTCCTGCCCCTGACCGAGTCTGATCGGAGGCGGAGAGGAGTGGATCCAGACTGTAGTGTGTCTCTGCGATCATACAGTGACAGGCCGCGCTCTGTAGTGAGTTTCTTCTTTCTCTCCGGGAGACGTGCCCAATTCACTTTTAATTATTTTCTGAAAAACAGAGAAGGATCCTGTACAAAGTTAGATATGCAGCATGTCTAGTCGCATGTTTTCGTCACATTTCTCACACACTGGGCTGTTTTTAAATGTAAAACTTATTGTTTGAGTTACATCCTAGTGGGTTGAGACAAAGAACCACAATGTTAGACTATAATGAAGGAAAATGCCAAAGAATGTATATTAGTCATTCTAACGTTTACATGATTAACCATCCAATAGCACTGGTGAAATCTCATTAGCTAACATGCTAAATCTTCATTAGAATGGCATTAAAACTGAAATTCATCTCACATGTTATTTGTCTTTAGGTTCAGTATCAGAAATAACATTTTTTGCGTCAATCGACTAAACACCATCTGTCGTTACGTCCTGAAACTGAAAAGCATAAACTAAAAAAACTACAAACTAATAATGGGGAAAAAAAAATCCAATCTAGCGTTTCGTCAGTGAAATGAATCCGGTTCACATATGCCTCCCTGAATTTCCTCAGTTATGTTTAAAGAATCAGCTAAGAATAACTCGCTGATCAGAGTTTACCATTTGCTAAAGGTCAGACTGCTACAGATATGCAGTCCAGCTGGCATGCATTGTTTGACTCTTTGAGGGTAAAGAGAAAACACAGAGTATCTGTAAGGGAAATGTTATACGACTGCGTTTCCCTGGGTCAAATCAATACTTATCATTTTCCTAAATGCTTAGTGGATTGTCATTAATGTATTTTACTCGGACAAGTGATTTATGAAAGAGCTGAGCACAGACTACAATGGCCTAAAGCCCCAATCCAGCGCATGAATATTTATGAGCATAGCAGCAGATAAAAAAGGACTTACATTAAAGTGCTGACCAGGCAGGCTTCAGTTGCTTTCACACAAATGTCCAAGAGACAGAAGTCTTTTATCTCACCAGCTTCACTTGACAAATTTGTATTTGTAGTCAGTGTAGCTCCATCTTTTACCAGAGGAATCTGCTCTTCACTTCTAGTACAATGCACAATATACAGTGCATAGCCTCTTGATATTGACAGAAGTGCAGAGCCGTGAACGAAATGCGTCCTGACACAAAGAAACCAGCGGCTTATCTCTGCTTTAAAGAAGAATTTACTTTTATTCATGTTACACATGTAAGTTGTGTCTGCTCCGTTTTTATGGTCATCTACCATTGACTTTGTACGTCTCCAGGACAGACATAGTGAACGACACAAAGAGTCTCGTTTAAACCTCCGGCCCCCGAGCCACTCTGCTACCTACGCCACGGTGTCTGCCTGGCATCACCAGCCTGAGAAACTCATCCTGGACTCCTGCGGGTACGAGGCAACTGTAAGTCACTTTTTTCGGCCTTTTCATTACAGTATTTACAATGAGGATGATAGCATGACAAAGCATTAATGTTTACTATGAAATAGACCAGGAGATTTTATCATATAGTGTAGCTGACTTGTAGTGTGTTAGCACCAATGCTGAAATTATGTTTCAACCCAACCCCTATGTTTTTTATTTCCTTCTCTTAGTATTTAGGATCAATGATAATCAGGGATCTACGGGGGATTGAGTCCACACAAGATGCCTGTGCAAAAATTAGGGTAAAGTATTACTTTTTTCAAATTTCACTTTCACCGATCTTTTGAAGAACAACTCAACACTGTGTTGTTGATTATAAAAATTTATAAATTCAAGAGATTCCAGCATTTTGTCACATTTACATTTATAGTGCATAAAGCTGCAGGATTTATTGTACTACATGTACTTGTCTCTTTTGTCTGCTTTTACTCTTTCCATTGCAGAAATCAAAGGATTCAAAAAAGGGTCCAGTTGTTATACTGTCCATTACCTACAGAGGGGTTAAATTCATCGATGCAGCCACAAAGGTAATGGGGAAAGTGTGTTTGTGCTCGTCTTTGTTTATTGATCTATCCAAGCAAACACTACAGTTGACTCTCTCAGCCTCTATTAGCGGATGATTTCCAGTTAGCACTCACTTCCTTCCTGTCTTCATTAGACCATAGTTGCAGAGCATGAGATCAGAAACATCTCTTGCGCTGCCCAGGACCCAGATGACCTCTGCACTTTTGCTTACATTACCAAGGATCTGAAGAGTGGCCACCACTTCTGTCATGTGTTCAGCACTGTGGAAGTGGTGAGTAAAAATCACTACTTTGGTCTGAACACTTTGGTTGTGTCCAGATTCATTCTCTCATTCACACCTTCTCCCCATCTAATGGACACTCATTAGTTTACTCAGTACTTGTCTTATGTTTCTTACTTGATTTAATGTTAGTAGAGTGTCTGTCCACTGAAGAAACCCTAATAGTGCATTGTTGAATAATTTGGAAAAAACAAAGATCACTGTGTAGGATGTTGGGTCCCCACAGTTCAAACAGCATGCAGCATCTGATGGACATTGTTGCCTTGATTGGCTCATCAAAGGGCTTGATTGAAGCTCCACTCCTGCTATGCATGGCATTTCCACATACAGGCACACATTATGTTGTAATTTGTGTCTCGGCTTCAGCAAAGGTCGACAACAGCATTTTGTCTTTAGCTGGATCACTGTGCCAACATTTAAATGAACTGATCAAAGTTTTTACATGGCCAAAACACACATTTTAATACTCACTTATTTGTATTTAACACAGTCAGTTCATGAGTAGTATGTTGTGCAAAAATGACTTTTGCTTTTGTCTGAAAGTGTGTTTGATATTCAAACAAGAGCCAAGAGATAATTATGCAAAGTAATTATAATAACACTGTGAAGAGCAAAGCCTTTGTGTGCTAAGCAATGTATTTGTGTGATTTGCAGCAACAAATTTAGGAAAACAACCATTTACAAGCCAACTCAAATTATGGTAATTCAAAATACTGAAATACAGCATACAAATAACATACTGAAACAGAGTCAGAAGTAATTAGATATTATAAATACAGTTGATTTTCAAAGTCTAATCATAGTTGAATCGTAACCAGACGCTACCACAAAATATGTTAAAATAATCTAAGGTAATTTAAGGTAATTTAGGAATCTTAAGTTTGTCATGGACACAAAGAAAGGACAAACATACCCTGTATTTAAATGTTTATGTGAATTCACTATTAAACATTCACTATTTTGGATTCACACAATTCATTAAAATCTATTGTAAAACCACTGCATCCACTGTGAGGAAATTGCTTTGTGTCAGCACTACCTGAAATGGTAGCTTTTTTTTCTTTGCTGGTTTGAATAAATATTGTTTTAATTTAAACAGACACAGACCTATGAGATCATCCTAACACTTGGACAGGCATTTGAAGTGGCCTATCAGATGGCAGTGCAGTCCAGGGCGAGACACTATGTCCCCCATTCATCTCTGGGCTCAGAGATCATAGAGACCAAAACCAGTCGTCCCGTATCTCAGTCATGGAGCAGCATGCGGAGATCAGCAGTGAGTACCACCTTACCTAACTAAAATAACCCTGAGCTTGTGTATCTGTAAATGTGTGAGTGTTTGCTCCGCTTGTTAAAAGGACAGAGGGGGACGAGGAACATGCCGATGTGCAATCATAAATCAGCAAAGGTACACAGACCTTGTGACCGACATTTTTCCCGTCACTGAATCCCCAATGGGAACCTACCCAGTAAGATTTCATGTGTATGATAGAAAATGATGAGTCATCTCGCCCACCCCCTAACTCTGAGTCACTGTAGTCAGAGGAGTTTTTTTTGTGCACATACGAAACATGATGAATAGATAGTTTTGCCGCTTTAAAGCAGGTGATCTGATTTTCTCCCCAGACTTTTCTGAGGAGTTGGTTGGTCCCATCCATTGCTTCCTCACTATTGATTTAGTGAGCTAGGTGTTGATGCATTGACCTCTCAGGCTAGATATAATGAGCACTCAGTGATCACTGTCACCTGAGAGAGCTGCAGCCATGAGCACGCACACTGCTGCACCACATGATCATGCAGAGACACAAATCACTTTGTTTTACTACCTGCCTGTAAGGATAATATATGGAGTAATCACAGAGCTGGATAATGACTCTGGCTGGTTGTTTAGGTTTTAGATGAAAAGCAGGGAGGCTCTGATCTGCTGCAATTTGTTTTGATGTTTTTTATCGTCATGTGAATACTATCAAATCTTTAAAGTCCCACTACAGTCACATTTTAAGGCATATAAAAGTACTCTGTGAAAAAACAATTGTCTGCCAATTTTCTTTACACAAAAACATTCAGAACCCCTGAAGAAGGCATGGAAAGTGGTCTGATCTGACTCCCTTATTGTAGATTCCAGAATCTATGAATATTCATTAGATTCAGCTTCATGGCTCTGACCACCACGGCCGCTGTACCAGTAAATAAAATGTGCGCAACAATATGCTAGTGACCGGCGATATTGGACATATTCAGCAGTAAATATCTGAGCCTAATTTGGAACCTGACTAAGATGAGGAGTCTGTTTTTCATCCAAACCAGTGTTTGGCAGACATTTCTGAGTGCTAAGCATCCTATTTTAGTACAGCTGTACTTACACCAGACTCCATTTAAAAAAGGCTGATTTTAGCAAGCAAATGTTAACATAAGATATATGTTAGATAACGAAAAAGATTTTAGTTTAGAAAAGTATAACATTACTTACTTTTTTTTTTTCAATTCAATTCAGCTTTATTTATATAGCGCCAATTCACAACATAAGTCATCTCAGGGCACTTTACAGTGCAAGGTTTAAGACCTTACACATTATATAATATATACAGAATAATGTAGAAAACCCAACAGTCCCACTTGAGCAAGCAT
>JAUYWH010000022.1:19551172-19570767 GCA_034779795.1 Ctenopoma multispine
AGTCCCCCAGCAGACTAAAACTATAGCAGCATAACTAAGAGATGGTTCAGAGTCACCTGAGCCATCTCTAACTATAAACCTAATTTTGAAATCTGGCTTTTCAGGAAAATAACCTACATCGGACCCTTTCAGCAGAACAATGTGAAAACACTGATAGTGACAAACATATTTTTGAGTGGAGTGGGTCTTTAAACAAACAGACATACAGTTAAAAAAATCCCTAAGAAGCACTTGACTGTTTTCTAAGCCCCACATCTTGTAGTTACAGTTTCTACACCTGTCCAACTTTCCATTACTGCACAGAACAAATTCCGTTTACTGTGACATAACTGGGGCACATTTACTCCCAAGGTTCTTGTTATTTTTTTTAAAAACAATGGTTCTTTGATTTCAGAGAGAAGTAGACAGAGGCTAGCATGTCTTTCTTACCTAGCAACCCAATATTTGTTTTGCAACTGAACTGAAATTTCATCAGATTTTTTCAGTTGTTGTTTGCTTACAAATTAATTAATTGAATTAACATTCACATCATCAGTTGTTTGGGATGATTGTCTTTGGCATAGTTTTTTTTTCTGTATATGGATCTTAAAAATGCGTTGCATTCCTACATAGAATACCTGGTAGTGGCCGATTGATTGATTGGTCTGCGATTAATCGAGACAATCATTGGCTTTTTTTTTTTTTATAATCTGCTTCACAGCAGCCCACACTGGGAGAGTTTCACACGCATATTCATCTGCAAATTACAGATTAACAGATAATTCCCACGTCTGCCAAAAGAGTTCCAAGAGTCTCATTGTCATTGTGGCTACCTGATGCCTGCAAATTACATTCAGGGGCAGTATGGAGTGTAGATTATTGGTGTGTCTGATCCACGTATTTTTAAATAAATAATTCAAATGTTTTCATAATTTGTTAAATTCCTATTTAAGTTAATAATGTTTGTGTCTCGTTTGTCATTTGTAATGTTGTATTATATCTGATGCGAAAAGAATAAAAACAACAACATATTGTCATTATATATTAGCCATTGATCTTCCTGCTATCTAAAGATTAATACAACAGTCGACCACTAATGCAATGATATTGTGTTTAAAGAGTAAAGCTACATGTGACAGAAAAAAAGGCAGCATCGTCACCAATTAATTGTCCAGGTAGAAATTAAAATAAAACAAATAGAAATAAAACTCTTGTATTGCAGTGTGAAGCTAGTTTGACCTACTGTGATAACAAAAAATGTAAGATCAGTTAGCAAATTCAGTCAACTACAAGTAAACAAGAGAGGATAATTATTCTGAGTGATTTCTCTTCTAAACAGGTGATGAACCCCTCCTAATGGATTCCATTTAAATGCTCGTGTTTTTTTTTTAACATGTCTTTGTTCTTGTCTTCTTGGTCCTCCTGCTTCCCAGGGTGCCCCTCTGCTTGAATGCCGCTGCTGTCACTGTCACACGTGTACTACCCACCGTCCTTCCTTCCTCCCGTTGCACTCTGTTAGCCCTGGAGTCCAGGTCCTTCTCTTTCCTTTCCTCTATTGAACCCTTACTCATCACACATCCACTTACACACCAACCCCTCCCCTCCTTCTTTTCGTTCTTGCTGTCAGGGTGCTGCGGTGCATTTGGTCTGTGTGTTTTGTGATTCTTAATACTTCAACCATAAACGTTCTCCTGATCCCTTTACTTTCCCATCTCTCATCTTCATCTTGCATTTTGAAATTTGAAGATGCAGTTAGCTGAAGGGCTGTGGTTCAACACATGCAGGGAAGAGATGTTTTCTTGATGTGATTTACCTTCTCTCTATGAGGTTTTTTGGCTAAATTGAGCCAGTCAGGATTTATTCCATAGTGGTCATACTTAAGATGGTTGTTGTCTCTGTTGGATTTGTCATCTTTTTAACACGCTGAACTGATGGTGTCATCCATAACATTTCCAAATGTGTACCTTGAGATTTTTTTGCTAGTTAAAATTCATATGTAAATCTAATCTAATCAGCAGATTTTTATGTAGAATGGTTTGTCTTGATTGCTTATGTTATGACAGTAGCCACTGTTGTAGAGCACATGCTGCTTTCAGTTTGCTAATCAGTATATTCTTTTAAATGCCAGAGGGTTGTAGCTTTGGTTTACTGCTGCGCCTTACAGAGGTCGAGTGTATTTTCCGTCAGAAATCATCCATGTTGTGGATTGAGCCCTGAGTGTCTGTGATTATAACATGATCACTGGACTGTACCTCTAATCCACATCCACGTGTGTGAGCTGAGGACTTGTCAGTGTGGCGCATTGGCCTCCACTGCCGCTCGTCTCACGCCCTCCTCTCGTCCCTCCTCCCTCCCTCCCCCCGGCAGATCGACCCCCTGGAGATGGACGCAGACATGCAGTCCCTAGGCAGCACCACCTGGCTCTTGGACCAGCGAGACTCCAACAGGCGCCCTGTCAGCACCAAGTACGAGACCACCATATTCTGAGGCCGGATCCCCACAGCTGATCCTCAGCAACCCCTCATACTTATTTCCTCCCCCCCCCTGCATCCAACTCTAATTTCGCTCTTTCACACACAGACACACAAGCACCACACACACACACACAAGAGTCTTATATACATGCGAGCCCGTGCCTTCTCACTGTGATGGTATAGCGTCCCTCAGGGCTGCCTGCTCCTGCACCCTCCTTTGCCCTGCCCAGCGACCCACACCAACCTCCTACCTGCCATGACAAACACTCCTCCGGCTCTCCCATGCCTCCCCAACACCCCTGGCAGCATCCCTCGCCTGTTGCTGCTGCAGCCAATGGTGGAACCCTGGAACAGATGATCCTGGACTGATCTCATTTTACAGTGGCCCTCCTCTGTCAACCAAACTGCCTCTTCTTCCTCATCCTCCTCTTCCTGCCAACTTGCATCTGCCTGCAAATCCTTGGTAGCTCCCAGAGGTTGCATCTTAATTATTCTTCCTTTTTCAGGCCATTTGTACAAATTTTATTCTTAACAGTCAAAACAAGCATTATGATTTTTATTTTTGACCGTATCTAGACTCCTTATTAATATTAAGTTTAAGAATATAAAATAAACAGGTTTAGAATTTTTAGTCAATATTCTAAAAATAATAATATAACAATATATAACAACAAAGGATGAATGTGTTAAACTCATAAAAGAAGAGTTCAACATTTTGGGAAATATGCTATTTGCTTTCTTGCAAATGTTAGATCTGAATGGTAAATACAATATGAGGCCTGCAACTGCCTAATTTAGCTTACCATACAGTCTGGAAACGGGAGAAAAAACAGCTAGCCAGGCTCTGTCCAAAAGTAGCAAAGTACCTGTAAATCTCACTAAATAATGCAAATACTAAAATACTGAAGTGTTAACATGAAGGGGTCATTTGTGTGATTGCAACAGGATATTTTTAAAATATTGAGCTTTTGTAGAAAGTTTGTTTCACTTTGTACTAATCAAACAGACAGAAAAATGTTTTCCCTTAACATGCTTAAGAGGTGGTGGTTTGTGAAGCCAGGTTAGCCGTTTGTTCCTAACTTCCACTAGTTGTGCTAAGCTATGTTGGCTTGTTGATGGTGGCAGCTTCGTACAGATGTGAGCGGTACCAGTATTATATGTCTAACTCTTGGTAGGAAAGCGCTTCTGCGAGTTTCTGCAAAATGTTGAACGTTTACATTAAAGGGCAACTTCACCGATTTTTCCACTGGCTTTTTGTGGTTGTAGTTTTGAGGAGTGCATGTGTATGGAAGGTGTTGCACCGCCCTCTGCCTTCCCTATATTAAAATATTACTCTTAATATCAAGGAATATAGGGACAGCAAAGAGACGTTTCATTCTTACACATGTACTCCTCAAAGTAGAACCACAGGAAGCCAGTTTAAAATCTTTAATAAGCCCTTATAATATCACACTGATTAAAAATGTAGATTCCAAATCTGTTGAGTTTTTTTCAGCATCATTTTAATTTTAATTCAGTAACTTATGATTGTTTGGCTGTTTAGCCTCAAGACAGTCATTACTTTTTTCTTTCTCCATCTGTAGCCTGTCCTGTCTTACCAGGCATCTACCACTGTGAGGCACTATGAAGAGGCTGCTTTGCTAGCATGGGATGCAAGATGGACTATTAATCAGTGAAAGACAAAACAGCAAACCTGCAACAAACAACCTATTTTTTTTTTCTACGCATTTGTACAATACTCATAATAACACGATGGATAATGAATCTATCACTGATGTCTGAACTCAAACGGACCAAGAACTTATGAACCCTTGTGCACACACACACACACACACACGGGAGGACAACCTTCCTACATGTTACCAAGGACAACAGCCTTATTTCATTTCGGGTTATATATAATCAACTAAAGCCCCCACCGTCCCCTTAACCCCCTGAACACCACCACCAACTGCACGCTTCCCCCCTGCTTCTAAAAGACTAAAGAAAAACAACAAAAAAAAAAAAAGACATGACACTTCTGATTTCCTGGTGTAACAAATTGACTGTGACTGGCTGAAATTACGTTGCTCTTACGATGGTACAGTTTTGTCCAGATGAGAGTCTGTGCTCTGGCCTTGTACTGCCCTGTGCCTCTCAGCATTTATGGTAGCACTGAGAGACTGCAAATCACAGCATCTTTTCGTCAATTTATATTAAAAAAAAAACACTGTGTTAAAATATGGCACTATCCCTTTTAATACCTTTTGTTTTCTTATGGTGCAAATAGGACATTAGTGCATTTTATGATACTTTTTGGGGTCTGACTGAAATACTTGGGACAGAATGATTATGAAGGGATCATGAAGGATCCTGACATTAATACAACCAGAGACAAAAAACAAAAAAAAAACAAAAAAACACACATATTCAGTGTACTGACACTGGTTCCACATCACTGGCACAATTTTAGTAAGCCAAACAAAAAAAAAAAAAAAACACCTTTGACACAAATTAATTTGACTAAAGTATTTAAATGATCCCCGAGCACATTTCCCAACATAGCATCTTATTATAATGATTACATGAGGAGGTATCCATGCTGTTTCACACCAATTTAAAATTAGGTACAGTACATGCGCATGGTATGCCACTTGAAACTAAACAGCAGTGAAAAGATTTAATTTCACTACAATTAAAGAACCAAATCTAAATGTTGCTCTGGTGACGTGTTAATGCGAATGGATTAGTTATGCTGAGGACGTGACCACCATTTCTTTAAAAAAAAAAAAAAAAAAAGAACCTTTCCTCCTGCACTGTGACTCAAACATGCTCGTCGTGGAGTCGACACATATCTGTGGGTTCTCCCCCTGTGTGCACTACCTGCTGTGCGTGCTGTATGCCCTTTTTTTTCCCCCTGTCTGTCCTCATGGGAGTTTGGACTGTTACATCACTGGCCACTGTCCTTGTTTGTGTGTGCTGCAGTAGATGTGAGGTGTTGAGCTCCTCTCCAGAAGACTGACTGTTGAAGATGTATCTGGTCTGTGTGCGGTACTGTGGCTGCGTCATTGCCACTCTGTTCTGACTGTTAACCGTTAGCTTCCACTGATGATGCATGTTGGCAGTGTTTTTGTGTTTTGTACCCTTTGATGCACTTGGCCTGAGCAGTATTTGTATGTACTGTAGCAGTGTCTCGTCTCCTCTAACTCATCTGCCACTTGCTTTTTATGTTTCCTCTCTTCGTTACACACCAATACAGCGATTCATCTTCACCTCGCCACGTTTCCATTGTCGTCATTCCCTCCGACATTTCCATCACGTATGCTCTTGCACTTGCACTGTGTGTCACCAAGACAACCTGTTCTAGTATGGATGCATAATATAAAAGCATTACACTTTAATGAGCAGCAGCTATTTAAAGCAAGTTTTGGTGGCATGATTTGGCTGTGCATGTTCCAGTCTTTTTAACATTGGTGTTTTCCTTGTGTAGCTCACCCCAGCGTTCAAGTTTCCGGATACCAAGCTGTGAGTTGAAGGGGAGCAGCCGATGTGAGTGTGTTTGCGCGTGTTGAGTTAGAGGGCAGAGCAGTGAAAAGAGAGAGAGAGAGAGAGAGAGAGAGAGGTAAGCCTTATGCAACGTGCAGGGCCAACCAGTGCTACTCTGACATTTAGATCTCACTCTGTATATCCCCTGCTCCTCCACTGCCCCTGATATGAATCCTAACACACAGATGAAAGTTAACCTGTTGTCCCACATCACTGGCTAAACAGGACCTGTTTTTCACTCCTGTCTTGGGAAAGGTCAGTCAGAAAGGTCAAGTCTATCTCCTGGCCTCCATGTGACTGTCTGATCTTGTCATGTAGGTATTGTAATGTTTAGAGCACTGTAGAACATTAATGATATAGACCACTAATGAGCATTTCTATGGATTCAGGTCTATTGGAAATAGTAACTGTGGGAATTATTAAAAGGTAAAGAGAAATGTGACAAAATGTAGAGAAAAAACTGTACCAGCATACGATGCTTTGCCCATGTTTTTGGACAGAGTATGGTTTGTCAATGAAAATATGATACTGTTTAAATTTCAAAGCAATATTATATTAATGAAATTAAATAATACGATGACAAAAGAATCCCTCAAGTCTGTTGTAAGCATTGATTTGTTTTATGGCTGAGTAATAAAAGAAACACTACACCAACCGTTTAAAACTTAAAGTGACAATCATATCATGATAATTACTGTACAATTATACCATCAGTGTTTCTCCTGCTGAACAGATTAGTGGGTGGTGCTACTTTTAGCCTTAACAAACTGTTAGCTCCAGTTTGTGAATCTAATATTAACTTGCATCGAAGTCACAAAGCTAAGCCTTTCCAGGATTCTCTGATAATAATAAATAACAAAAACATAGTTTGACTGTTGCATGATTGAAAAAAAAAAAAAACCCAAATGAAAGTATTTCACAAATTGCAACTGAAATGGTAGCAGGAAATGACATGTCTTTGCTTCGCTTTTACAGTAATCTTATCAGTTGTTTACTTATAATAATGTCCTTTGATTACATTTTTTCTTTTTTTTGGGTGCAAAAAAATAGTTTCACTTATATGATTAAGAGTCTTTGAAGATTGTGGAAATGCCTTCATGACATAAGGACTTTTTATTTAAGATTGCCAGGCATTTATTTCTCAGAAAATATTTAGTTCTGTGACTCGTGCAACTTGTCTAATTAATTCTGCTTGTTGCCATAGCAAAGACAAAGATAAAGGAATTTAATCAATACAAATCCCTCCTGCAAACCATTCTGCAAATTTTAACATCTTTGAAGTTTTATGTATTTTGGCTGCCATTGCAGGTATTGATTGGTGTGTAATTATGGCTGTGTTATATAAAAATATGTTGACTGACTCTTGAAACATAATGTTGTTTGGACCATCACAATGAACATCTTGTCTGCATATTTTTCCAAGCTGCATTATGTTTGTAATGTGATGTAGACTGCTCGTACCAGTCTGTTTCAACTGCATTACACTCAGCAATAACATTGTGTTCACTGTGGTGGATTGTACAACAAACCTCAGAGTCTGATAAATGATTGTGGCGCTGCATGGATAAATGGAAACCAGTGTCCTCCCAGAATAAACAGTATTAGATGAGATTACTGTAGCACTTTTTTGATTTTCGTGTTTAGCTTTAGCTTTGTTTAGCTGATTAAAAGTGTATTGATTGATGATTTTTGGAGTAAATAAGATAATAAGATGATTCAGATATAGCTTCTGTTTAGAGTCTCACCTCCATACTAACTACTGTAGGGGAAACACTGAGTATATTCTTGGTTCATGATTAAAGGTGCAGAAAAACAAAACAACCATGAATTGAGCTAAAAATGTGCATACCATGGAAAGTTATACTGTATATAAACATCTGTTAATATAAACATAAGAAATATCTACATACTACAACCACTATTATTTACAAACCTTCCATCATTTCTTTGGTACTTGATTTTTTTTCCCTGAGGGTGTTTATCTTGAAAAGTCAACAAAGATGTTTTCCAGGCAGCTCATCATTTCAAACTCCCTCTCTCTGCTCAGACTTTCAGAATTTCCTCATTAACACACTATATACTATTGATTGCTCCTGTATTTCCATTCACACAATGAGCCTCATGCAAGAACATTTTCATATTGTTGTCCTAAAACTTCTTGGATTTATCGTGAGTCGCTTCCTTTCAAGCAGATTGGTGCCGCCTGTTCAAGAGGAGCTGCGCATCCGTAAAATTTCATCATTAAAATTGTTAACGGTCCTAAAACCTTTACTTAATTTGTGGTCAAGTTTACTTTAACTTTTGACAGGGACATCACACATTAATAGCATCAATGTAAATGTGCCCGAGTTAGCCAAGAGGCTAATTTCCAATTAGATCTTACAATGTCATGCCTAAGATATATTGAGATTACAGACACAACATTGTTCTATATCAATCATTTTAAAATCGCTGCTGCGTGAACAAATCCTTCATACAAGTGGCTTCTTCCATGAGGTTCAATGTGTTCCCTGAAGTTTTATGCGCTCAAACATGCTGGTAAAGTTGCATTCTAATAATAATTCAGTACCTGTCTTTTACCTTTTTTTATCTGGATATCTAACAAAATACATAATTTAAAAACAAATATTTTCGGAGATTGTAAATGTCTCCTGAAATTCACAAAAGGAAGAAATATCAGTTTACCAATAGAATTATGCTGTTGGCCCTAATTCAGTTGCCTCGCCCCACTGTATTTACACTCTACATGTTCAGTGCCACATGGCAGCTTATGCTATGGTCACCAGAAGCTGTCTGGGTTGTCCTGAGCCTAGCGTGAGTCCTCTCCTGCCTCGGCCTCTCCTGGTGGGAACAGCAGTTTCCTGAGAATGGGTGCATAGAAGGGACCAAAGACCATTCGGTTGAAGTGGACGATTCGCCCAAAGGCCATCCCCAGCTCTACTAGCTCAGCACTCACATGCCTGAGGGGAGCAGGCAGTTCTGGACTCCTTTTAGTTGGGACGCCCTGCAGCATGGCCTGGAGGAAGCCCTGTACCCTTGCTCCTATGTTTGATCGAGAGAGAAAAGAAAGGACGTCAGCCTTCTGCAGCAGCACACATTCAAGTTTAAAAACATCCATGTGGACAAAGATAACTCAGACTAAATGAGATTATTATTATGTATTATGTTTCTCCTGTTCAGTGAAAATTGCAAAAAAAAAAAAAAAAAAAGATTTTAAGGATGCACAAAATGAAACATATAAGAATATTCTTGAAGTTTCTTTTATCTACCTGGAAGGTCTGACATCTTATAAATGAACAGGTTATGAAAACAAACAGCAACCTGAAGTTATCCAAATTCAGTTAAGTGTCTATAAAAAGCATTTACCCTCCTTAGAAGTTTTTTCCTGTTTTTTTTTTTTACAACATTGAATCAGTCAATTTAGTACAGCCTTTGACACTGATTAACAGAAAAGCTACAAATTAAATCTAAAATCTTGATGACAAATTTGAAACTGAAAATAAGTGATCCACCTAAATCACAGCTGGTGCTGTCATTTGGTTTTAGAAGTCAGTTAGCTAATGGAGAGCACTTGGGTACAAATGCACTACATGAGGTTTGTAGTATAAATACCTCTTTCTAGAAGTTCAAACTAAGGTGAGTCAGTAACCTACAACATGAAGAAAAGAACACTCCAAGCAAAGCAACTCCACTAAACGGTTATCGAACTTCAGGAACTTTTCCAAGTCATCTCTGAAGCACAGTTAAAGCCATCATTCATAAATGAAATAAGTATGGCACAGGCGTAAATCCGAAAAACTGTGCCAGAAGATGAGATGTGAACAAGGCCATCAACAACTGTGACTCCTATGAAGGAGTTACAAGTTCTGTGGATGAGGTGGAATAAACTGTACATACCACAACTGCTGCTTGGGTTCTTCACTAGTCAAAGCTTTATAGCAGAGTGACAAAGAGGAAAACACTTTTATCGGAAGCGTGGGAGACTGAAAACTGTAAGAAAGTTTAATGGCCATCAGACTAGACGCTGTGTCTGAACACACTGTCCCCACTGAGAAGCATGGTGGTGGCAGCATCATGCTGTGAGGATGCTTCTCAGCAGCAGGCTCTGTGGTGACCTGGATATAGCAAAATACAGCATTCAAATTGCTTGAGCAGTTTTACATTGAAGAAAAAAAAAAAATGAAGAAGAAGAAGTCTTGTCTTTGGATTTGATACCAGCAATGCCAACCTTGGGAACTTCATATTAGACTTTAAGCAACTTGGATTCTGTGCCTTGCCACTCTGGCACCTTGCAAAATTAATTTTCATCTGAAAAGACGACTTAGGACCATTGAGCATGGTCCAGTTCTTTTCAGCATTATTCTAGGTAAGACACTTCTGACACTGTCTCTAGTTCTAGTGGCCTGATACTAGGAACACAAAACTTCCCATTTCCTGAAGTCGTCTGTGCCTGGCTCTTGATGCACAGGCTTCCGCTTCACTCCAAACTTTGTATCCTTGTTAAGCTGTCCCAAGTTGTTCAATCGACTTTGTTTGACAATCTTTATATGGCTGCAGTCATCTCTGTTGCTTGTCCACTTTTATCTTCCCGTTAAATTCCCATGAATATTTTTGATACAGCACTGTGAACAACCAGCCTTTGCAGCAGTGATATTCTGTAGCTTGACCTGAAAGTGCAGAGTGTCGATGATCTTCTTCTGGACAAATGTCAAGTAAGCAATCTTTCCCATGATTGTGATTACGTTTACTGAACTTGACGTAGAGATATACTGCATTTATACGGCATGAATGGTAATTTACTAAACTTGGAATTAAATATTCAAATACTCTGAGGTGCTGGATGTTTAATTTCCATGATGTATGAAAGTTTCACTTTTTAAATAAATTTTTTTCATAATTCTTAGATTTTTAGAGATTAACTATTAATTCAGCTATTTTGAACACAATTTGCTCATTTTTAAGATTTAACAATTTCATACATTCAGCGCTTTTAGCTATTTAAATATTAATACTAGCTACTCAACATCTTTGTCATACTGTATGTGAAAACAGAAAACTTTTTTTTTGTTGTAGACTGAAAGGATGCCACTATAGTTTCTCAATAACTGATAATAATAATAATAATGATAACGATTGTGAAAGATGAGCATGTTCTAAAGTATACCTTAAATGAAAAAGTTAAATAATTTATCCCATTTATGCCAAAGTTAGTCATTAATCATCTGACCTATGAGTGTGCGGACAGGGTGGTTGTGTTTCCACAGGTCAGAAATTTGTCCCTTCAGCAGATCCTGGTTCTCCTGAGGCAGCGCTGCTCCTCCTTGGGAACCCAGAGCTTTGTTCACCTGCTGCAGCACTGTTTCACCAAGCCCCAGCAGCACCCCCCTTAGGTCAGCCTCCCTGCAGCACCAGCAGCATAATGCAGTATTAGACAAATTACCAGCATGCTTCATTAGATGTGTAATAGGGAAGAGGTCATTTATAAGCAGTGTTGAGGACTCTGGGACTCATGGATGTCGATAAATAATGGTGTTTAATAACATCTAGGTCTCCCAAAAGAGGTTTAGATTTAAAATTACATTTTAATAAAGGCTGTTAAGGAGGGAATAAGAATGTCTGAGGAGACCTTTAATATCATAAACTGTTGTTCCACATTTATCCAGTAATCATGACGGCTTCTCTTGAACAGAAAGAATGAGGTTAGCTGGATCCGTTCTGACAATCTAGTTGGCTCCTGTCACCGCCATTGGTTTCCTTCTAATACAATACCTGTTCCCCGTGACAGCCAGTACATGCATCACCACATCCTGCTCTTACCTGGTGTGACTGCCCTCCAGTAGGGCAGTGACGGACTGCCTGAGTTTACCTACAAACCCCTGCAGGGAGGAAACGATGCCCCCACACTGGGAGTCGGTCAAGAGCAACACAGACACCTCCAGGACCAGCATCTGGAGCTGCTGGGCGAGAGATTCCAGGCGGGCTCGGTCCATCAGCACAGTCTGTGTGTGGAGATCAGGACCAGAGTCACATGTCTTATAGTTAATCTCAGGGGAACTGTCGGCAACAATATCAACATTTCAGAAGAAATAAATGGTTGAAATTTTTAGTGAAAACAAATCGAATGGTTGACAAATCGTTAGCGAGAAGTATAAATAAAATGTTAAAGTTCATGGCAAAATACAGTATGAAGGATAAATAGTTACTTGTTAAGGTTAATGGATAAAATTTCCTTTAGCTAAAACAGATAAATGGTTAAAACTGTGGGACTTTTGAGAAATGTTTATAATAGAGGTTTAAAAATAAAGAATATGTGGTTGAAATATGACAAAAAAAAAAGTGTCACATTGCTTCAACGTTGAGCAGAGTGATGAGAAGTGAATATTCCCTCATAATCAATAAAATATCACCCAGATGAAAGGGGTAGTGATGTAATTTTGCAGGCTGTGGCTGACCTCAGGATATTTCTGGTCCTGCGGGTCCCAGTGTAGCAGACGAATGTAGGCTCGGTTGAGGGCAGCGGTGGCGCTGACAGGACTTTGGCTGTCAGGACTAGGTGAATCAGGCTGAGCTCTTACAGCCGACGCCTCTTCTGACGCTGCTGCCTGAAGCCAAGTGGTGGTATTATCCAGAGAAGCTGAAAGAAAATAAAATAAAATATGTGTAAGAAAGATATGTGTACAATTTAAAACCTCAGGTATGATGATTAGGATAAACTGCAATGTCACTGAATTACTTGAAGGTGTTTTAAATTACGTGAAGGTAGATGTATTAATGTTTTATTCAAGAGCAAGTAGAAAAGAGTGGGTTCACAAAGTACATAGATGAAAATCATTTGCAGCACATTTGATTCATTCTAACAAGCAACAGCAATTAAGAGGAAATACTGCTGATGTTGATGAACGATTGGAAACAAAAGTGTTTCATATCTGAATTCAGCTTTTAGAAGTGTAGATTATTTGTATTTATTGTCTATGAAAGTAAACAAAATTCACACTCAAGAAAACATGACTAACAGAAATGTTAGTTATAAAGGAATTATTATTAATATATTTTTTTATTACCCCAGATAACACTACTGTGTGAGCACCAGGAGCCTTGTTGTCACTTTGCCAGTGACTCTGATTAGTCAGCTGTACTTGGACAGAATAATATCCGAGTCAAAACAGCCAGAGTTCACTGATTGGCTGGCCAGCTCCTCATCTAATCTGAGACGCTACAAAATGGCATGAGGGTGCTTTAGAGCGGCAAGGGTAGGTCTTTTTTTTTTTACTGAAATGACCAATGATCATAAATTGTACAGTCAATGTTACCTTTATCATCTATCACTTAGTGACGGGACACGCTTCCTCACCTGGCTGCTTGTCCAGAATCTGCTGGAATTTGGCTCTCTCATACTGCACGGCCTGCTGCAGGAGGTGTGGCCTCAAACTCTGGATGGTAAAGTTGACCATGTCGGTCTTCATCAGTCCTAAGACACGAAAGATTTCCCTGAGGGAAGAGCAGAGAGGGTGATTTTTGGTTTAAACAGCTTTTGAAATGCTTTCCCTAATAACTACAGTTGAAAGAAAGCAAAATGAAGCTGAAAGTAACACTGAAGCTGAAAAAAGCACAAATATGATCACACTTAGTTTTCAGTGGAAGTAGTTGAAGTGTAGATGAATGAATGGACATATGAAATTGTACTGTAAAGATGGTATTAAGCTGCCCTCTCACCTCAGGAGCTTCACAGGGTGCTGGAGGTCCCTCAGTGCTCTAACATCTGGGTCACGCACAGGAGCACACAAAGATGCCATGGTGTTGATGATATATCCTGCCAATCTGCGAAGGTCCAGAGCTCCATGATCTACCTCCTGCTGGATCAGCACCATGTCCAGCACCTCATCCAGCTGAGATCTCAGTCTGATGTGGCCGGGCAGCAGCAGGGACTGAAGGATCTAATGGGAAACAGACTCTGTACTTAGTACACACATTGTTTCCCTCCACACTCTAATGTCCAGTCTAATTAAATCAGGTAGTTCAGTATCAGAATCTTCACAAAAACATGTCTTCTCATTGCAGCTACCACATTTTCTCCACTTACTATTCATTCAAGAGATTCAGCAGGTGAAATCAACTACAACCTGTCACCACTAGTATCCTACTATACTGTATCTAGACGGCTCAAATATACAACAACTGATAATCAAAGAAAAGAAATAAAAATGAAGAGTTAGGTCATTACTATTGATACAAGGTTGTGGGTGTATAAAGTCACATGCCCAAGCTCCATCACATACAAAAAATAAGATATTATGCGTGGGGAAAAAAAAGAAAATCAACACTTTTAATGAAATTTAAAACTTTTTTAATGGGCTTTTTTAAAGACTTAGAACCTAACTTCCTGACTTACTGTTTTGACTTCCTGCAGCAGAATGACAGCATGGTTGTAGTTTGGAGGATCACTGTTCAGCTGCTCCTGAAGACTGTCCCAAAACGCCTGGTGAACAATTTCTTTTACTCTGCTCTCCAGGCTATAAAAGGAAACAACATTGGAAAACCAGCTCCAAAGACACTAAACTCTCAATTAATTTTGTGAACAAGAATAGTCAAGGTCGCTTTAATTGGAGGAAGTTTTTTTTTTTATTTCCTTGTCTTGCCTGTCTAAGGGGGGGCTCCTGGGTTTGATGCAGAAGTCTCTGTTCACTACTATCTCATGCGCGAGGCTCAGGTTGGAAACACAGTTTTCCAGCTCCATCAGACTGGATAATGAGGCAGTGGGTGGGCTTCCTGACACCAGACAGGACATACACACCCACAGATAATTAAAACTGTCGCCATGGTAAGAATTCATTTACTGAAGGTCCCAGAACGTGCCTGAAAACAGTAACTGCTATAATAAAACTGCTTACCTATAGGAGAGTCAAGCTTTTCCAGACAGGGAAGGTCTTCTGGGGAATCATCAGCTGCTTCATCTCTTTTATTTGGCATTTCAGCAACAGGCTAGACATTTAAATTACAGAGCTTGGTGAAACCGCTAGTTTACGAAATAGTTCAAACAAGTTACAGAAAACTAATCAGCCACTGACTTGCTTTGTAAATCAGTTAATCACTGTACTGACTGTTACGCAAAGATATGCGAGTATATAACTATCACAATGTAGAAATATTGTTATAGTTAAATCTAAACGTACACTCATTATTAAGAATGGCCCATTTCTGACATTGTAATGTAATTTAGCTTATATTAATGGATCATATTGACATGAATAATTGTTTATAATTGTAAATAATACGTCTGTTTTTCTTTAATAGAACTGTAAAAAACAAATCCCAGTATATTACAATATAAGTTTATTATCTTTTAAGGCGTCACATAATAATATGAATCACGAAAATAGCTTAACATTAGTGGAAGCCCTGTTATTTTAACTTGGAACACTTTAGATACTTACAGGTTGACGTTACGGTGTGGTGTTAGTACATTTAACGTTACTTCGATAAAGGTTATCATACTTCCTCCACTTGTCACTCAAAACTGAACTGAAATTGTGACTCAATACTAAACACAGTAGGTCTACACAGAAGCGTAAACTCGCACTGTGATTAAAACGTGACATTTGTTTTGAGGTAAACTTACCTGGTGTTGTAGTTTCGATGAATTAATTATTCGGAAGGAAATAAAAGTTTTGACTGACACGTTACACAACGTAACAACCTACCGTTTAAAGCCCACGAGCAGCAGCAGCATCATCATCAACGGTCAGGTTTAAACCCGGGCCGAACCATTCTCTACGAAATATGGGGTCGTGGGAAAACAAAAACAGGATTTGTTCTCTTCCTGTTATCTTTTGATCTAAAGATGTTCTGCAAACACTTAGTCACAAAAATTAAAAAAAAGACTTAGACTTTTGTTCGTTTATACATCAAACAATGATTAAAAGACGACGGCTTCAAATGGTTTAGTCCGTTCTTGAACCAAAACAGTGGGCGTGTCACTACTGTGCGCTCCTGCGTCTACAAACGGCAGCACGTCACTAGGTTTGAAACAAAACTCGACACGCCTCTGTCGCTTCTTTCTAACGCCAGTGTGGTTCTGTTGAAACAAAATAGAAAGCAGTGGGTTTTTGTTTGTACAAAAGGGACATTGTATGAGACAAATGGCTCACGACAGTTACGAGACAACACCTGGAATGTTTGTCGAGAAAGTACAGAACAGTGCAAAACAGTACAAAGGCCTGAGATATCTTTTAGAAACCAGTGTTGGGGAGTTAATTGCAAAATAAATTAAACTGATCAGTTAAAGTTAGTGAGAAATAAAAATTATAGGTACTAATCAGAATGCTGGGCCATTTTTTCAGCTTTTTGTTTCAAACCTATAACCCTGTGTCCACTGTGTTGTAAAAAGTTAAGTAAATTTAAGTATTGGCTTACTTAAACTATAATTATTTTACACATGACCGTAATGAATGAAAAAAACAACAACTGTACTGCAAATTATTTAATTGCAAAATGTTGTGTAACAAACCGTTTTGTTAAATACAAGCATTTAACAAAGCGTTATCTAAAAAAGTTGACCAGTCACAGCCACAAATCACAAATAGATATCATATTTTCCATTAGAAAAGAAAAATTCCAGGCCATATTTATATATTTGCATATTTCAAAATATTGAACACCATTAAATTTCTGTTTTAAAATAACAAGGATAACTTAAGTTACAGTCTTTTTCCCTCACTTGAGCTGCTATGTACAGGTACATATAAAACTGAATTGCTGCACAAATGCCACTCTTATTTCAGGTGTCTCATAATATTAAAGCAAAAGCAAAGGAAGGTAAGTGCCAAAAGCAGGGCTGTGCAGAACGCAGCATATTCAAATTGTTCCTCTAATAACTTAGTGTCCTCCTATGAAACAAACAATAAATCAATGTCACATTTTAGTAAACATTTTCAAAAAGCAAGAGAAAAAAATATTTGTAGTCAGTTTATGTCTGCAGGAGAAAATTGGCAAGATCCTCATGAAAGGAAAATCAATGTCACAAAAGAAGCTGCTTTAAAGGTTTTTTTTCAATTCAAGCTTTGTATTCAGGAGCTGTGTGAAGAGGATCTACTGAATAAAAATGAGCAAATTAATGACAATGTTCCCAGCCACACATGCCACTCTTTCTCCTTCATTCACACATGAACAAGACTGTACAAATAAGATGTCTAATTATATTAAACGCAGACTTCACTCGTGTTTGTCTCAATGCCTCAATTCAGCTATGACTGTGTTGCAGCATGACCCAAACCAGGCGCAAGTGAACATGCAGTGCACTTCGCAACTTGCACTTTTTTTTCCCACCATTTTTCTGCTGAATGTGTCAAACTCAAATTTTCATTTATACCTGCCGTTTATACAAGAACATTCGGACACACCATGCATTGCCTCAGGTCAAGGGAGACTGTGATGATGGAAGAGCTCTAACTTCACTCTGCATAGACAGTGGTGGACTGTAGATTTGTGGAAAAAAATAAATAAATACTGTACGGGTGGCTATGATCTGATCACAATGTGAGACAGACCAAAGCAGAAGTCATGCCTGGTGGAAGTGAGAGCAGTCTGGCAGTGCAATGTGTTCTGCAACTGCATCAACACGCATTTTTTATCTGGATGAGACATCCAGATACAGCTCACATGGTAATACTGTGTGTAAATTGGCAGCTTTGCCAAATCAAATTTTTTTTTTTTTCAAATATACTCTTGTTTAATACGATAATCCGCATTTGGTACAGCTATCACCGTGGCTCCTGATTTATTTTTAATCTACTGCCTACATTGATTTTAAGTAGCAAATAACTGCTCAACTCCTGTGAGTGCATGTAAACACAGGCCAACAGCTTCTAGCTCATACCGTGCTAATGACTGAATCACCAACAGTCCCACAAACCACAAATTTATCTCATCACATGGTTATTGAACTGATGCAGGTGAGTATGAGCAGTTGTTTTAAAGGAACCAGTCTCTTAGCGTGGAGCATGTGAGGTCATGGTACAATCTGTGCCCTGTGCTGTCAGTCTGATAGCACATCTTTCACCCTGTGCGAAGATTTTTATATTCTGCTCTCACACACAAACATAAAAGCACAAATGCACTCAGATCGTTGCACACGCACTTTCCTGCTATGAGTCTTTGAGCATGTTGATGCGTGCAAAGATCTTGAGTGCAGGTCCCAGTTTAATGTTCATGGTGCTCATGAGGTGGTCCTCCTTTAACAGGAGCAAAGCCTGGCCATCGATCTCTTGAGACCGAAACTCGTCTGCTATCTCCTGACAACCTGCATGAACAAAAGAAGAAACAGTAGAAGCTGCGATTAATCAAACAGAAACGGGATTCATTAGCAAAAATGTTTAAAGTTTTATGAGAGTATTTCCTGAACAGGGAGTTTGTGTTTACTCCACTGACCTGGCAGTGAACGGATGAACTCATAAACTTCTTCCACGTTCCACTTGGCAGGGTCGCTGGGAAAAAAGCGCTGACAGAGTGCAGGCGCATCTCTTCCAGCACAGCCCTCCTGGTCTGAGGCCCTGCTAGGCTGCCGGTGGATGGGGATCTGAGCTGAGACTGGGGCAGGACCCAAGGGTCCTGAGCTAGCTGCTGATAGGGGAGACGGCGGTTCCTCGTAGCTGGACATGTCCGAGCACGGGCTGGACTCCTCTTGACTGGGCTGTGAGGGATGTGGCGAGGATACAGAACCGCCCTGTGTCTGCTGTGGTGAGGGAGACAATTTCTGAAAAGGAAAACAGTGAGGCAAGACGTCAAAGTTCAGCATTCCAGAAATTAATGGTTCATCAGTAAAACACTGCTGGGACATGGTCTTAGTCACAGCAAATAATGGAAAATTATATTGTAGCTACAATAGCTTTAAATGGCTAATTAATACACTTGCAGGTAGTTGACAAGGCTGTTGGCTCAATACCAATACCTTGATGAAGTCTTTGTCAGGCACCTAACCCTCTGTATTAACCACTTTTTAGTCCAAACATAAGACAAAAGCACCCCCCACTGGAGGTTTAAAACCCCATACGCAAGACATTACATAACATACCTCAAAACCTAAAATAATTTTTTTCTAAATGCTTCAGCATTGAATATTGTGATACATAATCTCTAATCAATGTTTGAGAAATTTCTGCTTTAGTTTTGTAAACTGGTGTCTCTTCATTTTACAAGCTTCTATATTTCAAGAGCAGAGGAAGAGCGCCTACATTTGCTTAGAAGCAGACAAAGCTTATTAGATGAGTGAAAAAAAAAATCCTGTTGAATTTGATGTCTACATATATTGGGCAGAAAGCAGAAAATTTCAACTAATGGTTTCCCCATTCTTACTGGTCACCAACAAAGGCTAAGGATCATAAAGCATTTAATGACCCTTTAAAGACAGAGGGAGATAATCAGGCACTATCGCAAATGATGCATAAGTTCATTAAAAAGCATGAGGCATGAAAAGTGCAGCGTATAAAAAGTGCACTGGAGACAGTATGTGATGGGAGGTAAAGTGTTGATGAGGACATTTTACAGCAGTGAGAGTGTGTGTGTGTGTGTGTGTGTGTGTGTGTGTGTGTGTGTGTGTGTGTGTGTGTGTGTGTGTGTGTGTGT
>JAUYWH010000022.1:19571130-19582423 GCA_034779795.1 Ctenopoma multispine
TGTGTGTGTGTGTGTGTGTGTGTGTGTGTGTGTGTGTGTGTGTGTGTGTGTGTGTGTGTGTGTGTGTGTGTTTCTGTACCTGCTTCTTTGCCTCTACATTGGAACGGGCCTGAGATTTCCTACGCCAACGACTTGTTGGTTTTGTCCTCTCTGGATGGAAAAGGCCTATCCTCTTAGTACAACCCACGTTGTACCTGTCAAAAAAGGTACATTAAGGTTTTTATTTATAGGAGGAAAAAGACATTAAATAAAAATAAATATTAAATCCACAGTGACTTACCTCTTTGCACAAACCACAGAGCAGAATCTTTTAGAGCCTTTGAAGGTATAGGCAAAGTCGACCCAACCGCAGTACTCGCATGTCAGCTTGGGTTCTTGATCTTTCTCTATCAGAGAGTAAACATCATAAACATGAGACATAAACCCATGTGACTATAATGCAGTCCAGTGCAACTCCTCTACCAACTACAACCTCAATAAACATACAGTTGAATTCATACCACTTGATAGGTTTTAACAAAACCTCTTAGCATTTCTGGAGTGATTAAAGTGTGCTGTAAAAGCTCTGGTCATTATTAACCACTTGGGCTCATGATTGATTGTTGAGTTTGTTGATTTACAGCACAAATAATCCAACCACAGTAACTGTGTGTCAACAATGGGATCGTATGTCTGTCATTTCATAAACCTCCTCGACAGCAAAAATAAAAGTTTAAAAAGTCTCAGAAAATAGTTAGTGCATTCTTTTTTTCTTACAACAGCACAGTGCTACACAAACTGACACACACAATCTTTTGTCTAATCCTTTCTGTCTCACCCGGCTGGTTCATGTCCTCTGGCTCGGAGTCAGAGTTCGCTGCGTTGCTGACTGGAGTTTTGTCAGGGTCTGAAGAGAGCTGATGATCCAGCTTCTTTGGGCTGTCGATGAGAATGGGCAGACGCTCCACCTGGTGCCAGGTATAAAAATATTAAAATTGTACAAAATGACACATTACAGACTCCTTGATTAACAAAAAAAAAACAAAAAAACACAACAGAAACATGGCAGTGGCTGATTGGCTTGCCTCTTTTCAACAGCAATAAAGGAATTACATATGACTATCATTTAAAATGAATTATTCCACTAAATTTATTATCAGTTTTGGGATGCTGGTCAGACAAAATAAGTTACATGAAGATACCACAATGGGATCTGAACTTTGTAATACTGGAATATATTTAGCAAATGTAAAACCATTGTTGAAATTTCATAAATACTGACAACAGAAAAAAACAAGCATTTAATTACAGCCGTAGTGCAAAATATTCCTGCTTTACATTATTATATATACTACACTGAATAATATCTACAGCAAATGTGTTTATTCAGCTATGGAAACATGTAAATGTACTGAGCATTTACACAACATGTCCAGTAGGAGGCAGTGAACACAAAGTCTAAAACATGTCACGTTTGGTGCACGTTGAAAAAATGCTTTTTAGTTTTATACATGAGACACAAATGTAGACCACAGGCATACTGATGCTTAGTATAAATATTATAAGACGAATAACATCAAATTTAGAGAAGATGACACTGATTGAAGAAGGAGTTTCATGACTTGAGATGGCGATACTGCAGTGAGCAGCTCATTACACACACACACACACTTTCATCAATCTGCACTGCTTCACAGCTACTGAGTCCCACCTCACTATAATTAATGAGTGAATCTAACAGAAGCTGTGAGCTGTCACTACTAGGAGCAACAGAGGGTTTATGTTTGCCTACTGACAGCTCCCTGCAGGCGTGTACACTGGAGAGTGTGGTGGCTGTGGGTTGTTTATCATGTTTCACTGCTGTTAAATCAGAAACTGGGCACTTACACACACAGGGAACGGCTCAGCTCCCTCCTGGATGACAAAGCCTTCGATGACATGTGTGAGAACCTGGGGCTTGACGATGGCCTGGGGCGGTTTGTTCTCTCCATTCTGCGGCGTGCTGCCCGTCACGGTGGGCGCCTCACTCTCATTTCCTGAGGTCATGGCTGGAGGTGGGGTTCCAGGTGCAACACTCTGCCTCTTGGTGGAGCCCCCTTCTAAAAAAAAACAAAAAACAAGGAGTTAATGAACTCTCTTAATGTGAATGTTGGACATATTTTACCTAACATTTATGGTCTTAGACCGTTTGAATTATAAATTATTTATAAACCTTATAAATCCTTAATTTGGAACATTTTGGAACGTCTGACAAAAAATAATCATAAATTAATCAAGAAAACAATAGATTAATGAATGCGTGAGTTGACATTGATCTGGTTTCAGTTTCTAAAATGTGGACATTTGCAGCTTTATCTTTGTCATTTCAGGAAGACAAAACACAGTATTTAAAGGCATGATCATAGACTTCAACAATCTGTGGCATTTTAAGTATTCTTTTTTTAATTGCATGTCAAACAATTAACAACAACAAAAATCAGCATACAAATACTAATTATACACAGTCCTAAATAATGTATTTCATTAACGAAGATCGCAAATGTAACTGGACTCTGCTTACCCATCATTAGCTAATGTTTATGTTATTATTTGTGAGATGGTGCCAATTCGTCTTCATGTAACCACAGACTGCGAAGCTACGCATGCTTCTAACGTTACATTGTGCAAACTGAACACATACTTATCACTTTAAAGTCATTTGCATGCAAACCCGTATCAGCAAGATCCACCTGTCGTTAATTTGTAAAACGACGACCAAGCAACAGACAATACGTTTGAAGTAACCTACTAGCCCGTTGTCGGTCAATAATAAGAAGGTAATCCATCATGTATCACTCCAAACATCACAACAACGTGTTTTCGCTAAAAGCCATGAAGCGAAAGTAAACATCAAGCCGCCATGCTTTGTCATCTTTAAAGTCACCAGCGTCGGATGACAACAGTTTTCTTACCGCGCCAACTTCCGCTCTGTTCAGACACAAAACATGTGCGGTTTGGGTGGTGTTTGTTGTTGTAATGATCCGGCAGACACACACCGACCTGCTGCAGCTGCAGCTGCTGCTTCTGCCTGAGGCTGTGACCGGGTTTAAGCTGCAGCGTCCTGACCGGGTTCCGCCTCCCTCTTCTCTCCCACAGCAGCTAATGTTAGCGGCTCTGATCTGCTGATGCCACAAACTTTAATCCAAAGTGTCTTCGGCTTAAATCCACTAGAAGCTAATGTTATTTTGGTCCGAACAACTTATTTTCCTATGACAAGACAAACTGACGCAGTGGCGTAGCACTAAAATCTGGCGCCTGGGCCCTTTACCCTTTCAGTGAGCCTCCATCTTTTCAATTCATCTAATGCCACATCTGTACAAACAGCTGCATCAGCAATAAACAAACATTTGTAGTGGAGACAAATATTCTATCTATAATTAAATGTTTGATGACTGCTACACCCCACATCTCACTATACTAATATTCTTATCCGTTTTTCATGTTTTGATGAAATCCAGGGCAGAGATCGAAACAGGTTGGATTAGTGCTAATCTAATATGATGCTGAATAGAAATAACATAATAAAACATTAGGATTAAAACTACAAACAGGATTAGAAATTACTATGACTCTCCGACAGGTTTGCTTAATACGTCAAGTAATATTAAATGTTTTGCCTTAGAATTTCATTTCTTACAGGTATGGTTTTAATACTGGGCTCCTTTAGTTATTTACAAAGTGAAATTCTCTCATTACCTCATTCAGACAAATGGAAAAATAAATACTACAACATCTCAGTGCTGCTAATGGCAGCTACATCTCATGTTTTCAGATTCAAAAGTGAATCTTACAACAATAAACAGCCACCTTTGTATAGGTTAGGTAGAGTTAGTTTATCTTAATATCTGTTGGCGCATAACATTTTACTAATAAATTTGATCCACATATAAGGAATATTTGTAGCTGTGCACCCGCTGCTGATGCTGCTAACTGGAAACATCAACACTGGTGTTTCACGATGGGAGTTTTGAGTCTTTCAACATCATACTCCCTCCCTCAGGTGCCCCAGCAGGGTTTGATCAGACCTCCTACTTGTGTCCAGTTGGCAAAACCTAAATACTATGTTGCCACAGAAGATGTGCTAAACCATTCTGAGTGAAAGCTTTTTCTGGAGGCTATTTCCTTAAATGTTACATTTTCCTAAGTTAAAAAAAACAGCACTTTGAGCATGTCTTCATCAGTTCCTGGTACCAGTGGGTTACAAAAATAGTTTCCTACTCTGGTGGCGAGCAGTCCACATCACACCCAACTGTCTCCATGAGCAGCAATTTGTGGTTTACAGAATGTTTCATTTTACAAGAAACAACATTAGCACTGCGTCCAATGATTTAGAAGAAATACTACTATACTAAGACTGATCCATGTCAACTTTTATAAATACACCTAAAATTACTTGTGCTAACAGAAACACTAGCTGCTGAAAGCTACTGTCTCTGTGAGTCAGATCACTTATCAGAACATTATCTTTTTCCAAATCATCTTGCTATCACAATGTGCACAACAAGCAGAGAAGGCAGCAATATGAAAATAAATTTTCTGACAATGCAACATTTCTGATAACTGAAATTAGGAGCTTTTTAACTGGATTATACATGTAGCACTTTGGAGGACATCCACATTTAATTACTTAAAGGGACAATGTGTAGCAGTGACACTTGAGTGTTAAAAAACTGCAGTCCAAATGTCTCTCCGCACCAATCCTGTGGACACTTAAACTCTGAAATGGCCATGACAGGTCCTTCACTGTATGTTACGTTGTTCAGCTAATCTATCTATTTGCATGGTTTATAAACCAGATCGTGTGGATGTTGTATTATTCTGTCGGTCTTAGATTGATGCATGGCTGGTTATAAATACCACAGCCACAGCTATGCCAATTGTCCTGAAAACAATTCAATTACATTGCTTAATTTAACAGGTAACATATGAATAACTTCACATTTATTTCTAAGAACTGTCCTCGTTGCAGACGACAGACATCTCGCTTATGAAGTAATGCAGTGCCCTCGTCAGCTGCACATGGGCCACACAATATGAATGCCAGTACTTCTTTAAAAACGCTTTTAAAAAAAAAATTATTATTACTCAAAAATAACAATCTCTACTAGATGACGTGTAAAGTTAAAGTTGGAGAACATTAGCTAAAGCTCAGTGCTTAGGCTTACCTGTTCAAAAGAGAACTTGCCAAGTGCCTCTGTGTGTTTTCATATCTGGTGTCCAAATGTTACTGGGCATATGTACAGTGGGCAGGATCATACATGTAGAAACACAAACTGACATATCGGTCTAGCAATAAATATTTTGAACGAGTTTACAGGCTGTAGCATTGTTGTCCGAGAAGCCAGTATTTCCACTTAGTATGTTTGTTTGTTTTTTATCTCCGATGACATGTAATGGTCATTTTATTATTTAGTATAAAATATTACACATTGTTCCTTTAAGTTGTTCTGTATCTGAAATGTCCTACTTCCTATCCCCAGAGCAGGTAACAAACAACCATGTGTATTTTTAAAGCACCATAGAAGAAAAACATGAAACACCTGCTGTTGACATTGTTAAAGATTACACTTACATACACACTACTACTAAACTTAGATTTGAATTCCAGACTTAAAACAAATGAGATAAAGACAAATGAAAGACAGCATACCTCAGGGTTTCTTCAGGGTTTAACCCTTATTCTAACCTTTCAAACTGTGTAATACCATGCAGCATTCAATGAATGAGTGGAAGTACCGTATTTAAGAAGACCTGTAGGGCATACTTGTTACTGTAATTAGTGTACTGTAATTATATGCTTTTTAACATTGCTGTCTGTGTCAGCAATGGAAGTGGTAGAGAATTTTTACACACACGCACAGGTTTTATTACCTTGATACTTGACACGTATCAAGATAATAAAACCTGTACTTAAAACAGTTTGTAATCTGCTATTAGTCTTTTTGTGACTGGTTAAAAACTTTATTTAATAAAACATTTATTATTGAGTACTACACAGAGAACAATTTAGCCACTTAGAAAGTCATGCTGAATCATTACCTGGTGGCTGAACAGGTGGTGTGGCCGCGTCGACCTTGGGCAGCTCTACAGGCTTGGAGTGTTGTGAGGGTGGATTTGCAGGTTGCTGCGGTGGTGGTGGTGGTGGTTGTTGTTGTTGTTGTTGCTGCTGCTGCTGCTGCTGCTGCTGCTGTTGCGTTGAAGGGGTTGCACACGTCTCTCTGACCACCAGTGAAGTTGGCTTATCTTTACTATCCTGAACCACTCGAGAGGCCTAAGGCGTGCATGAGGAGGGAAAAACATGCAAGACTGTAATAAACAGTCGCATCGGGAACTATTGGTGCTTTTAATGTCAGTGACTCGTATATTGAAAACCATTAGGCTTGGAAAATATAATCCCAGTGGGAAAATACTGCGCAGGGAATCACAAACTCAGAAGATTCCTGTGTTTTTTAAAATGTATGTCTTGGAATTAAAATAGATACTGTGGCTGTTTTTGGAACAGTAGGTTTTGCTTTGCTGGTTACCACTTTTAAAATATCACAGTCAAGTGAACACAAAAAATAAGGACATTAAGTAGGACAGAAAGCCATGCCACATTAGGAACACATAAATGGAATAATGGATAAATCATAGCCATTATGCAATCATGGAAACACCTACATGAATAGTTCACAATATGTATCTGTGAGAGAAGTTTCAAGTCTCAGATCTAACTGTACATACAAATGTGCAAGTTTATTTTGGAAAACTGACTCTTTTAATACAAATAATTTTCCTTAGAATTTTAATGTCCATAACATCTGGCACCATCGTGTTACAGCATCATAGTTTTTTTGTAGCGCCAATGTTTGAGCTCAAACTTTTTACCTGGGTGATAAATTCATGTTTTCAAGCAGTTTGAACATAAAATGTAAAAGTATAATTTCATACGCATGGATGTTTAAATATAGTCTAGTATGTCAAAGTTAAACCAAAACTGAGATTTAAACTAGGCAAATGAAAAACTATAACTCCCTATGTGCAGTTTCAAAAATTTTGAGACTTTGGTGTGCATTTAACTGTACTTACCGTTGGCTGTATTTGAAGATTGATGGCAGTGAGCTGAACAGGCTGAGCTTTGGCATGGCTGATGGAGGAGTGGAGGGCATGGGGGCTGATGGTGGAGTGGAAGATGGTGGCTTGCTGGCTGGGCGTGGACGGCTGGTGTGGAGCAAGTTTCGGCAACACAGGGACAGGGTGCTGTGATGGCTGAATTGAGGCCGTCTGCAGCAGCTGGCTCGTAGTCCTCTGGGAACTTTGGGTCTGGACCACAAACTGCTGCTGCTTGTGCTGCTGAACCAGGGAGTGTGGCTGAATCTGTGTGTACGCTGGAAGAAGAATAACACAAGTCTTGTTTGTTTTTTAATTATAAATTCAAATACGTTCCATACACAGATACATCTGCTGTGTCTAAATTCATGTTCTGACTAATTGCGTTCTAGCTTTTACTTTTAAATTAGGTGACACAAATTTCATATAGTTATATCGTTATGACTCCTATTGGACTAAAGTATCTTGTCTCTGAAAATGTTTATTACTACAACCAAAGAACAGCATTCAATAATTTTATTCTTACAATGCAAAACTGGTGTAGGGTCATTTTACTTTTAAATTTCTACCACAGGCACTTCCACTGGGGTTAAAGGAACCTTCTGGAGAACCTAGTTCCCACAGTTGCATTTCCACTGGAAGAATCTAAATTAAGTTCTGAAGAGATAGTTTTACCCCAGAAGTACTTTCTGACTTGTTTTAGTTATATACCTTTTGCATAAGGCACATATTTTATTTGTGTTATATTAGGTAGTCAGTCTGCAATATTTATGGTAATCGAATCATCACCACATCAAATATCCTCTTTTCTATTATCTCAAATGTAAATATTTACTTTCTTTTATTGTTTTTTAAATAATTTTCAATGTACAAGGACAACCCTGTCTACTGAAAATATAATTTTTATGCAATTTAACTGTATACCATCAACTATAACTTTGGTTTTGTAACAAACACGGTAAGATAAATATTATTTGTGCTGCAATGTATTTTTCTGAATTAATAAAGCTCATTTATCAATGAAAAGCTGGCAGCAAGGTTTGGATGAACAGGCAAACAGTTTGACTGTGTATCTTTAATTGATATGTTGGGTGTACAATTCATTCAGTATCAACATATTTGTAACCTGTCATTGATGTTATGTTTATAGAAAACATAATCGGGTTGCAATTCCAATGATCAAAAAAATTTACCAAATGACTGCAGTTTAGTTGTATAGAAACAGCTAGATTAACACTGGCTAATAAGAGACTACTTGGGCTGGGCACATTAACGCATTATTATTGGGTCTGATGTATCACTTAAATAAAATACACACTGTAGATGCTAGCAGATCACCCAAACGCACCCAGACCCAAACACTTTCATGATGAATCATGATGTTCATGTGTTTCTTTTAATGACAGCAGGCAAATTAACAACTGTGTTTAAAAAATGCTTTTTAGGTGGATATTTTGCGATGTGCGCTCTCTATCCACTGGGATGTGTGTGTGTGCGTTTTCAGAAATTATGGATTAATTATGGATTAAATAATTACCCAATAGTAATTGCCATATCATTTGATGTATGTAAAGTATGTTAAGTTAGTTTCAGACCTAATGTCTGAAAGTACTACTCAATTAATACTGCAAGCTTATAAATTACTGTCTTCTATAAGATGATTCTGAATTATTTTTACAGGTTGAAATGTGACCTGCTAAAAAACATGAGCATTTAGTTTTTCAATGTGCGATCAAAACTGTCCTAACTCCACACATATCAAGAACTGTAGCAAATGTTGCACAATCTGAACAATAGAGCTTGTTGTGATACGTTCCCTTCACCTGTGTGCACTCTGTTGACATGCTATAATATTAAAAGTCTGCTGTTGCAGTTCTGGCCTGACTATTACTCACAAATTGTTCCAAATGGCTTGCCACCACCTGTCAGTCCTGTTTTGAGTAAAAAAAAACAAAACATCCTGAGCACATAACTTGCCCCTATGTCCATGACATAGCACATCAATCTTTTATTGTGGGAGCATGTGTGGGTGGAGAGTGTTCAGCGGAAGCAGCCTGAGACCAGTAATGTATGAGAAATGCCTCAAGGAGTGAACCGTACATTGCAGTCTTTGCAAAGTTAGGGTTGAGTCAGTATATCTCTGCATTCTGCTGCCTTCTTAATCTCTAACAACTTCCAAGAAACAGAAAGAACCATCACTGAAACCCCGAAAAATATTAATTATTCCTGTACAGAAACCCTATACTGTAGCTCCTGTTCCATGAGCCTTTTTAACATGGAGGTGGTGTTTAGTGACTTTAATAAACCCCCCCAATAAATTCAAGCATGGAAAACTGTCATGTACACCCCTATTTGTCTCACACCCCCTCACCTTCATAGTCCTCTTCTCCCTGTTCTGTTATGATGTTGTCTGTGGGATAGGCTCCATCTGGTTTCAGTGTTTCCCAGTTAGAAACTAACCGCAGTCTTTGCCTGCTGTGGAAAATATAGACGTTTCTATCCAGCAGAGGTTGCATGTCATTAGTCCCTTTAATGCTACAAGACCTACTGAAAAGCATTTTCTTTTTCACGTGGTGAGACACAGTGGAACCCACCAACACAATTTGGTTGATTATGGAGTATATGGAAGAACTTATACTTTAATATATTTTATATAATTGCAATGTGAGATGCTCCATAAACACACATCATGAAAAAAATATTCAATAGTGAAATAATTCTACATGCTTTTTGTAAATGAAATTAATATATTTGGTCAATTGCATATTTAATAAACGGCATATTTAGTAAATTATTTGTGAATTAATGTCAGTATTTAATGACTTTAAAGGCACATTTAATTCAATTCAGCTTTATTTATGTAGCACCAAATCACAACATAAGTCATCGAGAGAGAGGGAGAGAGAGAAAGAGAGAGAGAGATCGAGAGAGATCGAGATCGAGAGAGAGAGGTTGCAGATGAGTTAAAGTGAAACAATGTTGCTAATTTTGATGCGAGTAAATCCAGCTCAACATTTCACAAAGTTCGCTGTAGTTTTGCAGTAGCTGCGTGGTGACCCATATGTTAGAGGAGATTTCAAACTGGCCGTCCTGTACGTCAATCTTTATAGATTTTTTTTTTCAGTAGAACGTGGTCCACCTGCACTGCCTTTGCAATCAACCGGTCAATCGCGTTTGATGTATTGGGCACCCCTGCCCTAGATCATAGCTTAAAACCTAGAGCTACGAATTAAATCCTAAGAACACACACATAAATGAGAATGGAAGTAAATTTGCAGTCTTTGGTCCAGATGGCTAAGCCAAAACTTCATCATGGATCTTTTTGTAACTCTACAGCAGCAGCCTCAGTTTAAACTGAATCAAATTGTGAGGCGAGGTCGCAAGAGATTCAGTGTCCCAGCATGAGTGGTGGAGGGGGATTTCTGAATCAGCGCACACCGGATACAACCAGCCTTCCCTATGAATTCTGACAACTTTCTCAAGCCTCTAATGAGGAACAGAGAGAGGTCTTGGAAGAAGAGGAAGACAGGGGAATTCATTTACATGTTATTCACCCTCAAGGTCTTGGGATTAAGTATTGGAATGACTCAGGCCCAACGCCCACACACATTTATACGCATGCAATCTTCAGTGTGTGGCACTGGCCTCTACTCCCCCTTAGTGTTGAGATATCTTACTCTATTTGTGCATAGTTGTGCAATTTCCTGAGGCTGAGGACAGTATATGTTCCTGATGGGTTTGTAGCACCAGGGCCTGGAAAATCCCTTAGTTTCCACATTCTCTCTGGCTGCTGCTTTGGCTTACTTTCGTGAACACACATTCCAGCATAAAACAGCAGAGCAACAACACGCCTTACACCATCTTTCCTCACATCATTACAATTCAAAATCTGGTTTTCAGACACATCAGTAGGGATTAGCATTAAGAGAAGACTATACTAATTCAGTTCCTGATTGATGTAAATGCAGTACTGGTATAAAAATCACATATTCACATGAAAACACCACCAGGACTTCAATAATGACAATGTTTGATAAAATAACACTATAATCAATATCAAACAAAAATAACAGCAGGATGAAAAGCAATGGTAGTATTGAATATACATCGAGTCTGAATGGACCATGTTCCGGGCCTCCATTGCTGAAGCGGCAGTGCAGAGCTGTGGCCGTAAGGTTGTCGGTGC
>JAUYWH010000022.1:19582523-19597049 GCA_034779795.1 Ctenopoma multispine
GGTCTGGGCTTCCCTACTTAGGCTGCTGCCCCCGCGACCCGACCTCGGATAAGCGGTTGATAATGGATGGATGGATATACTGTACAATGAGAGTACATTTACTTAAATAAACTAGCAAGGCAAAACTTGCTGAATTATTTGTACAGTCATACACCTGTATTAACATCATTGCATTTAAACATTTGTTCTCTTTCCTTTCTAGAACATTTGTGACCTATTCAAATGAAATTGACAACCGTTATTATCATGAGCTACATCATTTTGCCAAAACACAGGCATCATGTGCAGACCTGCGCCCCTTAATCTGCAAATATAGTGCTTCTGTGACTGTTTTCTGCCAAGACAAGGCAATCACAACCACTTACTGGAACTGTCAAACAGCCTAAGATTTGTGGCACTCTTAGTAATAGAGACATTGTCTTAAAATGATCTGCCATCTTCTGGTTAGCTAAACTGACAAACTGACCAAAAATAGCATTATTTAATTAATCACACCTCATCCATTTTGTTTCTTTGTCAGATCAAGTCAAACAAATCTCTGTTAAGCAACGTTAAACATGGGTAAAGAAGACTGTGATTAACACTACAATATAAATTATTATTATAATTTTGTTAGTCATTTATTATTTATTAGTTATTGATATGGCTTCAAACTTAACTTAATTTCAAGTCTAAAAATATCATTTTATCGCCTTTATGCGTTACTGTTTTGTCATGCCTTCAAAAATGTATCAAAACCCAACCAGGAGTCAAACCACCAGGTTTGTAAGCGACTGCCCTACCAACTGAGACACTGTCACCCCTTAAGATGCATATTGTAGCCTTAAGCATTGTTAGAAATATCAAAATTCTGATGCATAAAATGAGGCAGCAAAGTAACAAATGTGATGCTGAAAGCCACAGTTTTCTAAAAAAAAAAAAAAAAGGTGACTCGTGCTGGCAATGCATAGTCAATAACTAAACCCAATAAATGTCAGTTATGTAGGGTGGAAATCAAAAGTAATGTAACAAACTAAGTAATCTAAAAGCTCCTATTTCACTGCTATATTTTAACAACATTGAAAGAACTAACGAATTAGGCACACAGGCCCAGTTATATATCATTAAAATAAAGATCAAAGACAGGGTGTGAACTCACCACCTAACAAAAAAATCTCTCATTTCCTGCAGCTAAATTACTGGTGTGTCCCTTATGCTGAACATAACCGAACACTACACATCAACCATGACAGCTGTAGGTGAATTTGGATTTGCAGAACAAGAAACAACGGCATCTAAGTATGAAAGCGTTTGGTTTTATCAAAGTGTATAATAACCTAATCACAGTCAAGTTAGATCCAAGGTTTTATCCAAATGTTGTCCTAAAGTTCATTAGCCAGCCATGTAGCCTCTCCTCCCCCTGATTCACAATGCATTAGCTCCCCAGCATCTCATGTGGACACCTGTCCCTCATGGCCTGCTGCTATGGCAACCAATGTTAATTTCTTTTTTCCAGACAGCACGCAACCTGATTTTCAGTTTTCATCCTCCCTTTCATTTTATGTGAATCCATTAATGCAACAAAGCAAGACACCATTGTTCACTGACACACTCAGATAATCCCCACCCCCGTCACCGTTTCACAGGCACAAGCCCCAAAACACAGACACATACCTGAATAAGCAGACAGAAACAACAGCATGCATTTACATTGTACTACAATGTATATAAGGTTTACAGTCATGAATACAGTTACTATACTTTGCAGATGTGTATAAACACAGCACATAAATTTTTAGAGTCATGACCCTTCCATACTAGAAACTATTTACTATTCTGTCAAATGTCATGTAAATGTGTCTGTGACGCTCTTGAGAAAAATGTATCAGATGAGGTTTATCCTATAAACAAACTGGACTTTATTTGACTTAACCAGCTTGTACTGCTGACATATTCACACGACAAAAAAAAAAAAAAAAAACAGCTACTGACTTTCAATTACAGAATAAGTTGTTTAGAAAGACTCTTGCATGGCAGGGTGCCTTTCACGGCTTCTAATTCATAAAGCAACTCGACTGTTCCAGACAAATCCCAACACACTGTGTGTACTACAGCTGGTTTTAGCCCTTTAGTGAATGAATGTGTTTGTGAAGCAGGCCCCGACATGTCACACTTAACAGCCAACAGAGCGCTATTAAAAAAAGTGTAAAAACTACTTTCTCATCTACTCTTACTTAGCTCTTTTGAACATAAAATGAAGTGTCTATAAAGAATAAACAGGAACCCTATGGAAAAAGCTGACCATTTGTATTTAACATACATGCCACTGATAATGTGGTATTCACTGATAACATATGAAGTTAACTGAAATTTTGAAGAAAACTTAAGTTTACTTAGGTTTACCATATATGTTGTGAAATACTTTACAGGATGAATGAATATAGCAGGAATTTTTGTGTTTGATCACTAGGAGTGTAACTAAAATTCATTTTCATTTTAAATTTGATAATTATTTTCTTGGCTGGTCAGTAAATAGAAAACAGTGAAAACTGCCGTTTGACTGACAAAGTGATCAAAGCTTCAAATGACTCGTTTTGTCTGACCTGTGCCTAAAACTGCCTGTTTTAGCTTTAATACCCATGTTAGTAATATCCATTATTCTACTACTTAGACCTTTAAATGCCTTTGACCATCTGCAGTGTTCTGGGACTTTATGAAGGCAATGCCAGGATCAGCTCCATGGGCGAGAGACTTGCTCACATACACATTTTTTACATTTCTCAGGCTGTGTGATTGCATGCTGTACCTACCTGGAGCAATAAGAGATTGAGTGCTGACAGCTGTGACATTCCGGCTCATGTTTATAGCTCGCACTTCTGTGACTGCTGCACTGTCCCCCTTCTTCCCACCTTCAGTGGGGCTGTCAGAGGAGCTGGCCTTCCCTCCTGTGGCAGCCTGCGTCCCTGGGTTGGCATTCTTGATCAGCGAGGCAGGTTGGATTGGCACAGGGCTCTGTTTCAGACTGAGAGCCTGCAGTGTCTGAGTCTGTGTGGAGGACGTGGTCGCCCCCTGCTGGCCACGGATGGTCAGATTCTGGACTTGATTCTTAGAAAAGACACAAAGATTCACAGTAGATTTATCAACACAGAGCTGTTCCAGAATTAAGAAGAAGTAATTTACTGTGCCAGAAAATAATGCACATTAATATTATATTCCCAATGTTACAGCAAAAAATACCAAATTCTTTTTAACATCTGAAATTATTGTTCATTTATCATATATTCAATTAACTTTCCGTTAACTTCTACAAGTCAGGCTCATTTCTACATGTACATTTATATTTATTAGAGTGGTCCAGGCCAGGACTTCCATGTCTGATAGAAGTATATATGTAAATGTTATATTGTATTAATTAATTTCATTATATAGTAATAAATTATATACAGTGCCACTTACCTGCGAGGAGGCCTGTGTGGAGCTTTCTGACTGGACAGCCGCTACGGTGGCTGTGGGCGTAAAGATGAGCTGAGGAGACAGAGGAACAGCCCGGCCCAGGCTCCTGGCCACCTGCACCAGGTTACTCTGCTGGGCCTGAAAAGAATCACACACAAACATGATAAATGAAAGAGTGAGGAGGCAGTAGTTAAATTGTTTTTTTAGTGGCTTAACATGTACAAAAAGAATAAAAAAACTCAATTTATTTTACTGTTATTTTACTGTTATTAAACATGATCCTAAAAGCATGTAAACTAAACATACTGATACAACAGCTAGACTGTATGTGATGGAATACAACTCAACACGACCAGGTTATCCAGCAATAAATAAAAGCAATAGCAATCTAAACTGAGAAAATGCCTGCCAGAAGCATCGCGCACATGCGCACACACTCATTGTGTGTGCGCATGTGCGCGATGCTTCTGGATGGCAGGAACAATCTGTTTTCCAACAAATGGCAGAAGAAAAAAAAAAAAAAGTTACCTACAAATAAAACTAAATAGATCAGTAAAGACACTTTAACCTTGCTAAAAACCTGAATTGTAAGCTACAGGCAAGAGAACACCTCCACATTCAAGATATTATCTGATGTGTTTGTAATGAGCCTTCTGGGGCAGGACGGATTATACTGACCACCTAGTCTGGCAGCAAGATGAGAATAAAGCCCATCACTGTAGACACACACACCACACACACACCACACACACACACACACACACACCACACACACACACACACACACACACCACACACACACACACACACACACACACCACACACACACACACACCACACACACACCTAAACTGGAGAGTGTTTATTTATTCAACAAGCATGTATGTGTGCATGAATTTATGCATATATTCAAGCTCATGTAAATGTGCCAATAGCTATGCTCCTTGTGTCTAAAGTCTCACCATCTGTGCACGCAGGTACATCTGTGCCTGACTGGCTGTGAGAGTTGGGCTGGATGGGCTGCCCAGAAGAACAGCCTGCTGGGAAATACTGGTGGGAGTTGAACTAATGCTCTGAGCTCTGCTGATCAGCTGAGCTGCAGCTGGGGAGGTGGTCAGGTTGATCTGTGGGCAATAGAAGATTAACAGGATAATTAGGTCACGCACTTATGCACGGCACTTTTACTGGTATCTATGATCTACACACCAGTTCCCCCCCCCCCAATAATAATCTCATGGACAAAGGTAACTTAAGAGGCCTTTAAAAGACAGATCCAACATTCAAAACTGCACTTACTGTAGCCTGAGTAGATCCTGTTTGCTGAGAAGTGCCATTCTGTGAAGAGCCTTGGCGGCCAGCAGCAATACTGGCCTATCACAAGATAAGAGGGATAGAGTCAGGAAGAGAAATTAAAAAGTTCCTGTAATATTTCTTGAAGCAGGTCAACAAAAACAATGATTATCTCTACACTGTGAGGACGAATCTTTCATCACTGACCTGCTGTACAGCAGCCAGACTCTGGAGCTGAGCGGTGCTGAGGCTGTGCTGCTGCTGAAGGGCTGCAGTCTGCAACATCAGATGCTGCTGCTGAGCAGCATACATCTGTTGCAGGTACTGTGCAGCTGTGTTAGGCTGTCTGTGTAACGCCTGTTGGAAAACCTGCATATTAAGACAGAGATGGATGAATAACCCACACCGCTTAAACAAGTTGCTTATATTCAATTTAAATAAATCAGGTTGATAAAAAAGTGAGTGAGTGAGTGAGTGAGTGAGTGAGTGAGTGAGTGAGTGAGTGAGTGAGTGAGTGAGTGAGTGAGTGAGTGACCTGCTTTCAGCCATCCCCACACCAGAAGAACTGTCAGACCCCTGTGCTCTGTATACTACCATCAATACATTTACATCTGCAACACTAGCAGATCAAGAAGTATCTTACTAGAACCATCTCCTCAAGCAAAAATCACCATGTATGTTCTCACACAGTGTTTCCTGTCTCACATCATCATACATAAAAAATGTTTGGGTTTGGATAGCTGGTTAGTCAAAAAAGAAATTTGATGATGTCACACTGAGCTCAACAATATCACCTTGAAAATGTGTGATGAACCACTGTCACAATATGCACTGCTCAAAAAAAATAAAGGGAACGCCTGACAATGTTGGGGCATCCTCCTTACGAGATGACCGATGGTGTTCTGGGGTATCTCCTCCCAGATCCTGACCAGGGCATCACTGAGCTCCTGCACAGTCTGAGATGCAACCTGGTGGCGTTGGATGGGTCTAAACATGATGTCCCAGAGACGTTCTATTGGATTTAGGTAAAGTGAGCGTGGAGGTCAGTCAATGGTATGCCAGACGAGGCCGGGCATTATCATGCACCAGGAGGAACCCAGAATACACTGCACCAGCGAAGGGTCTAACAATGGGTTTTAGGATTTTATCCCGATACCTAATGGCAGTCAGGGTGCCATCATCTATCCTACAGGTCTGCGCATCCCTCCATGGATATACCTCCCCAGACCAGCACTGACCCACCACCAAAACGATCATGCTAAACAATGTTGCAGGCAGCTCAACGTTCACTGCTGCTTCTCCAGACCCTTTCATGTCTGATACATGAGCTCAGAGTGAACCTGCTCTCATCTGTGAAAAGCACAGGGTGCCAGAGCTGGACCTGCCAATTCTGGTGTTCTCTGGCAAAGGCCAGTCAAGCTCCACAGTGCCGGGCAGTGAGCGTGGGGCCCTCAGGCCACCCTCATGAAGTCTGTTTCTAATGGTTTGGTCAGAGACATTCACAGCAGTAACCCGCTGTAGGTCAATTTGTAGGGCTCTGAGAGTACTCATCCAGTTCCTCCTAGCACAAAGACTCCACTCTGTGGGGTCCAGGTATCACCTCATGCTACCATTAGTGACACTGACCCTAGTCAAATGCAAACTGAAAAGCAGTCTAAAAAAGATGAGGGAAAAAATGTCTGTGGCCACCACCTGCAAAACCATTCCTGTTTTTGGAGTCGTCTCATTGTTGCCTCTTCAGTGCACCTGTTGTTAATTTCATTAACACCAAAACAGCTGACACTGATTAAAAACCCCCTCTGCTACTTAACTGACCAGATCAAAATCCCAGAAGTTTGACTAACTTGATACAATACTCAATACCTTTATTTTTTTAGCAGTGTATTTTATTGCTTCAACAATCAACAGAGATGATAATTAAATTTATCAGACAGTGGATCAGATCTTAGACTGAAGATAGATTTGTATCGATCATCCAAGACGTGAAAATCCACACAACTAGGCAGTACTGGAAGTACTATAATCATTTACTCTTAAGTTAAAGTAGCAATGCCACAGTATAAAATTACTCATTCAATTATCATTCATCATGTTACTTAAGTAAAAGTCAGAAGGATTAGCTTGAAGTGCCACAAGTATTTATTAAGTTATTTCATATAACGATGTTATATATAATCATCACTTTAATGTTAACGAAGCTTATATTAATGACAGACATTTTGTGGCTATATGTTCTGAATCTAATAATTAGAATTTCAGTAACTTTTCCTACTGTTGGATAGCTTGAAGATATCACACCAGGAATAAAGTCTTACAACTTTATTTTATTAATCTAAAAAGTACATAGTTATAATAAGAATAAGAATAAACCACTGCACCTAGGTAGCGTTTCAAAATGTGTAAAAGTTGTGGTTATCACAAGCAGCTTGACATACTCCCTCAATCACTGTCAGTAAGGAAATAATTGTTCTCACCCTTCCCTTTTTAAAATGTCCCCTGGCTTTTAAGGGAGGACGCTGACCTATGCACTGTGACATCAGTAGACCGTACAGACCCAAACCTCTTGGAATGAGGGTAAAATTAGCAGAGATGCTACATGCATTCAGCTCTCACTGACTATAAATGACCAGCACTCCTTTATGCTCAGAGGTCTTTAAGGTGTCAATATTGTTTTCCCTTTAACTGTCACTGGGATGAGTAAAAGAAAAGGATGGCTAAACATAACAAAAACCCTGCTGTCAAAGCATCAGCACTAAAAGTTGAGTGGACCTTATTCAGGGAAGATAATCCTGTGTAGAGGCTTAACCAGGGGTCAAATGATCAAGAGCACTAAAGCACAGAAAGCATTCTTTCCGTCAACTCGTTCAGATTCTGTGAAAGGACCATTTATTTCAGTTCCCTTCACTGGTATATTGAAAGATATAGATATCCAATTAGAAAATGAATCCTGGAGTATATTTTAGGAGTGTGTCAGAAGTCTATATGGTTGTATCCACCACCAACAGGGGGCAGTACAGCAGAGGAAAGTATGCAAACATAGGTGCTGTATTTGCACTTCTTTGACTGTTTGCATATTACACACATACACACCATCACAACTTAACATCAAGCTGTCAGTAATGTTAATGCCAAGAAACTTACCTGCACTGTTTGTCGGTCAGGTATACCACTGTAAACGGATATCTGAGGCACTGACTGTCTTCCTGTTGTAGTACTACCGCTGCTACTACTATTGATAGTGTTACTGCTGCTGCTGCTGCTGCTACTACTACTATTATTACTACTGCTAGTGGAAATTATAGAAGAAGTAGTAGTAGTAATACTAGTGTTAGCAGTACTATTAGTGCTGACAGCTGTGGTGCTGGAGGAGCTGGTGGTGCTGGAGGTGGTGGTCCCGGTACTGTTGACTGTGGAGGCAGGGGCCCCCTGCTCACTCTCCATGGTGCCCTCTGCTCTTCTCACCTTTGACCCACGGCTCTTCTGAATTGCTCTCCTGTGCCTGGAGGAAAATAGAGAAAGAAAAGAGAAAAGCGGAACATATGAGAAAAACAACACTACCTAGATCTTCTACCCGAAAAGGTTTTCTTGAGTAACAAAACAAAGCTCCTATAAAATAATTCTTTATTAATAATAAAAGTTGGTTTTGAGATCAGAAACAATTAGTCAATTAATCAATTGACAGAAGTATTTGGCATTTAACTATTTTAAATGTTAAAATGTTGTTAAATGTTGTTAAAAGTAGTGGTGAAATGTACAAGTGTAATGTCTTCCAGGATAAATCTGTCTACTTTAACTCAAATCACACATCTGCTGTCCCCAGAGTAAAATATGGCAACACTACAGTAAATGAACAATACATCTGCATTACGACATGAGAATCAACTGGGAATGACTATTCTAAAGTCTTTAAATACAGTGTTGAAAAAATGTATTGCTCTTAATCTTTTGTGTGAGTTCATTCCTATTCTTTGATGTACTGATATTTCTGCCGGTGCTCTGTCATGTATACTCAACAGTATACACGAAAAGCTTTTTAAATTTAAAGTAGATTTAGATGTATATTATACAATATTCCTGTGATTATGGTAGTTTTATAGAATATAACATAATCATAGGCTCTATCTAGCTAGAGTTCGACTTCATTTAAATTCATTCATATCTGTAGTATTTCAGACTCCACAGACCAGATGCTAACAGTTGGATCACTTTCTACTCCATTTGAAATTTGTAAGCAGTTTGTTTATGCACAAACACTGATTACCATTAATGCTGTGGCGTACATCAGTGTTAGGAAACCTCTGCAGATAAACGAGCAGATTCCCAATTACAATAAGCACAAGCCATGTTAACAATAGCAGTCTCCCATCACTGTGCGTTTGGTGCGTTTATATTAAGTAGAGGTCACATAAGGTGATTCAATAGTATTGTAATTTACATCACATGAGTGAACTCCAGACTTCTCAGTCCATATCTTCCAGTCAGTCAAGAGCACAAAGTAGAAGAGAGCAACTTAGGCCTCTTCTGTAAAACCCTCTTAAAGGTTGGTCCCCTGGTGCTCTACTCTCCATTAGCACAGGAGAAAAAGCTTCGGAGCTCGCAAGGCAGTTGAGAGGGAGGGAAGCTCAGCAAGACAGGTAATAAGATGAGAAGAGTATGGAAGTATATAGACACAGTCCTTACTTTAAAAGTAAAAGTTTTGTTGAAAGGATATGAAGACCGTTCAGAAGTATTTGGTGAAGCTGAGCTTTAATATAACAACAAAAGAAAGGGAGATCACCAAGAATTTAAGATGTAAGCAGTGTTGATAAAGAGGTGGGTTTAAATAGTATGTGGTGGAGAATTCAAACAGCGTGACATCTGATGTAACAGAGCTGGAAAGAGAGGCTAACACAGTGAGGATGGAATTTGTATCGAGAGCAAGTGAAGGGCAAAGGTTGAATGAGCAGGTTGAGGATTTTAAATGAGCTGGAAAGAGATAAGTGTGCGATGGAAGTAATTAAATAAGGAGCAATGCTGCTGCCATGCTGCAATTCTTAAGGTATTTCCCCCCCTCCTCATTATTCTTTTGAGTGGATTTGGAGTGCTCATAACTATGAAAAAACAAAATGCTTTAACATGTAAAACAGCACCACTTTAACTATTTCAGAGCTCATTGTAGGGAATCAGATAAACTATAAATAAGCTACTAAAACCAAGTTAAATTCACTAAATATAGAAAAACTAATACAGAAGGGGACCACGGGTTTACATTAGTTTGTGCCTTTAGTGTATTAAAAATTTTACGTCTACATTTCTGCATCCATAAAAAAGCTGAACTCCATCCAGGCAGAGAGGGTTTATGGTTGTAAACAAAGCACCACCGCTGCCAAAGCCAGCCTGCCTGCAGTCATTAGCCTAGATCCCAGAGTCTGTTTCCCATTGCTTCCTCGTGTGCGGAGAGGGGAGGGAATCCCCTCTGGTAATGATGCCTCTGTCCCATGTCTTTCTAAGAGCAGTCACTCTTCCATCAGTGAAAGGGTGAGATGGAGAAACCCCCCCCCCCCACTAGTATCTTTAACACCATATGCATGACAACTACAACCATAATCAAGCTTTAAGGTTGTTTCAGTAAAAACCTGGTAAAATCAATGTAGTTGAACACACATCAAAGCAGTGCCAGGAGCCTATAATGCAGGCTGGTCAACACCATAACAAGACGTTTTCAGCTTTTTGCACACCTCACAACAGGACATATTGGCATTTCAAGACCACAGACAGACTGTCAGGTTTGTGTCTAGAGGATCAGCACAGCCTGCAAGAACATGAGTGCCGTTAAGAGTCTGTCAGACAGACTGGCAGTCTACTCAGAGCTTAGATTATAGAAGGCAAGTGCAAGAGCCTCCATCAGTTTCCATCATTCAGTTCGCATACAGGAAAACTCTGACCCACATTAAAACACCAAAAGAATGCATTTGTCAGCTGCACTAATCAATTTGTGTGTGATAATGGCTTTCAAAACCAGGACATCCACAGAGAAATGCAGTCTTGCGTGTATGGAGGGATACTCTGCTGTTGAGACAAAGCCCCTAACCCTGGTTCTCCTACCTCCTTTGGCCCCCCCAACGCGATGCAGGGGTATGATGTCCCATCCCCCGGGGAGTATGCTGTCCTCCTGCAGGATGTTGCTCTTCTTTGTCTGCCTAACTGAGTGGCTGGCTGAGTGACTGAATGAGTGAGCGTGTGCGAGCGCGTTTCTGTGCTGTATCCAAACCCCCAGCCCCTCTTTCCTACCCCCAGCACGCAGCGAGCTCGTCGTCCCAGCATCAACATACCACTCCACCAACCAGGCCGCGGCCTGCCTCCTGATTATGTGGTATCCTAGCGACAGCCAACGGGGTGCCTATGGATTCCCCGTGCAGAGCAGCATGCTGATTGGACAAGAGAATCCTCTCTAATGAAGATGATGGTAATGATTTTACTCCGTCTCTCCCCTCCCCCCTGCTGCTGCCTGAATACTGATTTTTTTTAGGATGCATAGACACAGCAACATAAGGTAGACTGTAATAATCACCTAAATTATCTTTGTAAAGTCAGATCTAAGTTAATGACATATTTCATTAAATTGACAGCTCATAGACAGCACTTAATTCATTTTCATTAATCTTGTACAGGACAGCTCAATTTACATTTTAAAAAGCTCAAATTTGAAGACTGGAGGCCTGTAGCATAGGTTTTGAACCATTTATAAAAAGTGCAATTTCCACAAAAACCTGCATCTCTAAGTGGGCCAATTCTCTATCATTACATCCAGTTAAGGACAAAAGCAGTGACTTTTGACCAGGACGAACATCTATCCCATTATCTTACTAGCAGGGCAATAATGAACATCATCATCGTCAATTTTGTGAGAGACTGACACGAAAACTGGAAAAAAAACATTTGCCCTATTACACTATGTCTACACAGGAGATGATTAGGCGCAATGCTAGTGTAAGTTGCCCAGGTTGCGGAAGTACTCAAAGTCCAAAACATCATTACTATGGTTACACATATAAAATCTAGGAGAACCAACTTAAAATTTATAAAATATTAAAAATATGCATAGGGTCATGTTCATAGACATACAAAGTGAGAAACACATGATTTGCTACGATGCTTTTGTAGACAGGTGGACTGATTAAAACAGAGGCATATCTGTTTTAGCATATGCACATGAGATGGTTGAGTGAAAAACATATCTTAAATACCTTCTGTGTCTTGTCATTACCTAACCAGCATGTGAAATAATGGGAGAAGATCCATGAACAAAATCTACCTTTAACCTGCTATAACTCTACTAGTAAGGCCCTAATGACAAATCAGAACCGATGAGAAAGGTGCAAGGCAAATCACAAAAGGTAGTTAACAAAACACCTATTTATAGAAGTTATGAAAATGAAATGCAAAAGAATAAGAGCAGCAAACTGCAACCACACCCCATAAAAGAGAAATTGGATAGCTTTGCAGTTGAATTCAAACCTTTTTTAATGACAGCAGAAATCATTTATGTGAAACAGGGTAGATAACACTGGAGGATAATAGCATACTCATAGTCTGCCCCAACACATTAACACGCCACCCAACTGTCTGACTGTATGAAATGTAGCCACTTGAATCATTTGCTGGTGCAATGTGGTATTGATTGGGGGCAACCATGCGTGAACCTCATTGATTATTATCTTCTCATTAGCATATAGATTAGCTGGCAATGCATGCAGAAACGCAAGCCTCGAGTCTCATGCTTGGCTAACAGAGCTGTGCAAAAGAGGTGGGGGTCAAAACATGAAGGAAATAACAGGGATTGGATATGAGATGCTTCAAGATGGACCTTAATATCTGAAAACCCAGCACACTGAACTGCCATGAGTGTCTGTATGTAGCAGTTACTGGTGGTCGAGTAAGGGGCTCTAAAAAAACCAAACAACAACAACAAAAAGACACACACACAGCCTTTTGTTCAAAGAAAACTCAAGCTCATTATCAATTTCAAGAATGCATATGCCTAATGAGCTTTTCTGGAGAGCAGTATAAAAATAAAAATGATCACATGAGCCTTCCTATTAGAGTCCCACATCAAAGACACTGGTGACCAGCGTGCTAAAAAGTTTGCCTTAAAATTCCCCATTATCGTCCATCTGAAAAGTTTGAAATGAACAAAAACCGAGTCCGTCTGTAGAACATTAGCTACTCAAGAACATTTCAGAAGTTCACCGAGTTGATTAATTAAACATAACAGTCATTAAAAACAGCAAATCATTTCTACCCTTAAGGGGCTGAATATATTCATTGGATGTGTTTGTCTGTCGATGTCTGTCTTCAATTATTTTTGGTGAGGAATGTCTATTTATATCACACAGGGGAGATGTTGCATCTGCCTGCCAGACTGTTCAAGCTGGTTAACACTTTCCCCCCCCAGAAAATTGGGATATTGTTAGTGCCAGATTTGTCATCTTTCATGTATTTGAATGAATGAATTTGTGATTGGTGATCTAGTCAAGTTCTTAAAGGAGACACCAATAGAAAAAGACAGGGTTGATGAGTCAAACTCTGCAAATTCATTCATTATTAGACAGAAAATACAACAATTTTGATCACTAAATCATCAATAAAGTACTTTTTCCAAACAAAAAGACAAAACATATGCTCATTAGGATAAACCAGCAGAATAGAACACGCAACATTTTAGTTACAGTGTAAGAGGCTAGAAGTTGAATTCAATTAAACTGCAAGATAGACATACAAATAATATCTTAAAAGATAATACTTCATGTCACCTACGTTCACCAAATCTCTAATGGATGAGATAGGCTGCCCTGTGAATACTAAATGTAGCTTCCACATCCTGTGCTCTACACAGAAGCATTTCCTTGGTAATGCCCAGGGTCATCCCCTGAGGCTAATGATGGGCGATGGGTCTTGTCCAAACAGTTCAAGAAGGGCAGTGCCATTGTTTGTGTTTGTAAGACAAAGATAGCCTCCCGAGGCAAGATTGGTCGGCTTGCCGTAATTGAGCCATCTGATTCAGATGGACCTTGCTTTCTACAGCCGAGTAGACCAGTACAAAAAGACTCTGGCTGCTTTCCAGGTTTAAGTGTGTGGAGCGTGTGTGTGCCATTCCAGCACATGTAGCCTCAAACTGTGAAAGTACAAAACACTTTGACTTGACACCCTTGAGAGGCCTGTGGTCTTTTTCTGCTCAGCTTGGTGTAAGGCATTCTCCTGTAGTTGCAAACTGCTCTACGAGATGCTAAAAATCACCTGGACTATTAACAACTCTCAAAATAAACACAGGAGGCAGCCAGAGAAAGCACAGAGGCAGACTCAGAGGGGGCAGCAGACCTGATAGATAAAAGATTCCTTTTCTGATCTATAAATACCACAGTTAAATAGTTCTGGCAAAGCTTCCAGATTAGCAGCACACTTCAATCCAAAATGTTCCATCAGAGCAGTCTCTGAGGCATCACTCGCAGACGTCGATCATACCAAGAGGGAAATGTTTTTTTTTTAAGAAATAGGTCAGGTTTGAGCCGAGTCAAGCGGCAGAGAAATGTAGTGCACCCCTGCCTTCATCAGAAACAAGCATTTTAAATCTATGAGTGCAAACAGTGGACTGAGTAGACATCTAAAGTTCAACATAGTATAGAAAAATAAGCTTCTGATCACTGGAGACTTACAATTAATTATAGCACAATTCATTTGTACGTTTGTCAGTTACAGCGGGGGAAATAAGTATTTGACACATCAGCATTTTTATCAGTAAGGGGATTTCTAAGTGGGCTATTGATG
>JAUYWH010000022.1:19598181-19646454 GCA_034779795.1 Ctenopoma multispine
CACTGTAAAGTGCCCTGAGATGACCTGTGTTGTGAATTGGCGCTATATAAATAAAGTTGAATTGAAAAAATTGAATAAAGCAAGCATCCCACTGCAATTAACCCCAGTAGCCTTGAAGAAAATCCATGAGCTTCTTCACTGAGATCGCAGCAGGTATTTATTCTTGAAATAACCAAATCACTAGGCAGATGTGACCCTCTTGAGTATGGATAATATGAAGAAATGGTGTGCAGCATATGCAAAAATAAGCTTGGGCTCCAAAAGGCAAAACTGACCTTGTAAGAAGAATAGCACCATTATCTAATGAAGATAAACACAAGACTTAGTGTGATGCATTGCATGCAAAATTTGTGTCCATTCCTGTTTAATTCAACATTGTCACACATAGCCCCCCATAGATTTCAACCTCAGTGGTCATACACTAGTACAAAGCCTGTCATTTTGCATCACTTGCATCATATGTATTTGGCCGTCTGGTTTAATTGTTTGGAATTAACGTTAAACAAGCAATACCTTGCAAACCAAGGACACTACTACAAGGTAAGTTAAGCAAAACAAACACTGTCGATTGGCAACTGAAGAATTAATTCTTTAGTAAAACATAGAAAGGGCAAAGGTGGAACCTGTGGAAACTGGAACTAAACAGTGAACCCCCATCAACAATGTCAGGCAACAGCAAACACTCTGGTGAACAAGCCTGTAGCTGGTTGTAGCCTCCCAGCTTTGAAAATGTTTGAAAATGTCAGGTCCACTGAATCTTGATTTGTTTGCATGTTATTTTGATGATGAACTATCTAACCTAACCTGTGTTTCCCCTACCATTATACATCAGTTTCTCAATTAGTTGGACCAAATATCTGATGCTATGGGCTCTGTGAAATTAGCATGTGCATTTTTCAGTATTTTCTTTATTACACAAAACTAATTAAGAAGAAAACAACAGCCAGTTTAACAAATATTGTAAATAATTGTTAGTTCTAACTTAAGTATGTCAGGGGAGGGACCATCATTCTTTAACCTCGGGTATCATAAAAAAAAATGTTTCCACTTTCACTGCATCAGATCTTTCAACAACTTCAGACCTAACCATAGATAAATAGTTACGAGTTATGATGTGTCAAGATAGCAGTATATCAAAAATATGTGGTTATATGGGAGGCTATGGGACCAAATTGGGCCCAAGAGTAAAGAATGGTGCTATATATGCAAATCTCCTTTTCTATACACCTTGCAATAGAGGGCACAATGGAATTTTATAAATAATAAAAAAAAAATCCTGGCCAAGTTTCATACAATTAGCCTTTAAACTGGCCGAGACTCAGAATCCAAAAACTAAAATAAGCAGAATGCACACGTTTGGTTCCCCAAGGTGCCCCTAAGGATTAAGATTTCCCAGAGTACAAGATGATTTTTTTTCACAACCAGTTCGGTGCTTCTGGGAAATTCTGAACAGATATTCTTTATACACATTGCACACATAATATGCTGACCTTTTCAAATTGTGTTTGATAAATATACAGCTACTCCTAATACTGTCGTCCACATTTCCCACGTGAAAACAGGTGTGAATGTTTTAATATCCCTCTGACAAGTGACTTCATTAAATGTCTTGTCCAATCGATACTGCAAAACTGCAAAATACTATTCAAATCAAACTTTATTTATATAGTGCCAAATCACAACAAAGGTAACCTCAAGGCACTTTACATTGTAAGGTTTAAGACTTTGCACAATATAAGTATGTACAGAATAATGTAGAAAACCCAACAGTCCCACTTGAGCAAGCACTAGGCGACACTGGGGAGGAAAAACTCCCTTTAACAGAAGGAACCTCCAGCAGAACCAGGCTAAGAGTGGGTTTTCTTTGCAAATACGCAGTTTGCAAAGAAAAAAAGTGAAAAAGAGCAAACACTCACACCGGAGAAGCTGGAACTAGAGAGTGTGTGACATTTAATGACTAATTAATTAGCAAAGCAGGTTTCTTTACTATCACATAAAACTAAATAAATCTGCACACCCTTTAATTTAGGGAGCTAAAACCTGCAAATGTTTAATAATTACTTGAAAAACTACTGACACATTTAAGTGATTATCAGAATACTTGTGGATTAATGTTCTTGTAATTGATTACTCATTGTAGATCAACACAAACACAGAAACCTCAGCATTTATTGCGCCATTATTTAATTGCACATTAGGGTCACAACAAGACCACTGTTACAGTACTGCAGTTTTAGAAGAGTACTAGGATGACCGACACTCCTCCTCCGTATCAAAGGTCACGACCTGTAGAAGACCTTTCTCAGGAAAGCACCTGGCTAACTTTAGCCAACACAGAGTTAAACTTGCAAAATCAGAGGAGACGTTTATTTTACTAGTCACAACATTTCATTTAAACGTCCATTTTCATTCATAGCTAATTTTCTCCACGTTAACATTAGCTAGTACCGAATTCCATTACAACATTGGCTAACGTTAGCTCTGCTAGGGCTGTCATTCAACACCAACTGGTTGTTTTTTTTGACGATTTGAGGCTCTGCGTACGAAACCTAGACGTAAAAACTATCGTTAGCAAGCAGGCTAGAAGCAAATGCTCCTGCTTGCTGGTGTTTTTGGGGCCCGAGTAGATGTTAGCTTGTGCGACCGATTATCCTCACGCGTCCTGACGCACACACACAACACAAACAAACACACGCAGTAACTGGCCCCGGCGCCGACAGTGGCATCACACACGAAGAAGCGGATAACGTCTTACCGTTGTCGTAAAGCCTCGTAGCTTGGCTCCTCTTTCTGGCCGCGGTGCTTTGCTGTTTTTCCTGATATTCTACACCATTTCTGGATGGTCGCTCGCACTGTACCGAGCGGCAGCAGAAGAGCAGAGCGCAGACAGGGGGGGGCCGAAGCAACTCTTTTCATTTGCATTCCAAACTGGTAACGTGACTGGGATGTCCAATGAGCACACCGTGTAATACGTGGCCCCGCCCACATTGCTGTCAATCAAGAGCCACCCCCCCACCCCCCTCCGTGTTCCATGCGCCTGTCAAGTGGCGAGCGCTGTCTTTATCTCCATGGTAACATCAGGGCTTTAACCCTTGCTCTGACTTGTGTTTGCAGCTGCAGCTACAGTCCTGTTAAAGTTGTTTAGACTAGTAAAGTGGTGAAAATAAAACATTTCCTTCGTAGGAAATTGAGAAGGTTTGGTCATGTTTAGGCACAAAACAAATTGATTAGGTTTTGGGAACAATTATTGGTTGGTTATCATAGTTGCAGTAATAAGGTTAGGAAACGACTGGCTATTAGTTGGAAACAGTATAAGGAACAGCAGTATATTTGCACAAACACTTTATAAGAAATGTTTTTTTATTAGAAGACCAGCTCATATTTTACAGGATACACCAATGATTTTCATTTTTGGCTTCTAAAATCATGCAACAACTATGTGTAGCTGGTTCCACATTTTAGTTGTTCGTGAACTGTTAGCATTTTCACCAAACAGACATTTTCTCTCTGAGCTTCTCACATGGTTTCATTTTGGCATAGTTTTAGCAGCTCTTAAGATAATCCAATATTTTTAAAAAGTAGTTAAAACTATAGGTATGACATCAAATTACTCGTTGTCATAAATGCATGAATCCTTCTTCAAGCTCTGGGTTTTAAAACATGCAAAACTTTATTGCCCACTTGAAAACTTTTTAGTTTTCCCCTTCTGGGAGGTCAGAGGTCAGCATTTGTAGGCCCCCCAAAAGGGCAATTCAGCAGGTCACATCTGTCAAAACAGAAACATAAATGTTTTTTAAAATGTATGTTGGATTTTCACATTTGCATCCAGAATATGTATGCTAATTTCTTGTCCGTCACATAGAAGATGTCAGTGTCTCCTTTTTACATTTTACACTTTTACATTTCGGTGTTACTAATCCATCAACTCATTTTCCCAAATGTACAACACAACACTGTCCAGGCGCTGAGTCTGTAATGTGTATCCAGATGGAAATGACCATGCATGGTAATAAAATGGACAGCAATGAATTGCAAATGTTTCAGTGAGTCGCTATTGTGCTGCCTGCAATATGAGGAGGGAGTGCATTCAACCGCCTGCAAATACTGAATAATTTATCCGAATATGACTTATTTGGTTGGCCCCTGAGTTAATTATTTGGTCTTTCATAGCTCCCTTGAGAGCTCACTCGCAGCATCAGCATGAACACAGTATCATTCCAGTAACTTGGTTAATCCCCAAAGACACGTTATGGGCTCATAGCCGGGCGGAGTGTGTGATATTAATGTTACAGCAGAGGTACCACTGAACTCAAACGCCGCTCCTGGTGGAATATCATTGGCTAGATCTAATGGTGTGTAGATAATACATTAGAAACTTAATGGAATATTTATGTGGGCTCCCGTTCAGCTTTGTTGATCCTCCAAGTCAGAGATGGTGCGTTTTATTCTCTATTACCAAGTAAGTGCCCCTGTATTTCCACAGTTCTGCTCGCTGCTTTCAAACAGAACAGTATAAGGTAGCGAAACCTGAAATTAATCCACTGTGACGAGAATTTTAGTTCTCGAGTTATGGACACTCTTGCATTGCTGTTTTTCTTCTTCAGTGCTGGAACAATGCTTTCAAGCTCTTGCCGATGTTTTATATTGTGGTTGGTGGTGGAAGTGTTTTTGTCCAAATCCTCCAGACCAAAACCACAGAGAATGATAAATTGTTCATGTAAATGATTGCTGTATTTTACCAAGAAAAGCTTTTTGCTGTCTCTGCTCATGTGGTTGTAGTCTGTGAACCATCCCTGCAGGCAAAACAAAACACGCAGAAGCAGCATTAATTGTAGTATTATGTTCTAGATACCTTACAGAGGATTGTAAGACTTTCCTGAATTCTGTCAACTTTCAAACACAATTTTAAAAAACTAATTCAAAGACTTATTCATTATGCAATTCAACTGTTTGTAATTTTTTTCTTTATAAAACAATTTTCTTTTAATTATTTATGAAAGTGTATGATTGCAGCCCCCTACTGGTAAAAATTTACTTATTGCATGTTGTATATTAAAACTTAACATTAATTTTAAGTTTTGAATACTTTAATTAATTAATGCAGTTTATTATTTTAACGTGCATTATGGTAGTTTTCCAAAAAGAAAAATCATAACCAGTCAAACTAGTTTACTGCACTCCTTTCTGACCTTTTTTGTTTGGTTTGGATTCTTTCCATGTCACCTAAACAACTCCACTGTGATGTACATACACACTCTGACGTGTGTATGGGATCAAATCAGTGTCACAATGATTTTGTGCTGGTAGTTTAAGTTTGTAGTTTGTAAGATTTGTCACAGCTCTGCAGCCCAGTGGCCCTGCTGCTGACCCGGATAAGCGTGTGCAATTGAATTAAGACTTTAACATTCCAATTACCAGACAACGCATATTAAAGTTTGCCTTGGCAAATCTTTCTAAAGCTTTGTGGTCTTCCCCAGAGAAATCTGACGTATAAGCAATATTCTGGTTTTACTTATTTGCTTTAAATAAACACTAAAATGCTTTAGCCTGCTGTGATTGGGTATGACCATGACTGGCCAATCAGATTCAAGCATCAAAACAGGGTCATAATTCCTGCTGTAACTTGTGTAATTCTGTGTGGGAGTGAAGCGCTGATCTGCATGAACACGAATCCATTCTATGCACAAACTGTTTTACAGGGACTACACATCTTTTGTACTAGCACAAATCGGTTATACAGATGCACAATGTTCATTAAAGTTAACTGCTACTGTAGAAAGGGAATACTGCTACAAAAAACCATCTCTTTTTTTGTGTGTTTGAAGACTAAATATTATTGCAATTTTGTTCATATAGCAGTGCTTTCAAAATAAATGTAAAAAAACTACTTTGAATTATTATTACATTTTGCCCTTAAATCTTACGGTTAATCGCGATTACAAATGTGAGAAGAAGAAAAATTGTGCCTACACTGTACGTTTGATTGATGTTCACACCTGAGGACATTTGTTTTTTGCAGAAATCAAGCACTTCATTTTACTGTTTGTATTGAATCGGGTCTCAGAAGGGTCTGCTAAATGTTCAGTCTCTAGGTAAATAACTGTCTATCAAATGACCACTTCACCTAATCAAGGAGTACTATTTACATGATTTAATGCAGCATTTCCACATGTGATCACACATCCTGCAGTTGAAATTCCATATAATAATTTATAACCTTTGACCCCATTGCTCAAGCTCTGTTCACTTTAATCTCTGTTACTCCGTGTACCTGGTCTGTAATACTAAACTGTCCTTAGAGCGTCTTCCCCCCTTCCTTCTTTCACATAATGGTCTTTGCATGTGATTGGCCATAGTGTGCTATGGAGCAGCTAAAGATTCGGCTCTCTCCAACAGGAGTCGGCTCTTCCGGCTCTCTACAAAGCATCGGCTCTTAGAGACGGCGCGTTCGCGAACGACCCGCTTTCTGTGCACTGCAGTCACAATTATCATTGTGTTGTTGCGTCCGTCATCCACAAGGGGGTGCCACCATGTTACTAGTCTGAAACGACTTTCTCAGTTCAGCCTCAGACTCAGTCATTCAGGCAGGAACACAAACATTTGGATAAAAAAAACAATCACAATCAAAATAAGACGCTGCATAGATTAATGATACATTATTATCTAGTCTTTGGAGATTGTTTATGTGTGTGAGCATGATGAGAACAATCCATTGTTTGGTTTGTTTTTAAAACTGAGATTTAGAGATTTTTTTTTTCCAAGTATGTAGAAACATTTGAAAAATGAAGGTTGTTCACCTGAGATTTTAGTTGTACGTTAAACCTACATTGAAGTCTAAACAGGTTTGTGAGAGTTCTTGCCTAGGATTATCATCCTTCAAGCTAGTAAAAGGTGTTTAAAATAGCATCCAGGAACACGTTTAATTGTTCCCCTGAAACAATGAAAATTCCTGAAGTCAAAGGCTGTGTGCGGTTGCTTCCTCTCTGGTCAGACGAGTTGTGTTTGCTTTTATTACTTTCTTCAAAGAGAGTCTGAACCACCACCTTGATGCCTTTTTGAACTGTTTCTTTTTTTTTTTTTTTGCTGCATAAAAGAGCTTGGGAATGACGATAGAGTGGCTGGTAGCAACAAAGTTTGTTTATTGCTTCAAGAATTTCTCAGTTTTCTCCTCATTGTTGTGTAGTTCGACGATTTGTCTCACTCTGTGTTTGTACAGCAGGGATTACTATTGTGAGGAAGGATATTTAGTCTGATTCAGGCCAGGAAGACATCCCCTCCCTGGTGCATAAGACAGACCTCACAAGAAAAGGTATAAGAATTGCATCCTGTACGTTGACTTCTGCGTAGGACATTTAATCATCATGCACTTGCATCACTATTATAAATATTTACTCTTATTTACAAGCGGTGTTAAGCAATAAATTGAACTATTAATCCTGTGTGGAGCAAGAAATGGAGGATAACTAGTTGCACAAGTTATCTGACTGATAATTTAACAAAGAAATGAACGTTTGGCCTTTTCCAGTTCTTGATGTGTCAAAATGAATTAAGATTCTGGCAATGTGGAAAATGTAGAAGCACTCCTGTTCACTCACACCTGTAGGGAATCAGCCTCATGCATTCCTCTTGTGTTTATGATTTAATAAGACCATGTGGTTCTTTTAAGAGCCATTAGTGAAAAACCTCAGTGCTGGAAGCTGAATAACAGCAGCTTAAAGTGTCTCCGCCTTCTCAGCAGAATCTGAATGGCCGAGTACATTGAACACAGTCATTACTTCAATTCCCTCACACCCGATCAAAATAATAGGATTTTGACCATCAGCATTACAACATGCTGTGTAATGCTATGTAGTGTGCAGTGATGTGTGTAGAAGAACAAGGCTCCAGTGTTTCACTACCATTGAATGGCCTGTGCAACTATTTGTGTAATGTTGTTGCCCATGCCTGTGCTTATCATTTTCTTCTCAATCATCTGCAATTTACACCTCAAATGAATGTCCTAGCAGTTCCCACAGAAACAATAACAGTGTTATAAAATATTATAATATAAATATGATCAGTGTTAACTGATTTGCTTCCATCAATGGTTAGTGCTATTTGTCTGCTACAAAAGAAACATCCAACAACAGTAATTATTCATTAACATTTCCCCACTTGTTAGACGCCAGCCATTCATTTACACCTTCTTACCTGTGACACAAAAAGGTATTTAACCTGTCATTGTTCCTGTGCTTTTGGACTGCTGATTATCTCTCAAGTAATCTTGAGTGACCTGACCTGATAGTAAGCTCAGGGCCTGTGGAACCATCTGAATGACTCTGGAGGTTGTGTTTTTATTAAGAAAATCAAGAATCTAGTGAAGCAGTAATATGACAGTAAAGTTTGTGTTATGTACATCACAGTATAGTTGGTTAGGTGACATGGAAAGAATCCATACCAAAAAAAAGGTCAGAAAGGAATGCAGTAAACTGGTTAGACTGGTTATGCATTTTTGGTTTTATATGGAAAAAACGCTCAGTGTACAGGTTGGTGTCAAACTGTGAAATTGTTAAGAAATGACTGGACAGGAGGAAATGTTGCTCATCAAATCCTGACACGTCAATGCTGCACTAAACCCCCCCCCAGTAAAAACTATGTCTTAATCTTGCTCTGATATGTGCTATTAATTGTTATATACAACATAAACATAACTGTATGAATTGGTTGGATGAGTTGGATAAGCACAAATATTTTTTTTTTGCCTAAAGGCTTTTTTTTCTTAATTTGAGATGTTTAACTAACTTAGTTTAGGTTGGTTGTTCATTGTTGTAAAAACAACCTTTTACTGTTCCTGTGTTGCAGAAGCCAAGTTAGAAATTGACTGATTGGTTGTTATTATTAGAAACAAAAAAAAAATCTCTCCCTTTTCTTAAAGGTCTGTATGTGTCTGAATTTTGAAGTTGACTGACTTCAAAGGAACTGTGTCGGTGGGAGAGCAGCTCTGCATTGCCAGACATGATGTGGTGATGTGGTTACACCTACAATTAAGCTTGATCAGTTCCATTTAAGAAACAATCTGGTTGAAAATATGGTAAGTTATGTTATTTTTTGTGTCGCACCTGCTTTGCTTCTAGTGTTTTTTTATTATTTTATAAAAGCCTATTGAGGATTATAGAGTGTGTGCAGCATGCCAATCTGCACGCACACATTTTCTATTTCAAGTGTGTTAGTGTGAGAGGGTTTAAACCACAGGGGCTGTGATCTGTGAAGAGGCTGAATGTGAAGAGACGTTTGTGTGGTGACTCACATAGAAAGAATGAGATAGTGAGCACAAGACCTGGCGCACGTCTACCATGAACACCTAGACCAACCAAATCAAATAAGAAGTCATTGATTTATTGGCCCCATTATAAATCCTTCATAACCATTACTGCTTACACAACACACTGGTTTGGTTAATCACTAGATCATCATAATGATGAATCATAATTTAATCTAGATTTAAAGTTAATGAAAATAAACAGAGAATAAATAAAACTAAACATGTGAGCTGAAGTTACCTGCAAATGAACAGTAGAATAATAGATTTTTGACTACTGCTGTACCACATGAGCCACACATGTGGTTAGGGTTAGGGGTTAGGGATAGGTATCAAATTCCTTTGTGAGGTATAAAATATAACTTGAAGTGAAGTCAGTTCTAACAAAGAAAAAAAAATCAGAAGCAGTAGGTAAGGCAGACGTTATCTACACTATCTCTGTCCCAGGGGGGAATGAGTGCAACCACAAAAAAGTTACAGATACAGAAAAAGTAAGATTGGCTACACAATTAAAAACAACACATAGAGACATGAGAAGATACTAAATGAGTAAACAGCAGTGAAAGAGACATACACACAGAAAGGTAGTGGAAAAGAAGGAGAGGGAGAGTCACTCTGTGGTTATGGTCACATGAGAAGCTGGTAGTGAGAGAGTTCGAACCAGTAGTCCTGCACATGCTGGTTGGTTTTAATAATGCATCAATATGTTGAAAACAACAACCAGCCTCAGGTTTCTCTTGAGCTAACGTGGGTTCACAGTCACAGTCTCACTACCTTGCCTAATGAGAAATGCAATCATGTGCTTCTTCGTCTTTCACCAAAAATATTTTTGCATCTCTTGTGGCAAGGCCAAAAGACGGTGATGTCTGTCATTTGTCTGACTGTCAGTCTGTTGGCCAACCACTGTCCAGACTGCTACTGTATGAAATTTGACATGAACATAACTGTGGGAATAAGAAAACAAGAAATAAACAAGCAATCAGGCCAGTTTTTATCTACTTTATTTGGAAAGTAAAAGCAAGAGTCGGCACACCTGACACATTGGTAATAATCCCTCTTCCTGGAAGAAAATTCTGTACAAGTTCAATTATGGCAAACGGTGTATGACAAAGCAACTGCTAATCACTGCTTCGTAATGCCTTGTGGAGAATAAGATTACCAACTCACCAACTAACTAAATGCACTGTAGATTAGCCTACATGTGGAGCTCAGACACATATTCAAAGACAGAACACTTGCATGCATAGAAACCTGAAGCAGATATATCAATGATACAATGATTTACAATCAGTATTCCCACACTGATATCATGTGACAACAGACAGAAATCATAAATTATAGTACAGTAAAAAAGTGACTGAACAAATGGTTTTAAAGGACAGTAAGCCTGCTTGCATGTCCTCTGTCTGGCTTAATGCCCATCTTACCTCATTTGGCTCAGTCTGCAGACCCCAGAGATGGTCCAGTGAATTTCTGCAAACACTGCAGCACCACACTAATGCCATGTGACAATCTGTTTTTCTATTTTGCACGGTTTTTCATGGCAGTAGTGGGAGTGACATTTTTCTAATTGAACATAATGATGAAGAGATAGAGAAGCAGGTTTTTCGTTTCAGGTTATCATTCACCAACTTCTCTTTTTTTATGAAGCACTCTACTGCAGTATATCAACTGTGTAACTACACATAAATCAGATACAGTATGAATACAACCCTCTTTCTTCCCTCCTCTTTTACTTGCATCTAAGTTGAACTTGTGTTTTCCAGGCTTGATCCCACTGACCCTTGTCCCTCTTTGCAATAAAGTAAGGCTTTTTCAACTGCTGTACTAACACATATCTAGCTTCTCTAAAGAAAGAACATTTTCTATATATTGGTCAGAACCTAGGAGATATTTTAGGTATTTCCCTTCTTTCCTTCCTTCTTATTGAGACTAAGCATATAAATTGTGTATAGTGGTGTCAGTGTAGCATCATGAATTAAACTGATAGTGGGGCCTCTCCTTTACAAATCTGCAGGAGCTTACATAATCACTCTTAGCTCACAAACTAAAATGGATTTAATGTAAGTTATAGTCAAAGTCCAACAATGGCACAAGGGTCATGGGAAAGTTTGCCACTAAACATCTAATATTTTATACTGTCTTCCTTTGTTTCTGGCTCCCTCTCCCCTACACGCACCTCACGGGTGTCTTAATCAGACAGGACGTACTTAGGGAGCCTGTGGCACCAGGGATGCAGCCTTTGTGGGTCCAGTATGGAAAGGAAAGGAGCGTGTCAGCGATTTAGCTGAGAGCTACAGCCTTGTTTGGCTTCTTGCCTGCTGCCTGGTCAACTGAGTTTCTGCGGGGGCACTGGGCAGAGTGACAGGGCAGTTACAGTGAATCAGGACCTTGTTAGACCTCAGTAAGTTTGCAAAGATAGATGAGGCGAGATGGAGAGAATAAGAATGGGCTGGAATTCTAGCTTCATCTGAACCAGCTGGTTCATTCAGGTTTATACTCAGTGATCGTGGTGCCAAAAACCTGTGCAAGAAGCAATGAAGCAATTTGTTCTGTGGGTTCTTTTATGTGTTCTGGATGTGCTGATACTGAGTAGTCTCATGAGTCTTAAAAATTACCTCTGTATCCTCTTACCATCCAAATGTACAAACTGTTGCTTAAATCTGAGATTCAACTTGATCCTGAAGTTGACAGGATAATGATACAAGATACTGTACTTATACAAGCACAGATAAAGCATCTTCCTGTGCTTTTTACATAGTATGCATGAAAACATTTATATAATGTAACCTCTCGGTCAATGACAGTTGGGATGGGCTCCAGCACTTCTGCGAACCTTAAGAGAAAAACAGGTTAGGATAAAATTGACCACATTAGAAGCTGCACAACCATTGTTTTTGACTTTTTTTTCTAACATTCAATCTTTTGTTGGTGATATCTTGTACATGATGATTTCATAATAGTAAAAATAGATCTCCAATGATAAACTAATTTATATTTCCAGACATGTTGTCCTTGCTTCTTTATTCCATTGTTTTCAAGTCTTACCAAACAAATGAGTGAATTTTATTTTGGAATCTCAGAAATAACAATGTAGACAAAAATACGAGTAACCTCATTTAAAGTATTGTGCTTAATCAGGAACCATAACCCTTTGCTTTAAATGACTATTAAAACATATGTTTATTATTTTATGATTATCAACTGTTTGTTACTTCCATTTTGTAAATTCATACATTAACTGATTAATAACCACAGTTCAGTTTTTTATGCAACACAAACAATCTCAAAGAAAAAAAAGTCTCATTATGAAGAGAAGAAATTACAGTGAGATAATATAATTTTCAACATAACAATTGCAAAACACAATTTCCCAAACCTATGACTTCTTAAAATTAACAGGAATATTGGAGTAAATATGAAAGTGTGTTTTCTGCTAAATCCACAACGACTCCCCTTTTTGAGTGATCTGAACTTGATGATGATGGACGTTTTGTTTGGGTTGACGTGTGTGCTTTGAGGGGGGGGGAGTTGCTGTGCTCACACTCAGCTTTTCCCTCTAACTAATGAGTCAATATGGACATCATTTCATTTAAATGAATAATGGCTTTTTTTGCGTCAAAAGGGTTCTGTTCTAACTGGGCAATCACCTGACTGTGCAAACAGACCACAGAGCAAAGATTTGGCATTAGTTTCCAGAAAAGTAGAGAGCATTAACTCCGCTAAGGAGCAGCTTTACACCTCTTATGTAATAAACTATTATTTGCTTTAACTGGTGCCTTCAAGATGAGACAATTATCTCAGTTACAGATGTGCTAAACTGCTTTATGAGTTGATGACGTGGTGTGTGAAAATATTTTTTAATGGATAACTGAAATTAGTCTATTGGCATCACAAGTCACAACTAAGTAAACTGCAAACTATTCAACAATTAATTTCTATACAAACTAACAACTGAAAATGTACTGGCTGCTAACATAAGTTGGATAAACATGATCTTGCTTTGTTTTCCCGTCTAACTAAATTCCACCATTCCAATTACGTAACATATTTAGTGTTAATCCTGAAAGTGGTAATAACAACATGAAAACAAACAGGCAAAGCAGACTTAGAATTCTGCAGCTTTACATAAACCCATTTCCAGCAGCTGAATAATCCCACTGGCACTTTGTCTATGTGTTGGAATGGTTGTTAGTTTAGAAAGTTGGCATGGTGCATTGGACACATTTGCACAATTTACAGACACTGAATGAAATATCATCTTTGTTAAAATGGTAATGCAGGAAAAGCAAGTATGTGATGAGGGACACAAAGTCAGATGGCAGGTGGAGGTAGTGTAGGCAACAGGAGGCACCTCCAGAGAGCTTTCTTTTACACTGGAGACATGTGGAGTTGGGTGGATCCTAAGGTAAAGGAGTCAGAGGCAGACTGTTGCAGGGTCAATGATCTTGGACATGGGAATGGCCCAACTAAACAAGGAGCCAGTGTGATTCCACCATTGAAGCTAGTTCCTACATGGACACACTCTGTAATGGAAGGCATTTTTCAGGTAGCTCAGCTAGTAGTTGAGAGAAAGAGAGAAGATTGAGTCTTCATTCAAGTAAAGCAAAACTCATGGGGGACCTGGGAAAAGAGCTTTGTGCTTATTCTACCCAGATGAGTTACTTGTACCAGGAAGATTTGAATTCTAGGAGAAAGGCAGCATAGCACCATCTCCAGCTTTTGGTTGAGTCCTCACTTCAAACTAATGTTCTGAAGCTGGAAACCAGAGCGGAGGGCAATGTAGGCTGCCAAGAAGCTGCAGCATTGCAACATTAGGTCTGCAGGGTATGTGTGCCCATTAAAAAAACTGTCAGAATCAATGTGTTACAATAGGATGGGGGCAACTAAATTAAAACTTTAGGCATAAGTGAAACCAGTGAGGAACAGGCAGCAGCTTGGGATGGATGAGTAAGAAATGTTGGGAACAGACGGGACAGACCTGTTTTTTTTATGTTGTGCCAATGAGATGCCTATTGAGGGTGCTCACTTCCGGCATTTGTTAGGTAGTGGCCTCTTGTAAAAGTAGATTGTGGTGATGGTGAGCCCTCGGTCCATGAAGTCAACACCGAGAGAGATGAACTGAGCATGGTGCAGAGAAGGGAGCATGTTAGTGATGCTTTTGCTGGCTGCAAGGATTTAGGTTGTGCTAAACATAGCACATAGACAGTGGTTCCCATCCTCAAAACACTTGGTTCAGCCTTGCATGCTCCCAACTCTGGGGCTTTGCTTTCTGGTGGTGACTTGTCTGGTGGCCACCAAGAAAACTGGTGGTGCCGGGATTGATGATGTTGCACGAGGAGGCGGGGACTGGAGATTCAGCGGTTGCATCTGGTCACTGATTGTTCTCAGTGTGTGCTCATGTCTGGTTTAAACTTCCTACAGACAATCTAGAAGCACCCAAGTGGAAATGGAACAGTATATATTATTTACTAGGAGACTAATGAGGAAATGGGAAACAGGTAAGCAGGTGGGTGTAGGAATTCAGGTGACTGAGAAGGAGGGATGCATGTGGTAACTGCAGGGACAAAAGGTGTGGCGGGATCTCATGAGAGATGATGAGAGAGGAAGGGATGAATAATTACAGCATAGTTGTTTCAACCTGCATTAGTTAAGGTGGCCGGGCATAGCCTCTTGGAAGAGGTTAACAGTCATTAGAAGTAGAGAAGGATTCAGATTTGCATGCCAAAGCTTTAGAAACATAGGTTAAATTAAATGATGCCTTGGATAAATCTGTTCTGATTATTTTTATTGTAAAGCTGTAAAAGCAAGAAAACATTGCACGTTGAGCCCAGAGGGAAAGTTCAGTGGGTATAAAGTCATTGGTGATTATTATGGGTTTATTTGTCTTTAAGATGTAATTACATGTTGCATCACTTAGATAGAATAAAGACAGAAAACAACAAATACACACAATTGATTTGGAGTCAATTTGTTGCACAGACTATCGTTAGAACATTTTACTGAGGATTTGTTAATGATGACTGTTGTTGAGTTGGTTGTTTTATCAGCAATACTTGAAAAAGGAGGAGTCCTCATCTTCCAAAACACCTGGAAAACATTACTTGTAGAAACATGTCAGTCGCACAACCTACATAGTTTATGGCTGCCACTTCACTATTACCCTTTTACACATAATGGTTAAGAACAGCAACTACTGCATAAATTGTCATAAACCTTTGGACAGATATTCATGGTCCCTTGAAGATGTACTGATTCTGGTGGTCCACTGACTAATCCTGTAGCACCACCAATCTGGCTATGAGCTACAACACCCCCTGTTTGCTGGTGACCTTTATTTAATATAAATGATATCTCCCCATTATTTATTTTTTGCAAAATATATATTTAGGATATTTTATACCATTATTATGTTACAGAGCATATATGTAATAGATAGACAGCTCAAAGAGCTGCTAGTGTGTCTGTAGACTGGTCTTGTTTCAGTAAAATCTATAGGCATTGTTCTGCAACAGAAGCGTCAGGTGAATACAACATGCAAAGATTAATCCAGCAGACAGTGAAAACTAAAGGTCGGTTTATATTTCTGTTGACTGTAGATATAGCTTATCCTGTTGCCTAGGATTATGGGGCAAGATGGATAGGTTTGTCTTTTAAACAGTGGTAGATGTTGGATGTTTTATTGGAGTTTTCATTGGAGTGACTGATAACACTTAAGGTTATCAGTCACTACTGATAGGCATGGCATGACAGAGATTAGCAAAACAGATGTCCCAATTTCAGACGTGTTGGCATTGTCCTGCAGCAGCTCCAGTTGTAGACCTCAGGGGAAGGTGAATGCAGTGACAGAGTATTGCACTGAAACGCACCCTTGATCACAGGCTATGGGCAGTTGGTGTGACTGAATGAATGACGCTGAGGTTCGGAGCCAAGAGTGTGACGAGTTCTTCTGAACGTTATTTTGTGTCAGTCAGAAAGTATGAGAAGAAATGTCTTCTTGTAAGAGTAACTCTGTCAGTCAAGTGTTCACAATTACAATGCTAACATGCCAATATCTAGCAGGTGCATTGTTTACTGTTTGAACATGTTAGTTTAGCAAATAAAGATACTAATATATTTTTAAATAGCACTAAAACCAAACGAGGAGAATTTTCATTCATTCTAATACTTTTTTATCATAAACCACAGAGTACTGGATAAATAAAAAAAAAACACCTAATAATGGTGACTGATGAAATGACGGTGAAACATAAATATCTAAACATAAATTTCATTGTCATCCATCCAAAGTGGTGGACAACCAGACACTGTTATCTCAGGAGCAACGCTGCTAACATGGCTAAAAATAGTGGTTCCAATAGCTGTGGTCTTCTTTGGCTGAGACCCTTTGTGCCACAGTACATTTCTTTGGATTTGCTGTATCCATGGTTTTGTAAGCAATGTCCCAGTAATGGTTACCCTTTACAGCCGCATTCAGAGCGTGGACATGTCTCACTATTTTAACAGGCAGCAGTAGTAGGAACATCTTGGCATTAGATCCATTGCATTCTGACTGTTTAAAAAGATGAATGCCAGGACGGGCTATGACCTTGCCCTAAGAGGCGAATGAAATCTATCAGCAAAGAGGCCAAGTCCGTAACTCTGTAGCAGTGACAGAAAACAAGGTGCACATGAAGGTCACTGCTTTTTTACGCTGTTACATTTTCACTGCAGCCTTCACACAGGAAGTTCTGAATTTCTGACAAATGTTATTCATAGAAATCCATGGCATTTTACAGGATTTAAATAAAGCTGGCACTTGATTAAAATGTTGGGAAGATCCACTGATTCCAAATTATTTATTACCCATATTTTTTCTTTCTATATATGTAAAGTGTGGAATAGATATTCTGAATATGCATTGATTATCCACCTTGATTATCCCCAGCTGCCACTCACCATGATCACTTGTTTTATCTTGATCCCTTGTTTTTCTGGAGTAGTCCTGTGTTGTATTTAGTTTATCATTGCTCTGTGTAGTTTGGGCTCAGTGTGGAGTGAATTTTAGTTAACCTGTTCAGTCCTGTTTTTGTCATTAAAACCCTTAATTGCTACTTCCTGTTCCGTCTTCCGTCTGAGTGCAATCCTGGGTCTGTCTAAAACCAAACCGTGACAACTACGGGAAGATATGACATCTTAGGGTCTAGTCTCACATGTACTGTAAACAGCAGTGATAGGAACAACAGGCACCAGTGATGCACTGTTATGACCCCACGATGAAAGAAGGCCTTTGATGCATTTGTGTTTTTAAGGACCACAACCCAGGCCATACAGAGCAGGAAACAAACCTGTTTTTTGATAGATCCAAGCCCAGGCTCTTGGGAGAATCCGTATTGCGTCTACTTGTTCAGTTTATGAAAGAGCTTCAGCAAAGACGCAGTGATGCTGTAATATACATCCTGCTGTCGCATTTCCCCTCATGGACTCCTTATCTTTGCACATTATCAAAACCAGGTTTACTGAGCTGAAAGCTGGATTTTATTACTATTATTACTATACTACAGAGCCTGGTTCTCCTCATTTTCTGTCCTTAACCCATGTTAACCATCATCTGTTGGCTGCCTTCTCTATTTAGTGTACAAATAAGATTAATCTCATCTAGCTCCCTGAACTCTCTAAACCAAATGTTGAGCTTCTCCTTTAAAATCCATGACTGTTTAGCATAATGTGATGTATAATAATATAATAGTAATGTGTTTCACAGACTTACATGCCTATACTTTTCCACGTCCTTTATATAAGCATTTACATCAGTGCCCTACCTGCTGACACATACCATCAGAGGACTAAATTAATGTCAGTTTTTAAATAAATTGTGCGCTCTTCGGGGATCTCTACATGATTGTAACTCTTCACGGCGTGGAGACTTGTTTCCACACAAATCAGGTGAACTAAAATGCAACTCAGGTCTTTCACTGTATGCATTAATCTGACGTGTCATCACTTTTGCTCTGTGGGAGACTAATTAATTTGACTCCTGAGCTGCTTGGTTTCTTGTGCTGTTGCCATAAATATTTAAGGCACCAGTTAGGATTCCTACAATTTACTCATATCTTGAAAATACAAGGAAAATGTTCAGTCTTGATCAATTTGACAAGGTACAGTAAACTGTGAGCATAAGTCTGGCTTTACAACAGATACACACAAAAGAAGAGCTAATTGAAAAGTGACTGAGAGAAAACTGTGAGCTCTCCCACCTCATCCAAATTCTGTCCTGAGAAGAGTATTAGCCACACAAAGGCTGGTGATGGACACTGACTCGTGAGAATAACATTGCAGGCGAGCCTACGTGCACAAGGGCACAGATTCAGTCCTGGGTTCTCTTTGTGAACAGGAGAATTTGAGCTGCCAGTTCAGTCAGGTGAAAATTAGCCCAGAGATTCACTAGAGGTCCTGTCAGATGCACAGAAGGTCAATGGATATGCTTTGGACATGTAATCAACAGTGTACAGAACATTGTACTCTAGATTAGATTTCTACATTTAAATTCACAACTTTTACATTTAGTCATTTGAATGAAAGTTTTATCCAAACTGACTTACAAGTTACACATATGAGGACTAACTTGGGGTTGAATTTTGCCAAAGGCTTCTCAGACATGTGGACTCGAGAAGCCAGGGACCAATTCGCCATCCATTAACTCCTGAGTGATGTTCACCCCAAAAAGGTCTACAATCAAGCATAAAAATAAAAAATATGACATTATACAGGTATCAGCCAACATTTTGTTCATGTACGAATAATATATAAAATTTTCATTAGTGAGTCTGAGAAGTGATGGTAAGCGGCTGTCTGCTGGACCTGTTCCAGTCTAAGCTAACACATGCTAACTGGCTGCTTTAGGCTGTAGCTTGATAAATGGCTTAAGATAACAGAGCTGTTTTGTTTGTTTGGTGAAAAACACTCTTAGCAAGATTTCAACTAATAGTTTAAATGTTTGTTAAATATGCTTCTTTCTGTATTGTGTTGAATTATAGGAAAAACATAAATACTGCAACAGAGGCAAACAGCCAGTGCAGTTCTGTCTAAAGCATATAAATTATTCTTAAATTCTATTTATCATTTAAAAAGTTTGTTTAACATTCACAATTTAGTATGTTCATTTGCCAGCTTTGGAGTTTTTGTTAGCCATTCTGGCATAGGTTGCATAGCAAAAAAGAATCTTCTGTGAATAAGGGAAGTACCTTTTTAAACAGGAACTCAGGATTATTGTGCATTTTAATTTGCGTTTCATTTTAACAATTGATAACGCTGTATGTGTTTTGGGCACGTTTTGTCCAAACAGGACAAAAGTTGGACTCCTTGTAACTGGCATCCTGACCATTTGATTAACTACACAACACCATCCTTTAGAACAAACAGCAAAAGTCTTTGTTCAAGAAAAATGTCTGTTATTGTTTTCTTTGGGCTTTCAAAGGATTTGCATGTCAAAACCAAATATAAATAAACTGTTCCATAATGTATCATTTTCCCCTGTTGTCCCCTTGCTTCTGCTGCTGTATGAATACAGACGTTCTTCCTCTTCGACCAAGATGATTATTTTCTTTCCATTTCAACGTGCTTCAACCGGATACTTCCACTCCACCTGTAACCAAAAGGATGTGCATCATCTGTGAAGAGGTGATATCACCTCAGGTCTGATTGTATTGGTTGGAGTATTCCTGGACAGCCAGAAGGTAATTGGAGTTATTCAGTGTCTTGGTTAAAAACTACATTATTTCATATATTGTATATTTAAAGAAATCTATATTTAATGCCAGAAAAAGAAAGGAAACATGTTGCTTACTGTTCCTGCAAATGTATGTGTGATATGTAGGAAACCGTATAAGTGAGAATGAGTGATTCATGGAAAGTTCCTGGAAAAACGGAAACGTGTTGCTGTGTTGTTTATTTCTAATTATTCATTTAAGGTATTTCGTTGAAAAACCAGTTCGGTTCATTTGGGGTTCCCACTCGACATATTCCGGAGTGTTTCCCTGTTATTGTTTTCCCAAGGAATCAAAGGCAGAAGACAAAATACAAAGGGAACAAATTTTGACAAATTCAACCTGTTACCCTCCCTTTCCCCTGCACTGTGCAAACACATGCATTTCCCCATAATTATTTTCTTAATTTTTTTTTTTTTTTTACATAAGTTCAGACCGGACACCTCCCCTCAATCCCAAACAAAAGCTAGTGCGTGGTTTTCATTTTTGAAATTTGTTTCTTCAAGCCTTTGCTATCAGACGTTCTGTCAGAGCAGAGGGGTTGAATGGAGGGCAGGCATGTCATATCATCAAGCTGGTGAAAGATCATTAGATCACACGTGGACAAACTGTATTCATTCTTCTGTTCTATTATAATTCATTGTTAAAAAGGCTGAGAACCGAAGGAAACCAGACAGACGGTGCATGCAACACAACAATTCAAATGCGTCTGTAAAAACATAGCTGCACTAATTCGTGGAGCCTTCTTAAGTCCAGGAACCTGGATTTATCTGTGTGGATATATAATACAGTTTTTAACACATCATTAAATAATTTAATCAAGGTATTAGTTGCAAAGAGTTGGCCAAATTTAATATTTATTCAGTACAGTCCATGAATGTCAGTGTACCTTTTTATTCTTAGGGGTTTGTGCTTTGACAGACGCACCTGCATTCTGGAGCATGTGCTCAACTCTCTGTGCAGCCACAAATGGTTTTTTTTCTTCACCATGCAAACGATACCACCCAAGACCTGCTCTTCTGTCTACCAGATAATGTCATTTTCTCATCTTCCTGTCTGCACCTGGTTGTACACACGTACTGATTTTCAAACCAATCTTTGATGTCTCTCTGAACTTGTTTTGTTTCTGTAAATAAAGATATACAAAAATATGTCTTCCACTCAAGCATTTTGTTATTTCTCAGCTGTAACTAAGAGCTGTCTTGTTTGTTAATAGATAATTAACTAATATTTTAGATTTCGTGACTACAAACTCATACACGCTATATAGTCACGAACAAGTTTAGACAAGCCATTTTAGACTATAAGGGAAGACAAAACAGGACTAGTCTATGCAAATTTTAAATTTTCTTTTTAAATGTAAATGGTTGTACTCATAAGTAATAAGACAATGAGCTTGACCGTAGTGGCGAAAAGTAGCTAAGTACATTAATGCAAGCATTGTTTTTATGTACATTTTTGCAATACTGTACTTTTACTTGAGAATTACTACTTTCTGCTCTACATTTCAAACTTTTAAGTAACTATTGCACTTCGGTTTCACCCATTATGATGCCAAGAGGAGCTATCTTTTGGAATAAAATGTAAATTTAATCTAATTATGAAATAATTCTTCCTGCTTCAGTCACCTTATTTGGACCTATAATTGAACATTACCATAATTTATTTGTTGATTGTATTTTGTATAATTGTACAATCTGAATATGTAGCTAGCAGCTAAAGCTGTCAGATAATCTGAAATCTACAGTAGTGGACCATAAGTCTCAGTGGGTAGCTGCCTGGGACCACATAAGCTCAGGGTTCATCCATCTCCACTAGTTTTGATAATTTAATTCAGTTACAAATGTATTAAATTAGTTGCACCACTTAATATCAGCTCATGTGGTTGCTGCATTGTTAAATAATTATCTGCATCATTTAATTTTAAAACACAATATTAGTTTATCTTGTCCTCATGTGGAGCTTATTCCTAAATAGAACTGTGTTTAATCAAATTACCATAAAGTATTGCACTACCACAGCAGTTTTGGTTGCACTAGACCAAAGACAGGGCACATAAGAAAAGTGAAGTACAAAATTAAATATAATCTTTATTCAAATACAAGAAGGACGTCTAATTATAAACCACACTGTACAACCCACTGAAACAACGTTTTTTTTACAGTATGTGTGTTTAATGTGCAATAGTGAAGCATGTGATCTGTTAAAATGAATTTACCACCTGGAAGTAGATTAAGTGGTTTGACTTAGCTCTACTTTTACAAACTACAACATCAGTGCTGCTTACACAACAATGCACCAGTAACTATAATCCACAATAATCCAATCAATCAAATCAATGCAGTAATTTTATAGTTTTACTCAGGTAAAGTTTCCACTTCAGGATTATCACATCATATTTCTAGTACTTGCAGGACCATGCAGGACAGTGTATAGTACTGTAGGATACTTTAACAGTAGAGTGTAATAAAGTTCAGCAATAATGTCATAATAACATAAAAATGAGTGATGAACAATTGCACCATATATTATTACATTCCACCACTGGTCTTATTGGTTTTACATAACTTAAGGATCAGAGTATTTCCCCCTACGCAGCGTGTTGCATTATAACTATACCCCCTGCGTGTGCTGGCTGCGCTGCAGCCCTGTGCTCTACGATTGGCTGCTAAGAAGACGAACCTCCGTAGAAAAAGTCAGACACACCCCTCACAAGTTGCGTCAGCTATAATAAAAGTGCGAACCGGCTCATGTCACTAAAGGACCCGTTTCCATAAAGTGAGCGTATCTTTACAGCAGCGGCTGAACGAACACATCCTGGAAAAACTGTTCTGCTCCAGGAAGCTGTGAACTAAAACTAGTGGAGGGAAAAAAAGGACTCTTAACTGGGACAACCTCCGACTGACTGAAGCCGCCGGCGCTTTTTCCAGAGAAATCTACAAAAAACGACTTTAGATAAAACCCTCGAGTGAAGTCTGAAGTCATTTCAGCGGACGTTCATCATGACTGGTTTGTAACTTAGACGAAACTTGAACGGGAGACCTCTGAGTAAGAGAGTCGGTCAACTTGACAGAAAGAAAGAGAAGACAAAGAAAGAAAGAAGAAAACGCACGTTGTCCCGTCGCCACCATGGACTCAGGAGGAAAGGTAAATGATGCCTCGTTTGGCTTACGTTACTTTAAACTTTAAAACCTGTCAGACCGCTTTGGTCGCCGGTGCTTTCAGCTTTTCGTGCTGTCACTCGTGTCTTCGCGGACGGGTTCACTGAGTTCACGCGCTCCTTCCTCCGCATGAGGCGCCTCCGCATGCGCCGCGAGCCTCACGCCGTCTGTGACGTCGCTCTTACGCCACCGTCGCGTGATATAAGCCTGTCTGTGCTCACACAAAATTTCTATACCTAATAAATATTTCAGTAACTATCTTCTATTATAACTATTATTTATATTTATTTACATTTGCTATTTTATTTTTTATTTTTCCTACGTCATTGAAATGCTTTGCGACGTCATGCGCCTTGTTTACATATTGAGAAATATGATTATGTCACTGTAGGCAAATAGTGGACCAACTCTGGTCCTCCAGCAAGTATATGTAGTCCCTAAACGAAAGCTGAATTGGTCTTTTCATTTTTTAAAATGTTTTATGTAATATAAGATAAAAACCTGAATCAGAATTTGCTTTGTTAGCCAGTGTCTTTATGTTCGTTCCCCCAATGCAACATATAAGATAAGAATAAAGCAGAGCATAATTAATCACATACACAAAAGGCAAAATGAGGATTGTGATTTTTTTTTTGTGAATTTAAAGAGTGGAGTCAGTGTCACTATTTGAGTGTGAAACGACATAAATAATTTCGAAATTAAATGTGTAAGAAGAAGAGAATAATAATATTAAAGGTGTTGAGTTTATGTGACCTAATAGTGCTGATAAAGGAGTTTTTGGAAGACGGCAATGACAACAGAATTGAAAAATAAATAAGTCCCAGTGTTCTGGGTTTAAATAACTTCTCAGTAACATTTAAGTGTAGCTCAATATACAAAACTGTTGGACTGGTAGCTCATTAAATAATGGAAAGAATTTTCCCTCAGATATAACCATAGAACAAGTTACATAAATCAGCTTTATAAAACATCCCATTGAGCAATACTGAAAAAAACAAGCCCACATTTAACCATTAAAAAAACAAAAAGAAATCCCAAACCCAGGCTGGGTGTAGACTGTAGTTAGGTTCCTGTTAGATGCTACGTGGCTGACCTGTACAAGTGTATAACAAAAATAAACAGCAACTCCTCAAATATTAAAATGAGGAACCAGCATTTGCTTTTTAACAAAGAACTTTGAAGTTGTTGACAGTTTTTCAGTCTTCTGATTAATTAATCAATTGCCGCTCCCGCTTTGGGTTTTGGACTGTCGGTCAGCCTAAACAAGACTTTTGCAGGACTTATCTGAGTGTCTGAGAACATGTGACAGATCACACCCTCAGACATGTCATCAAACCAAATGATTAATGATCAATTAGGACTTCTCTTCATCATGATGGCTTATAGATGTAGAAACTGTAGAAGCTAACTAAAACCAATACAGTACTTTATAATTCAGCGGATATTAATACCTTGCACACATTAGGAGACTGCGGCGTAACACTGTTTCTAGCAACGAGTAATCCCATCTCTACATGACATCAGAAAGAGACTAAACTAAAGAGAGAATGTGAATGAAAGATTCGATAAGGGATTTGTTTGGTCAAAGAGCTTTACTGAATATAGGACAAACTATCAGAACCCTTCACTTATCCAAACAGTCAATACCTTCAACTATTAGGTTATCGTGAGTCAGGAGGCTTTACACTATCTCATGATGCTTATTGCTCAGAAAAGAAACATGACTTATCTGCAGTATGATAGAGCTGTCTCCTTCCTGGTCCCTTGTGGTGGCTTGTGGTCACTGTCAGACACACACACTGACATGCAGAGCAGTGAGGCACGTACGCCACCAGCTTCACTCTTCTTCTCTATCCTAGTTTCTCACCAATGTACGGGCCAGTTAAACCCAGTGGAACAGCACAGGGCAGCCCAGTCTGACATGGTGTTGTCAGAAAATGTTTCTCCAGCTGTTGTTGTTTTAATTTCTCCACGTTATTTTCCACCATACTGACTGTGCTGTCATGCACTGGACTGGTTTGTTGTGGACGTGATGGGAATCACTCCCTTTTTCTCCCACAGTTCCCACTGTGACATCCAGTCTACCAAAAGGAAAACACAGTTGCCAGCCACAGGGTGTTAAATACCTTTTCTTTTCCATTCTGTTTGCTTTCCTCTGTCTTTTGTGTTTCCTTGTTTCCAGCAGTGTCGAGCTGTGTTTGTGCATGTCTTTTTGTTCAACAGTGTTTGTGTGCAGGCTAATTAAAATCTCGTGGTTCGGATTTTCATATCTGGCTGCTTAGTGTTGTGCCTGTGTGGGTGCAGATGAAGTTTAGTACATAGAAAGAGCAGCGAAAGGCTATCGTACTTTAGGAAGTGGTAGAAATAGTTGGACTTCCAGTGAAGCAACACGGATTCAGAGAAGTGATAATGCTGTTGTTTAATTTGTCATGCCTGCATTAAAACCTGTCCAGGCAGATATTGTTTCGCCAAGGTGCGGTCATGTTTATCTCTCAGGTTCAAGGTTTCACAAGGCTGCATTTGTTTGTAGTAGAAATTCATGCAATCAAATTTCATTTTACTCTTAATATTCAGTCATTTTGACTCACCATTAAAGCTCTTTCGAAATTATAATGCGGGTTGTTTTAAATACGTACAGATTTAAGATGAAAATGTGACATGAATAAAACTTGAAGCTCACGTCAATCTTCTCATTCTCGTCAGCTAAGAGTAAAAATGCTAATACGGGTCAAGCATGTAGTTGACCTTCCCTGTTTTCAAAGAAATGGCTCCTTGAACATCTGACAGACTTAACAAGCCAGGTATTTTGATTGAGAGTCAGTCCACCACTGTACAGATTTAATTGCACCGTTAATTGCTCTCCATCCTTTTCCTTTCAGCCATCTGCCAACTCTTGTCTTCCTTAAGACAGTCCAGTAGATTTGCTTTCATCTGCGTGACCACCCCCCTTCAGTATGTCTTACAGTGTAGCTGTCAGCCATGTTCTAATGAAGAATAATGAGGCTTTGCGGCAAAAGTTGGGATTAAGAGATCTAGGAGTGTTTTAATTGAGATGAACAAGCGAGTGAGATTTAATTCACTTTCTGGAGAAACTGGTTGGCTTCGCACACGCTGTACTGAACTGGTCACTGTTCACATGTAGAGGATGGTTCACGCAGGGCCGAGCTATCCCTCTGGGCTTCTTCTGACTTTCCTTTTTAACTGATATTAACATTCCTGTTCGTCTTTTAAATGCTTTCTTTATTAATTAGTGAGCACAAAATGTTTCATGAGCTAAATAGATTTAAATATTTCTGACAATTCAGAAATTATTATACATTGTACCTCTATGCTGTTGTTTTTACTTGTTCTGCTGTTGCATATTGTCCTCTCTTCTTTTAAATACCCTGAAATTATATTGATATTATACATCTGTTTGTCGTAACAGTTTTTCTAGGACCAGATCTTTGAAATCAGATGAATGGGAACTTCAAAATAATGATCTCTCTAATGTCAGTGTTGTCTAATGTCTATTTTACTCGTTACCTTTATTTAAACACAGCCTTTTTACAGTATTTAAATAAAGCTAGATACTAACCAGGAGTACCAGGCAGATTTTTGCATGGGTTATATTAAAGTCATGAGTAATAAACTTGTTTGATATATAAGCAAACATAGGCAAACATTACATTATTACATTATTCATCAGGTGTCCTGCTCACAGTTACTACAGAGATTAGGGTTACCAACCATTAGAAAGAAAGAAAGCCTTTGCTACATGTGCGCTTTCCTGAAATGAGAACCAGATGAAGATATTTTATTACAGAAACACAATGCTTTTATTCTGCTTAAGCAACCACAGGAAAAACTAGTCAAACAAACTGGTAAAAACCATGCCTGTATGAGTAGAGAAAATAAGTAAAAAATCAGTCGTCGTACTGTAATAATTCAGCTGTTGCTCTTTTGGTACACCACAAAAAGTTCAAACATTAAACTGATTTGGGAAGATGTCAGAATGAGGAAGCTGAATAGAGCTGAATGGCTGGAGGCGAGGATGAGGCACATATTGGATTCCCCACAGCAGTGTAAGCTGAGACTGCAGAGGTGACGTGTGGAGGGACGTGATGGTAGCAGCGTAGGCAGTGAGTGTGGCACAGTGTGGCGAGGAGGAGCTTAAGGCAGCCGAACTGTTTCTGCTGTTTCTTTTTTTTTTTTTTTTTTACACTTACATAGATTGTGACCTAATTTAGAGGAAACTCTAGTCAGTGATGAGTTTCTCACACACACACACACACGCAACAAGTTTCATACTGATCATACCTGACAACTGTTTCTGGTTCATTTCACTTCACTTGTTCATGTGTAGATTATCTGCCTCGGTGTTGTTAGCAGTAGTTTGAATTTCCTGTTGACATTTCTTTTGTTTTTTTTGATTTCTTTGTTATAGCTCAACCCTCTCATTTTCTTAAATAAAAAAACTACTGCTAACTCCTAGTGTTTAAGGAATAAAACTGGCTTTGCTCGTCATAGTGTTGGGCTCTCTTGTTTGTTTAGCACATGTGTTTGCTGGTGAAAGAATTACATTTAGATAACTATGTGTGTACTTAAAAAAACAGGATGCTGGATGATGTTTCAGGTTATGTCATAGTTCATGTTTAAAGACGTTTCACTTGTTGGACGAGACTTGGCCCAGACATAAATAGTGAAACCATGGTTTATATTAGCTGTCGTAGTTGCACAAATCCTAATTTGGTGAAAGCTGCATTTCCTCATTGTACTTCACTGTCATTAGCCATTAAAAGTGCTCGTGGTTTGCGTATGTGACTGAGAAAAAGGACAGAATGGTGGAGGTGAGCTGGCGTGTAAAAGTTTGCATAGATCATCTGCTAATTTTCCTGTCTCGTGTTTTTTTTTGTTTGAGTGCTCTCTATCAGTCTGTTTAGCTGCTGTCAGTGTTTACCCAATAAGACTAAAAAGGTGGTGCCAGGCAACCTATCAACACTGTTAATTCTACAATTCAGCCATGACTCGACAGAAATGTCTTTTGCTGCCAAACCCACATCACGTTTTGCTTTTCACGTGTAGGAAAAGCACATTTGCATGTTTTGTTTTATTAGGGAATGCACATAAACTGAAGGCACGAGCAGAGACGGCACATTAACGTCATGTATCCCCTGATATCTGCTTACCAGGTGCTTATGCAATTATGTGACACTTAAATGAAAAGTCACTTTTTTTTACATGGCATATTTAGTCAGCAGGATGCACCACACGGCCTCATTGTGCATTGATTCAGTGCTGGAAAGAGGTGAAGCTGAGTTTCTTGAGCAGGGTGGGAAAGTAACACCAAACTCTAACCAAATGCGGGCAGATTTTGGCAGCAGAGTTTGTTTACTGAAGGAGCATTTTGCCAGTTCCGGTCAGAGTTTTTCTTTTTCTTTAATGCCCTTATTTCATTAATTGTTCATAAATTCTAGTTTAAGTCACAGAATGTCATTTAGATCCAGTAGTAACATGCAAGGATTTACAATCTTTTGTGTGTGAACACACCCAGACATTCACAGTGATTCTGTAGCTGGTCAAACTCCCTAACTGACAAACAAGCGCTTCCTGTAGTTATAGACCTGCACAATGTTGATGAGGAGGAATTTTAAACTCTACAGAGCTGCTTCAGTTCAGCCCTATACTTAGGCGTGAACTCTGAGGCTGTTCCTCAGCATCTCTATTAAGTTATGGTCTGGACTGTGTCCACACCAAACACTGCATTTACTCTGTTTGGAGTCATTCTGTGGTGGCTTTACTTTGATCGGGTCGTTAACCTGCTTCATCAACCAACTTCTAACTTCTGTAGCCACAAATCATGATGCTCCCTCCACTATACTGTTGGAATGACATGTTCATATGTTGGTATGCAGTGCCCCTTTTTAAAACTCAAAGAAGCTGGAACCTACACCTTCAATCTTGTTTAATTGACAAGGCTATAGATTTGCTAACTCCTCAGTCAAGTTATCTTAACAAAAATGGTTCAGATGTTTCCTCCAGCCTACACAGTGATCAGCCATCAGCTTTAAAGACGCTGTCCTTCCAATGGTGTGAACTCTTCATACTCTAACCAGTTTTAGGACTGCATGTGGTTTAGAGTGGTACACCGTGACATGACAGGTTTTTGTGAATAGCAAACAGAGCCATTGTGTGTTAGTAAACAAATACAAAAATCTCATTAGAAAGGCAAACACAAGTGAAAGCTGCATCCGAGTGAAACATGCCTTAGGGATTGCTAAAGGAAGAGAACCAAAAGTCAAGATGAGCACGGGTGGTTGCGTCAGGGTTGCCGTATGTCCATAGAATAGTTTTTGCGGGTGTGACTTTATTCTTTTTTCCACTGAGGAAGTCACGCATTGTGCTGCTGCTTTTGGTTTCTTTATACGAGAAACCAAATTAATCTTACCTAATATATTATTTTGGCATTGTAAGTGATACAATGCACATGTATACATGTATTAAACAATTTGGACACTAGTTGTAGATGAAAATGACCCTAAACATTGAGATTTCTGCATGTTGAACTAAGACTATTGGCCCATAAAGCAAAATGTGTGAGGCCAGGTTGAGGGAATGTGGGTAAAAAGTAAATATGTCATAGAGGAGTGTTTGATTTAACTCTAGCAGGCATTTCTGCTGCCACTTTCAACATCTGTTTAAAGCTGGATTTGAACATTTAAGGCTTTTGCAAATAATTCCAGCTTTTCCCCAGAGGGGGCGAGACTCACACAGACTCCAGTGATGACCTTTCCCACCGGGGACAGACAGGATTTCTCTGTTTATACTGAAAAGCAGCTGGCAGTACACTGGATCCTCATGTCAAATGAGCTTCATGACATTATTTCTGGTCGTTCTGCTCATTGGCAACGTGGCTCCTTTAAGAAACCAGCGCACAGTCTTGAAAAGTGTGTGTGTACAAACTGTACCTAAACAGTCCTGTCACAGACTTGAAGACCCTCCTAACGATAGATCTCATTGGTTCAGAAGTGTAGGAGGGTTTTTAAGCCCTTTTAGTCACTCCCATGTTTTAAATTGGACAGGCTGGAGCAGCTCCAAAAATGTGCACAGAATATTTCTTTCGAAGCTTCTCCTTCCTCATCATGCAAGGCAGGAATTCTCTTTCTCACATGTCCCCTCACAGAAAGGTTACCCAGGCTACCTCTGTCACTGAATAGATGAATACTGCTGTTTTAAAAGTAGCCTGGAGCACTTTGGTGATATTACAGAGGAGCACACACAATCCTTTCAAATAGTTTCTGAGGACTGTCATTTTTATTAAAACCTGGTGGGGTTGCTTCTGTCTTATTTCTTGGAAACTTTAATGAAAATTCCGGAGAATCTGCCTCAAGGTTTCAGGTGAAGCTTCAGGTTTATTGAAGTTTCCCCTCTCATGCCTGACATATAGTATGTACAGGGAAATGATCTGTTGTTTACAATGGATGATATTTCAACATAGAGCAGACATTAAGGACGAGTCCAAAGACTGACACTGAACTGTAAACTGTAGATTAACAGATGCACTGTGTAGTGTACACAGTGTTAGGGGTACGAGTGAGCACTATCCGCTGTATCTTCTTCTCTTGTTGCACAGATTTTCATGATTCAGGTCCATCATGGCGTGCTGCTTGTTGAGCTTTCCCGCTGGTGAACGTTGTGGTGAACTGCTTGACAAATGGTTTATTGACAAATTCCTTGTTAATACATAAACACACAGTTCACCACCACATGTCTTATTACTTATTACTTTAATGTTAAACTTTACTGTTAATCCACAGACAACACCACTGCCCTGCCTTCTTTTACAGAGGAAATTGTTGGGAGGGTGGGATTAGTTAAATAACTGGATGTATGCAGGCTGTCACCAAAATTATTTATTTCCTGTCAATTTTCAAGCAGTGAAGTTATATTTGTAGTCATTTTGTCTGCATATGATGAAGGAAAGAGATTATGCAGTGACTTATATCATGGTGAAGGTCAGGTCTTTTGTTGCCATAACATACAGTGAGTAACCTGTCTAGTGTGAATCAGTGTGGCACAGGATTGGTGTAACTCAAGGCGTACTTAAGGCAAAACATTAATCATCCTGACGCAATGATTGGGGTGACATATGAAAGGGAAAAAAACGTAAGTAACCCTGGTGTCTGTGAAGAATCTCAGTCATCCAGGTGAAGTTCTCTGAATGTTGAGTCGTTGCAAGTGAAAGAAAGAAGAAACAAACAAGAAAGAAGTTGTCAAGTTGCAAGTCAACTTCAAGAAAAGCAACTTTGTTTTTCAGGTCAAAATGTTCTTGATTCACACTGAAAGGCTGACTTACTTAGAGGTTCCTAGGATCGCACTAGGAGTAGAAATGTCAATAGCTTTTGATGGACAACAACAAAGAGGAAAATTGTAGCTTGAGGCTGTTGTTTGTCTGTCTGCAGAAGGGGAAAGAGACGGCGACATACTCCTGTCTGGTTTATTAACTTTTTGGTATGAGGAAAATCTCTACTAATCTACTGGGCTCTACTGTGTTCAAGCTTAAAAAGAACTCTATAATAACAGGTACAGGAGCGCAGACAATACCGTGAGGAGATGTGGGTCGGACAGGACCAGGTTTACTCAGATATCTGCGTAACTATGCTGAGTAAAAAATGTCTGCTGTATGTCTGCCTGTGAAACAAAATGTGAACATTTTGTTAAGTCAGGTGTCACAGACAGTGATAAAGCAAGATAGTGGATGTATTGTTCTTCTTTCACTAACAAAACCTTCTTTTACTCTTTTGCAGCAAATTACATTCCCGTTGATGATGTGTGTTGGAGCTGCTGTGATTGGCTCACTGCAGTTTGGCTACAACAGCGGTGTCATCAATGCTCCACAGTCGGTAAGTTACACATTTGGCAATATGTTGTTTTAACTGTATCTTCCAGTGCTGGTTGTTCTCTGACATGTTGGTTTGAGGAAAGGGATAGAAGTGGGCGGGTCGAGGGGGGAGTTAAGGACTGAGATAATAATAGCAGGATTCAGGCCTATGAGGTCCAAGGACATTTGTATTAACAGACTCAGACTCGATTCCTGTGTAAAAGAGTGTGTCCATGCCCAAAAATGGACCTCTTCTGACCAGGAAACAGGCTTAAAACGGCTAGACCACGAAAGACAGAATAAATTAAATATAGCAAATAGACAGCCACCTATCCCCATAACAAAACAAGATAATAAAAAACATGTTTCCATGCCCCCTAAGGAGTAAATCTACAATAGGTTTTATTACCAGACAGGTACACTAAAGACATTAATTTCCTGGAGATTTTTTATTTCACTGAAGATAAGTAACCACTGTCTTCTGGTTTGCGTTGGTCTGAACACACCCTGTGGCGACACAGCTGTCTGTCCACAGGTCACAGGTGTGTCACCGAACAGGACGGAGCTTTGCCTACTCTTTTTGTTTGCTTTTGACACAAACACACAGAGGCCGTGGTGTGCTGGAGACTGACTGCCGCAGTGCCGTCCAGTGTTCAGCCTGATTTCCATTATTCAAGTGCTGGCCCACTGTCGCCACACTGTCAAAACTATCCAGGAGTTTAAAGTGAAGGCCCATTTGTGAAAGAAAGCAGCTTTCATCAGTTGTTTCAGGAGATAAGAGAAATCCTCCGGCTGAGACAGTCAGAGACACAGACTTGTTTCCATTCCTTCTTCAGTCATAAAGAGAAGCTGAAGTGGGCACATGCTAACAAGGAAATTTTGGCCGTCGCCATTCATCACTGATTGTGCAAAAACACTAATGAAACTCAGTACTGGGAAGACTGTTGTAATGTTTTGTAAGCTGGGAATGGATATAAACGCGAACATCCTGACTGACTGACTAGGGCAGCAGAGCACTGTTGAGTAATCTGTCAGATATTTTCTCGACTAATGAGTATATCCAACAAAATATCTAACAATCCTCACAATCCAGTACGTATAGATGTTTAGTTTACTGTGATATAAAGCAGCCATTCCTCCCATTTGCTAAAAAAATACTGAAATAATAAATAAACTTGATGATCAGAAATGTATCTGCTAATGAATAAAGTAAGTCTGACTTTAAAAAAGTCTGTCTCCTCTCTCCTTTCCTCTTGAGAACAGCATGTGTTGAGCTGCACGGAGCTCAGCTGAGGAGCTGCAGGAGTGGTTTGAGAGGGAGGCGGTGACTGTAGTGTGTTACACACTGGACTTGTGTGATCCTGCCCTCATGGCTTTTTATCCCCTTCCCAGTGCACAGCCTCACATACAAACTCCCTCAGTTCTAAGCAGCGTCACATGGAGACAGCACAGCGCAGAATCGACTCAACGCAGGCCGTTAAAAATCTTTTTTAAGTTAATCACCACATAAGAGGCTATAATTTTACAAACACAACCTTTACATTGCAACAACACTTCAGATTATCACCGGCACCTCTGACCTCTGTGCTCCTGTGCGTGATAAAGGCTGCATTGATGCTGCTGCTGCCTGTGACGCAGGCCCCGCGCTGTGTTACAGCGTGTCTGATTAGATATGCTCTTCCAAGGGCCTTGCTCTCCTTCTTCCTTGTTTGACACCTCACATTATATCCTTATTTGGGAAGCCGTGTACTCAGGAGGGTCATCTGTGTTTTGTTTTATAGGAGTTTAATTTTGGGAACATCTTTGGTGCTAAGGGTTAAGGCTCTTACGTTTTTCTGATAATTCGTTTCACTGTTGTTAAAGGTTTCCTTAAGATTATAGCTGTTCATGCTAACTACTAGGCTGGTTGTAGCAATCCGTATCAAACTACCGCACATTGCTTCCTGGGTGCTGGGTTATTTTCCTTAAAGTCAAGGTCGTTTTGTAAAAAAGCACAAGCTGCCCTGAGAATAAGAAAAGAATTTTTGCATATTGTTTGAAGATGATTACATAAGTTGAAGAAAGATTATTTCACTTGTTGCAATCATTTAGTTTCAGTCCGTGTGTGCTGAACACAGTGCTCACCTTGACAACCTCTGCCACCAGCCAGCTCCAACGACGTATGCTGACGGCTTGACAGCATGAATAGGCAGCTTGTTTCATTGTGTGGTTGAAGCCAGCTGGTGGTTTGGACAGCATACTCTATTCAGATTAGACGGAGGAGCAAAAACAAAATAATTCTGTAACTTTTCAAGCCTGGCCATTCATTCGCTCCACTGTAGCCTGGTAATTGACTGAGCTGCCGTTTTGTTTACTTCATTCATTGTGTTTGTGATGTGGGCAGTGATGAAACAAGAATACTAAATATTCACCCCTCATCTGATATTCTCATGGATTATGGTTTTATAGCATTAGACCAAATAAGATAAAAATTTTTTGGACACTTATCAACAGAAGAGACTAAGGCTACAATAAATTAATCATTCGTTGTCTACACACAGTTTTAATTAATTGTGTAACTTCTAAAACCAGTAATCAGCTATCAAATACTTGACTGTGACTGAGGTTTAGATGAAAAAATTCAGCCAATGAAAACGTAAAATCTCTGTGGAGCAATGAGGAAACTGTAATCTTCCTCAAATTGTTACCTAGAACAATCATCACCGCCATATTTCCATTTTTGTGGTGGACGGGCACTTATTTAAGCATAACATGTTGTCGTCCCCACTGCTTCTGCAGGGGTTTAATGGCACCTGAATTTAAAATAGTGGCACCATCTCGATGAACCAACTCCTAATACTGACACAGTGGCAGTGGATGGAAAGTTCTCTTTAAATGAATAAAAATTTAGTCAGTGTTGTAAAACCTTTAAACATGTGAAGTTCCGACTTTGTAGGTACTTATTATCTTTCATTCCAGCTGTCCTTGATAGCCCTCCGTGCAAGTGTTCAACCTCCTTTTAGGGTTCTGCTAAATAAGGCTGTTTTAAAAGGGCAGGTGTGGTGCGATGCATGTCAAGGGTACAGTACGATATATGAGGATATCTCACCAGGCGAGATCTTGTGAGCGTAAGTCGATAGTAGACCCAAGCTCCATGTCAGAAGGCTGTGACATGGACGTGTGATCCAACGCAGAAAAGCCCTTGACATGTGATGGACTTACTATTCATAACTGGCTCATAAGGACGCTGCTTAGAGCTCCGACAGCAGATCAGAAGTGTTTCAGAACAAATATGGGTGATGTAACACAATCACAGAGGCACATGAAAGATCTGGAGTTCACATTGGGTAATGACAGTGGTAGTAGTGGGAGGGTCAGAGGCATACTAGTAAAGTCACAGAGTTATATGAGATTGCAGACTGGATGGTGACCTTTCTAAATCATATGAGATGTATCACCGTGACGTGACACACACATAAACAGACGCAGGCTCTGGGACTTAACCCCTGTCACCAGATTTCCTGGGCGTGTGTTTGTCAACATAGTTGCCTGCGTTGAATGCGCTGGGGGAGGGAGCAGAAACTTGACACTTCATCATGACTAGCAAACTTCCTGGTTGTCAGGAAATGGAAATGATCATGCAGTGCTGCCACCAGCTGGCCACACGGTAGCAGCTCAGCTAACACTGTGAAGGGGCCCGAGCAGGAAGAAAACAGAAAGCACATGATCTGCTTCTTAAGACCTTACCTGACAGTGATGATGAAACCAACACTGTGACACGGTCACCACTTTTATCAACATTTCCACATTCACATATTGTAGTGTTTGTGTTTCATAATGTTTACAAAGCCAACTCAGTATAAACATGTCATTTGTGCAAAACCCGCTAAAATGTGTCTTTTTTCCTTTTTCAGATTATCGAGGAATTCATCAATGAGACGTGGTATAAGCGTTACAGAGAAACCATCCCGCCAAACTCCCTCACGGCTATCTGGTCCATCTCTGTCTCTGTCTTCTCTGTTGGTGGCATTTTTGGCGCTTTCTCTGTCGGACTCTTTGTCAACAACTTAGGAAGGTAAAGTGGAAACAAATCCATTGCTGCACACATTCTGTAGAAACAAAACTAATAATAACTCATGTTGGAGTCCATACAGGATATAGTAGACGAGGGCCAGGAACAATTACGAGTGCAACAGAGGGACTGCACATGGAATTGAATTACTCGAAAATGGATTTAGAGATAAATTAGTCTGAAAATGTTATGATGTCAATAGAGTATAGTAAAGTAAAGATACATTACAGACACATTTGGAATATCAGGACATTTCCAGAACTATACCTGACTAATTTAAAATTATTAGTTTAGGGCACATTGGTAACATTTAAGTTTGCTTAATTTTGTCTATTTAATTTAACTGTAACTTGTTCTCTGATGTCTCCAGGAGAAACTCGATGCTCATGGCTAATGTCCTGGCCTTCATTGCAGCCGCTCTGATGGGCTTCTCAAAAATGGCAGACTCCTGGGAAATGCTGATCATTGGTCGTTTTGTAGTCGGCCTCTACTCTGGCCTCTCCACTGGCTTTGTGCCCATGTACATAGGTGAGATTTCCCCAACGTCTCTACGAGGAGCCCTGGGCACCCTGCACCAACTGGGCATTGTTGTCGGCATCCTTATTGCACAGGTTGGTGGGCAGAACTTGTTCTAGTAGTTTGTTTTTTTTATAATGCAAAATAAATATTGATAAAATAAAGAAGAACTTGCGATCAGGACTGAATTGAGGGACATGATGTTCTGTGCACTCAACAAACTCACTAAGTTAAACTTTATTGTATCTTATTGTATCCTGTCTTTGCATATACTTTTGTTTTTACAGAGCTGAGGCAAATGTCAGCGTGGTAATGTAGTTTAGTTGCTTTTCAAATAACAACACAAATTTAATTGCACTTATGTCTTTCGTCAGCTGTTGTTAGCTAAGCTGTGAGCTCAGCTGTGAGCTAACAACTGTGTTGAGTTTCCTCTCAGCAACTTGCGTGGGATCCACATACTGTATACTTAATTCTCTCAGCTTATCAAAGAGTGTATTTAAAAACATCTTGGCTGCTATTAGCCTCATCTTCATCCTTAAAGGGTGTTACTTTTGCCCATAGCTCGTTACTGTAGATAAATGGACACAAACCATGTTCTGCAGTGTCTTATAATGCTGGAACATATCAAGGGGATCTGAAAGAGAGGTTACACATGCAAAAGTTATCAATAAGCTATCAAAATCTGCAAAGAACAACTTTGACTTAACAAAAACTGATCCTTTGCTTTAAATTATTATTCTGAGTAATCAAATGTTCTGTTGTTGTGTGCAGGCCGTTCATATGTGATGTTGGTTGATTTTAGGTGTTTGGATTAGAGTCGATCATGGGCACCAGCGACTTCTGGCCACTCCTGTTGGGCTTCACCTTCATCCCTGCTGTGATACAGTGCATCCTGCTGCCACTCTGCCCTGAGAGCCCCCGTTTCCTGCTCATCAACAAGAACGAAGAGAACAAGGCCAAGACTGGTGAGTTCACACACGTTCTCACACAGAGTTTACAACTTGACACAGATTTTATTGGTTAACTGCTTAGTTCTTGCATGATTTTATTAATATTTGGTTTTTGGTCCAACTTTAAAAACGTTCTAAACCATATCTCAAATTGTCAGTAACTACAGATTCCACCTGGACTCTGAAATGTTGTGAGATATAATGAAATGGAAACAAGATCACAAGGAAAAATGTAGCTCACATGGGGAAAAGAAGTAGCAGTTCTTGATTTCTCTGCTTGTTTCAGTGCTGAAGAAGCTCCGAGGCACTCTAGATGTGAGTGCTGACATGCAGGAGATGAAGGAGGAGAGCCGGCAGATGATGAGGGAGAAGAAGGTGACCATCCTGGAGCTCTTCCGCTCGCCTCTCTACCGCCAGCCCCTCGTCATTGCTGTCATGCTGCAGCTCTCCCAGCAGCTGTCTGGCATCAACGCTGTGAGTTTTCCTGAGCAAGACATAAATAAGCCATATAAACCACACGGTATCAACTAGGTGTCTGCACTTTAACTGACTAAGAAAATAAACCGTCTCTTATTTATTCTGTATGGTTGTTATGTTTTTTAGGTTTTCTACTACTCCACTCGGATCTTTCAAAAAGCTGGAGTTGCCCAGCCCGTCTACGCCACCATAGGAACTGGTGTCGTCAACACAGCTTTCACCGTGGTGTCGGTGAGTACAGTAAAAAGGTTTAAAATTTCTACGTAGCCTCAGCATTACAGTACGGATAGAAAAGGTATCAAAAGCATCATGGTATAAAGTCACATCCACTCAGTAAAGGTTGAGTACAAAGCAGCTGCTCTCGTGTTACAGACAGTGAATAGTGAAGCTTAACTGAATAGTAAAGATAAATTTACATCGCTGTGGTTTATTATTCTGATGTACTAAACTGACTTATTTCCTGATCTTATGTAGCTGTTTGTTGTTGAGCGAGCTGGACGTAGGTCTCTGCACATGCTGGGTCTGCTGGGAATGGCCGGGTCCGCCATCGTAATGACTATTGCTATGGCTCTGCTGGTAGGTTTATCTTCAACAAACACGAGCTTTAAAATCTCCTCACAACTTGAAGCAGCAATAACGCTGAAATCCTGATTTTCTTTTTCTTACAGGATGTCCAGGGGATGTCGTATGTGAGCATTGTGGCTATTTTCGCTTTTGTCGCATTCTTTGAAATTGGACCAGGCCCCATTCCCTGGTTCATTGTGGCAGAGTTGTTCTCACAGGGACCCAGGCCTTCAGCTACTGCAATAGCTGGTTTGTCCAACTGGACCGCTAACTTCATAGTGGGAATGGGCTTCCAGTATTTAGAGGTGAGAAAGAAATGACAAAAAAAAACTTCATCCTGTCTTAGTGTTTGTGAAATAAAGCTATTTTTATTGGGCTATATTTTGTAGGATTTTAAACTACATGGCAGTAATTAAGTGAGCAGGGGAGGAAGATAATTTCCATCATTGGTAAATTTTGTGAAGGAAGAACAGCAACATTTAGCAGTGTGTGTTTGCGATTGCGAGTCCAGAAGTAAGTCTGTGTTGCACTTCTTTACTGTCGAGAACATCGAAAAATATTACATAGACATAATTAAACAGTTTAAATTACAGTCTGTCAGATCACATTTGGTTTCGTTACACTGTATCTCCAAAGATGTTTATACTTATGATCTTTCATATTTTCACTATCAGATCCTTTAGGATTAAACCCAGTCAGGACTCTTCTGAATAATTGTTTCTCCTCTTGCGTCTCGTCACAGGTGCTGTGTGGCCCCTATGTGTTTATCATCTTCACTGTGCTGCTGCTTGTGTTCTTTGTCTTCACCTACTTCAAAGTACCGGAGACAAAGGGCCGGACATTTGACGAGATCTCATCAGGCTTCCGTCAGACGGCTGTCAGAGGAGCAGAGAAGCACTCGCCGGAGGAGCTCAACAGCCTGGGAGCTGATTCCCAGCTCTGAGCCTGAGACAGTTTTTACCTCCCTAACAAACTCTTTATAAGATCAAGGAGCAACGAGAATGGTCTACTAATTAGTAGTAGATATTTCTAATGGTAAAATAATCTTTACACTGTCACCACATTTCAGGCATCATCACCGAACACAGAACAACCCTGTGTGAATCTCCAACGTGACGTCTCCTGCTGCCCCTCTCATGTCACCTAATTAAACAAAACTTCAATGGGCACTATGTCGCCTGGCAAATGTGGAAAGGGGAGAAAGTTTTTAATATTTAAACATGTTTTAAAGAAGGAAAATGTCTGAATCAATCAACCAACCATTTTTATAAATAACTTTTTCACTGAATATATTTCCTATACATGCTTATGCTCTTGTTCTCTGTAGACTTTACTATACAGTCACTTTGATGTTATCTGGTTTAACAATGCTAAAGTTATAGAGATCAGGTCACTGTGCAGAATTACTTCTTTTTATTTATCATACTGTAAACCTGTATAACTGTAGATTCTAGCACTGTAAATGCTGCACTCAACGTGTGTCTCTCTCCACCAGGTGGGGCACAAACCTTAAAAAGGTCCCAACGCTCCACTGATAAGGAATAAGTTATTTGTACCTTTTTTAAGTTACACAAACTATGATATTTTTTACATGTTTTAAAATTAATTTGATATGTGGTAACACATTAACAGATCTGAAACACCTGTTACTTATTGTATCTGTTGCTAAATGTTACAAAAGAATATCCTTACTAAAAATGTAAATTTCCAAAATGTTTGGCCTTAAAAACAAAACTGTGTTCAATTAATATATCCAGACGTTGATTCGGCATTCATGTATTTTCACACATTCCTTTTTAACTGTACAACTGATGAAATCAATATCGGTATGGCTGTGTGCAATAGGAACAGTATGTACAGAGATTATTACCAGAGGGATGAACTTGGCGCTGAAGTTGCCTGAATAAATTCATCCATCTAACCATGACGTGAGAGAAAATACAATCGCATTCAGCAGCCAGAAAACGAAAAGTCTGCCTCACAAAACCAGAACCTTTGTGAGTTTAAGAGTTTAAGTGTCCTCTGCCTTCAGTCTTCCAGCGCCATCACGCATGCACCACCAGGTGCATAGTGGAAACCTCTGCGAGTGGATGACCTTTACTTTCAGTTCTTCTGAGTTGCAGTTTTCACCTGTGCTGCAACCAACGTCTGATGAACTGGTATGAGAGCTGGCCGGATCTTGTCACGCACACAACTAAGATGCTTCAGACACGTGAAAGAAAGAAAGCCATAATGGAGACCAAAACGAATGTCAGCCTTTTGTGGAGGTTTTCATTCTGCCCAAAGTGCTTGTCACCTGTGTCAGTGTAGGTCCAGCTCCCAGTGTTCATTGCACTCCATAAAACCCATTATGTTTCCTAGGAGGTGCATGTGCACTGAATTCTACAGTATTGTTTCGCTCTCTCTCTATATCGGTTGTGTACTGTACTGTGTAGCTGAATAAAATGTCTAGTTTGGCTCACCTCACCTTGCTGTACAAGTTGCCTTGTGTGACTGCTGTTTTAGTAAAATTATCTTTTTAGCAGCACTTTATTATTCGCGATGATTTTTCTTTGTTTTTAAAAACACTTCAGTTGTATTTTTTTACTCACAGTGTGGAAACATTTGGTTCAGATGAGACTGAAGTACTGCTGATGGATTACTTGATATGGAAATGTATGAAATTGTATCGCTTGTTCATATCTATTATTTGTATTCTATAAAGCACAACACACACACATGGGTTAGTTAAGCCATTGTAGTCATTCCTTGATTAGTTAATTATTTTATATAGTAGATTCATATAGTATATATTTTCTCAATTGATGGGTCACCTCGCCCATTCTGGAACGCACTGCAACATCACAGCTTCACCAGCAAAATCATGTAGTGGCACAAAACGTACTTCCTCACACAGACTGATCGCTATTACAAATATCAAAATTGTGTTGTTTGTACATAGAAACATAGATGTTTGCCTGGGCATTTCATTTTTACTGAAGCCCGTAGTCTACAGATGGGTGGTCTAAACACACGGGATGATGTAAATATAAAACATTACAGCTGCACCTATTCTAAACGTATGCAATATTTAACTTTTTTGATAGATTAGTACTGAACGTCGCTATGCATTTAACTTCCTGACTTGCATTGTGTTTCTTTTCAATTTAATACCTGAAATGCCTAAGCCTCATAATAACTACGATCAGTTTAATTAAGACTTTACATGTAAGGATTGTGTTCGGTAGTGTTTTATTTTTAGTGCACAGTGCATATTCTGTTTGTAATATTAGAGGATCTGTGTGTATGGTGTTGGAATGTGAAACTCTGTTGGGGGTGAGATATAAAATGTGCCGGATAATGTTCCAATTCCTTCTACAGTTTGTAATAAATGGTTTAATAGCCTAATAAAATAAATTGTGCTTACAGATCTGCAGTTTTCTGTGTCATTTTCTTTCTTTTGATGGAATTTTAATCTATGCCATGTATTTTTTCAGCCACTTGAGGGCAGCAGAAACAAGCTGGAAACAACACTGACTATATTATAACAATGGAGTTGATATGGTGATATGGTGATAAGGTGGGGACAGATCTTACTATTGGCTATGAATATAGACTTGATCATAGATGTGTGGGAGATTAATGTGTAACAAAGGACCCTTCACTAGATTTTTAGAGCTTTTCAATATCTACATAGAAATGGCAAAGGATTCATCATGTATGACATTATTGTCATGTAGTAGTACATGAACTGAACCATTAAACTGTGAGATGCAGTTAAAAGCTCAGAAAATAAAATAAATGGAGGAGGCTGAACTGAAAACAGAGCTATTAGATTTCCCAAAGTATTTAAGCAAAAGTGGCAAACGTCAAGCAAATGTCTGACACAGAGACACTGACACGTTACTGCACAGCCAAGCATTTTAACACATGCTCGACAACACACAGTGGGCAACACAACAACACGAATAAGCACGATAGTTTTCACTATGTGGGTCTCCAGATGTGGTTCTGTCACATGAAAAGATCATTTGAATCTGATCATTGAGTAACTCAATGTACATTTTTTTCTTTTTTCAAGCACTTTCTTACGGTACAAATAAAATACCTTACATCTTTCTTTAACCTATTACACAACAGATGTGACACAGAATGACACAGAATTGACGTTAAATGTTATATCTTGCGTTTATTTAACGACTTATGTACAGACTGCCCAACCATACACAACTACTCCCATACCAGAGACCTGAGTTTGACTCCAGCAGGTGGTAAGGTTTAGTCAAGAAAGTGGTCGTCATTGCTTCAAGGTTAATGTGTGTGAAGTAATTACTTTTTCAGTCTACCTTAACCAAGTGCCGTGAGGGCTTCTCATCATATTGAGGTCACTGAAAATAAAATGAGCCCATGTTAACCTCTATGGTTGACCTTGAGATGAATGAGATTATGGTTATCATCACTATATGATAACATGCTTCACTTCACTTATGCCCACCAACAAAGGGTAAGCCGCACTCGTGTGCCCTCTCATACACACCTGTTAAATCTAACACCTACAATCCCTTATTTTACCTTGATCTGAGGCACTTAGCACCAGAATGTAATAATTATCCATCATTTGTGACCTTTCAGTTTCAGGCTATTTGCAAAAAGCACTTTACCAGCAGAGAGCAAATAAACAAAACACAGTTTGAAGATACAGCAGAGGCCCTGGCACATGAGTGTCTATATCCTAGTCAGAGTGAAGCAGTCAGAACCTCCAGGGTGGGGACACCTCCAACACTGGGAACCTGGGCGCAGCTTCCATATCTCCTTCCCCAGTTACACTACATATAAATCAACCCCCCCCCCCCTCCTTCGAAGGATAAGATCAACAAGTACAAAGGAATGTTTGCTGTTAAATTTAACTGTGACCTCACTTCATGTCCTGTCATTATTGATTTCAGAGTTCAAAGAAGGGAGGAGGTGAAAATGTTCAGAGAAGCAGATGCACTGAACACAAGGTTATTGTCTTCTTTTTTGTGTGCCTCTGTGATATAAACCATCACTGCAAGGTTATTGACAGAAATGGATGTCTGGGATTCTATCTAAAATATTACTGTGTTTTAAACTGCTAAGGTAAACACTGTTATAGAGTTTAAAATAATTCTTAGGCTTTGACAAAAAAAACAAATCAATATGAGGCAGCTGTAGCTGTTATTTTATACATTAAGTTTTTTTTCTGTCTGTAAAACCCACTTACATTTTCCATCTAGCCACCGAGACTCTGAGACAAACTCAAAACTTTGGATGAGGTGAATAAAATTTAACAGATGAAGAAAATGAGACGGAAATTAAATCAATACATGAATATTAACGAGCTGTGATGTATGTGAGCTAAGGCTAAAAGTCAATCTAGCAAGAGTATCAGAGGGCTTATAGAAAAAAGAAGCTACAGCAAACACTCAGGATATGGGTGATGTCTCTGTAGAGCAGCATTTCTAACCTCTCTGTGATCCCACTGCATATGAGAAGAGACTATGCATTATGAGTGGGCCAGTCTCTGTCAGCTTGGCTTTGAGCAAGACGCTTGACCCCATTTGCTCTGGAGAAAACTCCTCAGCAGCCCACACTAATAGACTGGTGGCTCCACAGGAGAACAAACATCAAACGGGCTGGTTCTGCTGGTGTGCGTCTGACACAAACCATCCCTGCAGAAATAAATGTCAGGGTGAGAGACAGTTCAGAGAGGGGAAGATGGGCAGTAAAAAAGCAAAAGACGGAAGTGTAACAAGTTAAATGTGATGATTACCAGGTACAATGGAGGAAGAAAATGATTTTCACGCACATCTGTTGTTTCATCAAGTTTTGTTAATCAACCAGTTCCCAGATAGGAATAGAGCACTTATGTAAGTGTGTTGATTGACAGTGTCTCAGTCAAAAATCAGGCAAAGCTTAAAACTGGTAGACTAAACTGTTTGATAGAGGTAAATGAAGGCCCTCTTCACTGACCTCGAGGAATCCAAAGACGAGGAAAGGGGTCAAAAACACACTAAGAAATGTAAGGTTTGAACAAAAAACATGGTTGAGGATAACAGCAGCAGAAGCAAAGGCAGGAAGAGTGAAGCATAAAGAGAGATAAAATAAGTAGTTTTGATAATTAATCCTTTTATTAATAAATCACTACAATAAGGAGACGAACCCCGAATGTAAACCAACCAAAAAAATGCTTATATCACATCATCTACTGGATGAAAACACACGGTGCTACATCAAGGACATAATGGCTGTTGAACAGTAGGATCCTGTTAGGGGTTGAAATGCTGAGCCCCTCTGTTGTTGCTGCTGTTTTTGTTGCTCCTGTGGTGTGTTCATTAGCCCAGCGACCCTGCTGATTATGCCGTCTCTGCCGTCGTTTTGCCTGACTCCCTGCTCTCTCCCACCGCAGGCGCTGTCTTCTGTCTGGCACTCTGCCACCAAACCTGATCCGATGAACTGTTATACTAATAAACTCCAGGGCACCATGATGATTTTTGAGCTAGTCATATGTAAACAGTGTATGGATGGACGATGCCAGGTCAAGGTGATAAAGTCACATAATCTATAGAAAGTATTCAGATAATGTCACAGCATTTCAAAGTAAAGTATGATTGTGTTGGAGGATGACAGAAATGTTGGAACGAAACAGTGATGAGCGACTGCAATTTGTTAAAATGTCTTTTAAATGAAACATTTTTTCAATATCAAGACTTTATGTATCAGGATTTTACCCTTCTCTGCCTCTAAGCCTGCTCTCCTGCTCTCTCTGCCTCTCCTCTCTGCAGTCAGCCTCATGCTCCTCACCTGGAGCTCCATTATCTAACCCGTCTCTGTGCTCTGTCCAGTTGTCAGATCGTTTGTGCTCTTCACCTGAGACACAGGTCCAGATCTTTCAAGGATTTTTTTTTCTATAAGGGTCATCATTTGTATATTGAGCAGCAACAGTTGTGACATCAGAAAAAAAGAGAGTAACTAGAAAAGCACACAACATTAAAGGGTAATGCTGCTTATCATAAGACCGTCCTAACCAAACTGCTCACATCTAGGAACGGAAGCAGAATAAACAGCAGTCAGATGAACTGGAAGCTCCTGAAAAATCCATTGGTTGAGCCAAATTTGACTTGACATCGTTTAGGGGTAAAATTAAAAGCAAGTGTTTCCACATCATACATAACAGACCTAAATTGAAAACCTGTGTGCACACGAGTAGTGTAGATAATAAAACTATTGTTGATTCATGAACTGTGAAACCGTGTATCTTTACATATTAATTGTTTTTCCCAATTAGTTGTGCTGTCAGTGTAATGTGACTGGTGAAAAATGATGGCCAAGACTACAAAATAAGATCCAAATTCTATGGTGTGATAAAATAATTGCATTAAATGAAAATTAAGAGAGAAAAACCCCTGAATGAAGCATGACTTCACAGAGGTCAATCTGACAGCTCTGGGTGCAAACGTCAGCTGTAGTTATTGTCCTGCAGTTTTATAATTGCGAAATTTGCAAGTTAATTTTTGAGTCATCAGTTTTAGCAAGCTGCGCACAGTCAGTGCCCACATATAGTGTTCAACTTTGTCAGCCTTGATAACAGCATGTACAGGAGGCTGTGTTCCATTTACAGACAAGTCAACAGGATCAAGGGCCCTATATGTTTTCAGTTGAGCTTCTGTCTTAAGTATTATGCATTTAGAAATAAAATACACTGTGTGTAATCAAGACTTGGTCGTGAAAATCCAATAGAGATCCCCAACCCCTCAGGGTTTTACAGCTCATGCTCCAGTGGCATCACGAGATGGAGCTACTCTTCAGAATTAATGCTCTATCTCTCACCAAGAATCTACACGTGCCATGCAGCTCTCATCACTACTGGACGAGCGATTAAACCACAACTTTCCAAAACAAAAACAATACAGCCTCAATTTCTGTTTTCTCTGTTTTCTTTCGAGCTCTACTATATCTTGAGCACATATTTCTGACATGATTAACCCCCTGCACTGGAAGGAGAGTGGTGAAGAGAGGGAGAGACATATAGCCTCAGAACATGCTGCTATTCATTGTCTATCTTCAGCAAATATTTCCGACATTGCACATCAGCAATGACAATCTGTGACAGCCTGAGACATTCAGGACTGACACGGAGTGAGCAACATGACAATGAAATGAACCTACAGATAAAGACAGAGGGACAGACGGACAGTAACATGACAAAGTGTCAGGAGCAAACAGTAAACAGCATTAGGGGGTCAACAATGAGGAGGTGAAGTGGGTATAAAGGTGTGAGGAGGATGCTGTTGTTGGGAGAAGTTGTATGGACATATGTTCTAGCTCTGTGGCCAGAGGTGAGTGTCTTAATAGTATGGTGAGCTAGTCTTCATGCTACTGGTGAATACTAATGAAGAGCGAAACGAATTATCATTAGTCAGTCTAATACCGGGCTGGTGGACACATACAGTCGAAGCAGTTTGTCTCTGAGGTGCAAAGCAAATTTGACATTTTGAAGGAGGCTGATGAGAAGGAACAAGTACAAATGTCCCCCCAAGCAGATCCATTTTCTCTACAGTATTTAAGGTCAGACAAATTTAGAGCCTCCTCTTTATTCAAAGAATAGCCCAGTCTGTTTAACACTACCTATCAGCAAGGCTGTGTGTGCATTTGTGTGTCAACGTGATTGCTTGTCATGAACTTGACTACGTGATGTGAAGTGTGCAGAATGTCTCCTGGTTCATGTTGCTACAATAAATATTGACTCGCTGGCGGCGGTTTTAACCTCCCTTAAAAATTTTTAAATAATCACACATATCTAAGGTGTGAAATAACCTCTGGACTATTCTTTCAGCATAAATTCAATTCCATTTCAGGTACCTGATATTTTGTGGTATGATGACTGATGCATCTAGGATCTGCTTCCACATAAATTCCTGCAAAAACCAACATAGAACACCCCATTTAAGATTTAGTGAAGTGTAGAGACATAGATCTTTCATTCACACGGCTATGGAGCTCTCAGTTGATGCACTGCAGAGAGGAATGGAAGCAGGCCGGGTGAGGAGACATGAATTATTCAGCATCTCTGCCACAGTGAGCCTCGGATTCCCATCCTCCACCCCACCAACCTCAATCCCAGAGGACTCACAGTGGGCTTATAGTACAGCTCAACCAGCATTGTAATATATGCACTGGTGAAAACCACACAGGTCCTAAGATGACTGGGGGACTGTTATTTTCTGTGCCTGTGACAAACTAGATAAATCTGTCCTTGACTTAAATACAACCCTTTAACTTATGTACTATTTAATTAACATAGACCTTAGTGGGAGGAGTAGTGGTTGGCATGCCAGAAAGTTTAGGAAATGTATTCTTCCGCTTCCCTTGGTGAAAGCTGCTTTGGATGAGAGCATCAGCCCAATGCTAAACATGCAAATAGATGCAAAGTGAAATGCAAGCTAGGCAAACTTACTAAAAACTTTGAAATAATATATTAGAAGACACTGCAATAGATGGATGGAGATGAACGGTTTATCTTGGGTAATTTGGATTTTAAGTACACAGAATAAGCACATTTTGTATTCAAATAAGTACACACACACACACACACACACACACACACACACACACACACACACACACACCACACACACACACACACACACACAC
>JAUYWH010000022.1:19646554-19703638 GCA_034779795.1 Ctenopoma multispine
ATTTGATATGTAACTGTAGACAAAACATATTTTGTGTTAAACATGGATCATAAACTGTTGAATATAAAATATCTACTTTCTACTAAACCACAGCTCCCATGTTAATTGTATTTGTTAGCAGGTCTTAACTAACAACTGTTTCACTGTTTTCAGCCTGTGATCTGACTTATGAACATCGTTGTGGTGATGGTCTCTGTATATCCAGATACAGTCTGTGTAATGGAAAATACAACTGTGAGGACAAGAGTGATGAGATCAGCTGCAGTGAGTAACTGTGAAGAACAATATCACTAAATATGTGGAGTGGGGATTGTAGGTTCATTTATATCACTTTGATTTAGAGTTTTATAAACACTGTGTAGAAAATTAGAGGCAGTGAACCAGAATTTTGTGAGTTAATGAAAAAGTTTTGAGGGTTTCTCCAGACCATCATCCAGTCGGCCTGATTTCCTGACTGCTCAGGAACTGGGACCTGACTGGCTGCTTTATTTTCTATAATGCAGAGACAAGAGTCCAGTTCTGTTAATTGGAAGTTCTGTGAATATTTCTGTGATGGTGACAGTAGAGCTGCTGAATCTTCATCACTTTCTCATTTCACTCTGCATCATGATGTCAAATTATTATTCTGTTCTATTATTATAATCCTCCTATGAATCAACATGTTAGAAACATGTAGTGAACGTGTGTTCACCTTTTAATCATGTAGATCTATATCACCTTAGAGCCAGATGAAAACCATTTACCATATAGAATCATACCTATGTCTGTCCACCTCCTCACCTCAACCGTGGACTTATGGTCCCTGTACAAGGAACATTTCACCTGTGACAGACTTACAGAGTCCTTTCTAGGTCTGTGTGTGTGTGTGTGTGTGTGTGTGTGTGTGTGTGTTTGTGTGTGTGTGTGTGTGTGTTTCTCTGTGTGTGTGTGTGTGTGTGTGTTTCTCTGTGTGTGTGTGTGTGTGTGTGTCTCTGTGTGTGTGTGTGTGTGTGTCTCTGTGTGTGTGTGTCTGTGTGTGTCTCTGTGTGTTTCTCTGTGTGTGTGTGTGTGTGTGTCTGTGTGTGTCTCTGTGTGTGTGTGTGTGTGTGTGTGTCTGTGTGTGTCTCTGTGTGTGTGTCTGTGTGTGTGTGTCTGTGTGTGTGTCTGTGTGTGTGTCTGTGTGTGTGTCTGTGTGTGTCTGTGTGTGTCTCTGTGTGTGTGTGTGTGTCTCTGTGTGTGTCTCTGTGTGTGTCTGTGTGTCTGTGTGTGTCTGTGTGTGTGTTTCTAAAATCTCCCTGTTCTCTGTTCCAGGACATTGATGAAGTCCAGGTTCATTATCCAGGAATCATTGAGGTCATGACTGATCTACAAGGTGTTTACCTGTGTGTTAAACCTCACGTTCAGTGTGTGTCAGGTTGTGTTACTGTGTCACAGGTGGCATGTTACCTGTAGATCTTCTACTTTCTTTAGCTGCTCTCTCAGTGACAGTGATGTTCTGTAGTGAGCAGTAACGTGGATGCTGTGTGCAGGGATGGGGGAGAGTAACTGTGCGTGGAACAGGAGGTCGATGTTACACAGAGACACCGTGTTAGCAGCAGCAGCAGTTTATAAAGGTGAGTCTTCAACGTTAACATCAACCTGATCCGAGTGCTGCAGGAGTCTGAACCAGAGGAAACTGTAACATGAGGTTTTATATTATAATGTTTATTTAACATTTAGTCTCATTTAGCTGAAGGTTTCTGTGGATCCTGGATCTGGTCTCTGTTCACCAGATTAAACATGTTGAACTGTCCCTTTAACTCCGTCTCTGTTTGTGTGGACACGTTTCAGAGATGTACGGTAACGAGGACGGGTCCGTCCCCGCCACCTTTGAGATCCTCTACATGATTGGCTGGAAGCCTCACGAGTCACAGGTAAAACACCTGAGATCACAGGTTTCTGTCAGACCAGGTCCTGGAGCAGGAACCTGGATTCATGGTCTGAGTGTTTTTCTTTCTCAGGCCAAACCAGCGAAGCGAGGATCAGCCACGGTGTCGTTTGGGGATCTGTCGAAGCTCAACAAGCCGAGCGGCACCGACACAAACTGAGACCCTGACGTAGATACTGGATCCTATTAAAACTCAGCAGAACCTCTGTTCCTGTTCCTGTTGTAAAATTATTTCCTGAATAAAGTGGAGGAGTCAAAGCAGCATCATGAGTATGTTTCTGGTCCTCAGTCCTCCGTGTGATCAGAGGTCGGTTTAACAAACACAACAACTAAAATCAGACACTGAACAAATCAAGAGCACCTGGGTTCTGCAGCAGAACAATGATCCAGAACCCACCAACAAGTCCACCTCTGAATAAAAGTGAAATCAGAAACCCTCCAGTGAGTAAATTAAACCAATTCTGTAAAGAAGAGGGAACAACAATCCTCACAGTGATGGGAAAGACTCTTTATCAGTTATCATAACAACCTGCAGCTGGTCAAACATTTAGTTTTTGGTTCTTCACGTGGGACCATGTGGGTTTGGACAGTTTCTCTAATTAATAAAAGAATGAATCACTTTATAAACTGCACTTTGTATTTACTCAACATAAGAAACCAGGAAACAAACTTTCTCAGAGTACTGTACTTATAAAATACTTCTTCCTCATGTATATAACTACAAATGAATCGACACAGCTGATCATGTCATTGATTAAAGCTCAGCTCAGTTCAGAGAAAGACCACAGAGAGGAGCCGGCTGCTTCAGGACTCTGAGCCACATGAGTTAATCAGAAGTTCCTCTTTATGTAAAAAGATCAGAAATGGACACGTGGAGACAACTGACACACGTTTCAGTGCACGATCTGATGGATCACTGGTTATAACTCATGTTCAAAAGTTTGATGAATCAATGTATCTGTGTAATGAAGAAGGAGTTTATCTGAGAGTGACCGAAGATCCCAGTGAGACTGTTTCTAAAACTCAACCTGAAGCTGAAGTCACACCAAGAAATGATGCCGTGGATCCTGGACCAGACCACAGAGGAACACGTCCACCAGGAGACAAAGACTCAGATTCACCAGGAGACAAAGACTCAATCACAGACTGGTGGTGCTGGTATGTGAAGTTTGTGGTGGTCGTGTGTTTTTTTCTGGTGATTCTGATCATTTTATCACTGAGACTCTGTTCAAACACGAGAAGAAACAAACAGAGCAGAGAAGAAAACTATGAGAACGTAAGAACAACGAGCAGCTGAGGAGAGAACACCCGTGATCCTCAGAACAACTACAGTCAGGCCCAGAAGTATTTGGACAGTGACACAGTTTTAATGATAAAAACAATGAAGATAAACTGTCAGGTTTAATTCAGCAGATCATCGTTTGTCTCAGCTCATCGTCATCACATCCTGATGGGTCTTTAGTCTGATTCTTTCTCTCCTGTCTTCATGTCTGTGAAGATTCTCAGTCATCAAAAAATATGTGTAAGTATATGTATATATCCTCAGACTCCTGTCTTCATGTTTGGACGTAGATCAGACTTTGTGTTTCCGTTGAATAAAGTTTGACTCGTTTAGTTTAGTTTATTTTTCTGAAGCTGAATCGTCTCATGTTTAAAACATTTTGAGTAATAAACGTTTGAAAGACTTAAAAACTGTTTCACTGGTGTTTTATGGAAAGAGGAAAGTTTCCATCAGAGACTTGAAGCGACTGCAAAGACACAAACCGTCTCAGCTCACATTAACTCCTGATGATAAATGGACCATAATGAAACAGATGTTTCTTCTGATACTTTTCTAGTGTTTTTATTCTGATCATCATCATCTTCACTGTCACAACAGCTGAAAACAGACGTTTGTGATTCTTTCATCTCCTCTGTAGTAGAAACAAACATCAGACAGACGAGAGAAGACAAAACGTTTTGTTACAGCAGAGAAATAAACATTTTTCTGATCAAGAAAGTTTCTTTAACTCAGAAACAAACTGTGACGACGTCTCAAATCCAGGATCCGTGTCCGTACAAACCCTCAGAGATTAAACCTGTTCAGGCTGCGGAGCTGCAGAGTTACTGACTCTGACTTCCTGTTTCTACAAACAGTTTAATTATTTGTAGAATTCAGTTCAGCATGTTGTGTTTCCTCTAACAGGAACTTTAAAATGACTCATTCACTGTTACCACATGGAAAAACACAGCTGCAGTAACTTTACTTACAGAAGAGACAAAAGGAACAGAGACGATGGTGTCAGATTATTTTAATGACAGTGACAAATAAAAACAGCAAACATCCAGTAAAAACAAGTTCATGTGATCTATATGTTCATGAGTAGTATAAGTATTTAGATACTACTTTATATGTCTACTCCTCATTTCACTGACATATATTACTTTTACTGCAGTGGAACATTAAGTTAAAAGGTTAAATAAATAGTTTTTAGTTTTTATCACAGTAACCATGTTGAACAGGTGAAATATCTTTTCCTTATTAATGTTTTGTGACATCGTCCTTTAATGACTTCCTGGGAGGAGACGTTGGCAGCATTCTTCTCCATAAACCCATCGTATTAACCTGCATGTCGACGGCACCTTCACACATTTGTCTTTATCTCCCACACCGTGAAACCAACAGCTCCTGTGATGAGTTTGGGTCCAGAGAAGTCTGAGGTGTTTCTGCACAGAGCTGATGTTCGGCGTCCTGTTTGTGTAGCAGAGATTCAGGTCACGTTTCTGGAGCGATGGGCTCTGAGTGAAATGAAAACATGAAAATACAAATGAGATGATGCAGAATGTTTCTGAACAGGTGAACGATTAAAACACAGACGATAAATTCAGCTGCACAGAAAAGAGAAACACGAGATCTGTGAAGAGGAAGTTTTCTCCTCCTCTTTGTGACACAACCCTGAAGCTGCAACTACACAAATTCCCAGATCAGAAGTTCCTCTTTCCACAGAAAGATCAAATGTTGTGTTGCTGCTCTGAGACGTCCACGACCTGCAGAGATGTTTGTCCTCGTCTGTCTCCTGGCTGCTTGTGTCAGCGTCAGAGGTAAGAAAAGCTCCTGTTCCCCTGTTCTACTGGAAACAAGGCCACGTTCTCTGTACGCAGTATTTACTGAAGGAACAGTACTACACTGTACAAAGTACTAATCAGAAGAAGCAGCTCTCTGTTACTGACTGATGTTTAAAATAAAAATACTCACTGTGATGATAATAATTTATAGTTTAACTATTAAAAATACTGCTGGTAAAGATTAATGAAGTTTTACTGCAGTAAAAACTATATTTCACTCTGAAATGTAGTGGAGTAGAAGTACTGGAAATACTCAAAATACTTCATAACTGTATTTAAGTACTTTGAATAATCCAACTCTGTACTCTGTAATTCTACTTCAGTAAAAGTACATAAATTTTATTATATAAAGTTAAAGTACTTTAATTCTGTGTATTTGTTGTCATAAAGTTTCTGAAATAAGTTTTTATCTTAGAAACAGATTTTTATCTTCAGATTCTTTGTTTTGTTTTATTTCAGGTCAACTTGTGAAAATAGTTCCAGAGGTGAAGTTTCATGTGGGTTCAACAGCTGTTCTTCCTTGTCCTGATACCAGCTCACATGTTACATGGATACGTGCCAGTCCCAGTCGTGATGGTACCTTAGTGACTCCGGTGAGAAATGGACACGTGGAGACAACTGACACACGTTTCAGTGCACGATCTGATGGATCACTGGTTATAACTCATGTTCAAAAGTTTGATGAATCAATGTATCTGTGTAATGAAGAAGGAGTTTATCTGAGAGTGACCGAAGATCCCAGTGAGACTGTTTCTAAAACTCAACCTGAAGCTGAAGTCACACCAAGAAATGATGCCGTGGATCCTGGACCAGACCACAGAGGAACACGTCCACCAGGAGACAAAGACTCAGATTCACCAGACACAGACTGGTGGAAAGTTCCGGTTGGTGTGTTGATAGGTTCCAGTCTGGTGGTTCTGCTGATCGTGGTCCTGAGATTCTGGTCTAAAGTGAAGTCAGAGAGAAAATCCAGTGTGACGGAGGTGATCTATCATGGGATTGATGACGAGGAGAAGCAGAAGAGGGAAACCGAGGACCCGGGTGTGTACTACTCGACCGTCAGTGTGAATCCGACACACGAGTACAGCTCAGTAAACAAACAGAGGACGAAGACACGAGAACAGTGTGTTTATTCTGTGGTTCAGAGCTCAGCTCACACAGGAAACATTCATGTTCCTGCTGACGCCTGCAGAAATCACACCGAGTCCTGATGGTAGAAACAGAAGTGACGAAGGAAACGTCCACACATCAGTCTTCATATGTTTTAAACTACTCCACTACATTACAGAGGGAAATAATCACATGATGCTGGTCTGGTTCTGTGGGAATCAAACTGAATCATGTCACAGGCACAGACAGGTCTTTAAATGTGGCTGTGGAGATTTAATAAAAGTCAAATATTCTGTCTTGACTCAAGTACAAACTGTCTTGTAATCAGAGCCCCCCCACCCCCCCAGCATATTATCTAGCTGTGATCAGTGTTTCCAGATCTCACATAGAAGCTTTGAATAAGTGTCTGTTTATCTGCCGTATTAAATCTACATGATGATCATATATCACACTGGAGAAACTGTCTCAAAGTTGTTCTTAATTACAGTACTTCAGTAAATGTACTACAGGTCTGAGTACTGAGTACTTCTCCCACAGTATTTTAAATAACATTGTTAATGTCTCAGATTATTTCAGTGACTGTAAACAAATGTTAATCACTATAAATCTACAGCATCTGTCCAGTGGTTGAAATAGAAAATAAAGTATTTAGATTCTTCTGTAAATGTTTCCGGTCTCTGCTCCTAAATTGTTGATTTAATAAAGTTTTCTTTGACGACGTGACGTCATGTTACGACGTTGCCATGACAGCGTCCTTTGTTTACATTTAGCCGAGGATTCGATCTGCGGCTCAGCTAGCGTTAGCTAGTTAGCTTGTTAGTTGTTAGTTAACAGTTTAACTAACATTTGTTTGTACCGACGTCCGTGAGTCTGCTACAAATCCACGATGGTGAGGAAACGTTTATTTTAATCATCTGCTGCTTATTTCACAGTAATGTTGTGAACTGTCGTTAGCATTTGTTAGCTAAGCATTAGCCACATAGCTAACATTAGCCGAGCAGCTTCTTAAGGAGACGATTAATTTAACTTTACTTCACAGGAAACAGTTTAAATATAAATGTGTTTTATTTACAGCCTCCAAAAACTAAAGGTAAGAAACCTGGGAAGGTGAAGTCGTCCTCGGTGGTGGACGGTCTGTCCACGGAGGAGATGTCCAAAGACCAGGTCAGACACATACATCTGTTTACACCTGTGTTTAATATATTTATATACAGGCTATAAAGTTATCTTTGATCTGATTATCCATAATGTAAATCCTGCAGACTGATCCCTCTGTTTCTCTTCATCACATTTGTTCCTTTTTTCTCATTATTTCTCAACATCTTTAATGAGTTTTCATGTGTCTGAATCGAGACTACAGAGAGGGACCGAGAACCCTGTAGAGACTTAAACTAACTTGTTCTAATCTATTTGTCGTTAATCTCCTTAAATAATCCTGGATTAAAATAAATCATAAATCAGCAGGTGGTGTAACAAACACTGCTGATGTCAGTTTATCGTTGGTGTAACAGTGTGAAATGTTCAGTTTTTCATACTCACATTTCTCTGACCTCTCTGGTCCTCTGGTCTGGACCCTGTAATCCTGTTCAGGACTTGACTGACTCATGTGCCTCTGACCACAGCTGGAGGAGCACATCGTTCGCCTCCGGGAGGAGCTGGACCGAGAGCGGGAGGAGAGGAGTTACTTCCAGCTGGAGAGGGACAAGATCATGGCCTTCTGGGAAATCTGCAAGAGGGACCTGGAGGAAACGAAGGCCGAGCTGAGGAACCGAAGCAGGGAGAGAGACGAGGCAGAGGAGCGCCACCGAGTGGAGATCAGTGTGAGCTGCACACATTTTAATGTTGGACACATGATCATATCATCACAGTCTGACTCCACTGAATCCTCCTGTGTCCAGGTCTACAAGCAGAAGCTGAAGCACGTCCTGTCTGAGCAGCACAACACCGTCTCCGAGCTGAAGATGGACGGAGTCGCTGCGTCCTCACTGATCCAGAACCAGCACACAGAAACGGAGCTCGGGCTCCGGACAAACAGTCACGGTCTGCAGGCGGACCTGAGAGAGAAGCAGCTCCAGAACGAGAACTGCATCAAGGAGCTGAAGCTGGTGAGAAGACACCGGTTACAGTGTTAGTTTGGAAAGGGGGGGCTGTAATTTACAGACATGTTCTGCTCCTCCACAGAAACACCAGGTGGAGCTGATGGAGCTGACGAACGAGTACGACAGAAGAATCAGAGGTGAACAAACAGACCACAGTTATCAGGATGATGAAGTTCAGACACCAACCGACTTCACATTTATCTATTTACATATTTTAACCATCAGAACCAGTGACTGTTAGTGACATGCGTTTGCGTTTGATCAGACATTGAGGTGAAGTATCACAAGAAGATGCAGTTGGTGGTGGACGAGGAGGAGAAAAAGCGGAGGGTGGAGGTCAATGAGCTGGAGGACAGGATGAATGGTTGTGTTCTGGAACTGACGGAGGATCATGACCGAGCTCTGAGAGGAGCTGAGGACTACTTCTCTAAAGTTCAGAATAAACTGCTGAAGGACCAGAAGGTGTTGAAGGTACGAGGACTCAGGACTCAGAGAGTCCAGAGTTCAGTAAAGAGAAACTCACAAAAACTAAACCAACTATTAAACTGACTTCGACTTGTGTCCATGTCGTTCTGCAGGATGAGCTCGCTGAGGTGAGGAAGCAGCACTCTCGAGCAGACAAAGAGCTTTCAGCAGCTCAGCAGGAGAACAAGCGTCTGCACGAGTCTCTGCAGGAAGCAGAACAGAAGCTGCCCGAGCTCCAGAAACAGCTGCAGGACTACAACCAGTCCAAGGCCAAGATGGCGGTGGGTTCACTGCACAGTCAGAACGAGTCCTGACACATTTTCATGTCATTAACGTGCGTCTGATGTGTGACAGGAGAGAAGAGCTCATCTGAAGGTGACCGAGAAGCAGCTGAGAGACCTGACAGTGGAACACGAGCTGCTGCTGCAGGCGTTTGAAAAGGTAAAAACCACCTGGATCACAGGTTCGAGCCTCGTTCAGTCCGGCAGGTGCTGAATGTCTCTGTGCTGCAGGTTCAGCAGGAGCGTGACGAGCTGCTGAGGAGGCAGACGGAGGCCATCCTGGACGTGCAGCAGAAGAGCGGCCTGAAGGAGCTGCTGCTGGAGAAGAAGCTGGCAGCGCTGACAGAGACTCTGGAGAGGAAGGAGGCTCAGCTCTGCGGCGCGCTCTCCGCCTGCAGGCTGGACCCGACTGAAGGAAGCAGCTTAGCAAACAAACTCCAGGTTCTTGTTCTCTATGATTTACTGTGTCAAACATGTTTCTGAGCTACCAGAACCAATGTGTGAAGGTTTTTCCTGCTTGTAGGAAATCCTGGAGTCCAAAATCGTGACCGTCAGCGCCGCACAGGACGAGTTGGCTCGACAGTGTAAGGTGAGGTTTTGTGTCAGGAACCTGCTGCAGTTTTATTTTTCTGTCACTTCAAGTGTTGATGGAACAAACGTGTCTCTGCAGGAGTACGACGACCTGCTGCTCGTCTGTCAGCAGAGGCTGCAGGCTCAGGGTGTCCCCCTGTACAAGTTCCCCTTCAGGTCCTCAGAGCAGATCCTGATCGGACCAAGCCCCAAAAACTGAGGTGCTGCAGGCGTCAGCTTCACACCCACCTGCTCCCACATGAACTACTGTCTACTTCACTGTCAGCAGATCATCTTCTACAGACAAACCACATGTTGTTTACAGGCGTTTTGTAGGTCTGTAGTGAGAGGCCTTGAAACTGATGAAGAACCACACACCACATTAAGAACGTCTTAAACCCCCTGAAGACTATTTCTAAATCAAACCGGGAAACTTTGAAATGAGCAGAATAAAGGATTTTAAAGTCTGTGCGGTGCTGTAATCAGAAACATATTAAACAGCATCAGTAACCAGCTTTTAAAATCTTTTAAAATAAGTCGTGTGTAACAACATTGTTTTCTTTATTGTTGGTGAAAAACAAATGTGAACTTCACGAAATTAGATTTTTAAATAAAGTATTGCTGTGGTTACAATTCTTCACTGACATCTTTTCCCAAAATGCTAAAGAACTGATGGGACAGAAATCGTCTGGTTTATCTAGACGTCTGGACACCAGGGTTGGTGGTTCAAGTCCTGGCCACGTTTCGAAGTGTGCCTGGACAAGACACTGAACCCATTGTGTCTAAAAAGGGGGACAGCCAGTCCACAGGAATTTCCTGAAGCTAAAGTCAGCAGATGAGCTTTTGACTTTCACGTTGACTTGCGTTTTGTTCAGGAAGATTCTGAATGTTAAACTACAACAGATTGATCAGACTGATTCTGGACATGGACATGTTTATTTTCCTTACCTGCAGAAATAAATAAATCAGAGTCTCAGAGTTATTATTTATTTACTGATTGTTTACACTGCACACAGACGTGTTGTGTAGAAAACCTGCACATGAATATTTACATACGGACACAGTTTGGCTTAAAGCAGCAGTGTTCGGTTCTGCTGAAGACGTTTAGATATGCTGCTGGTTCGAGTCTTCGGATGTTAAAACATTCTCTCAGCAGGAATGTTTGTCTGCTCACTTTTACTAAAAGGAAGATTCAGCTGTTTAATCTGAGTCATCAGTAATAAACTGATTTCATAAACTGGTTCTTCTGTGGTCAAACATAAACCAAGTAAAAGTTCACATACTGGAAAAACTTTAGAGATGTTTGTAGATTTCACCTCCTCAAATGTTCTTTTTGCTCACAACTAATTTGAGGATCAACAAGTTTCAGCATCACTTTGAATAAAGTGTTGGACTTTGGCAGGACGGTCAGTTTCTGCTTTAAACCAGATTCATGGGTTCCAACACATTAAGTCCTGTTTGGAGCAGTTCTTCAAGAAATGCTGGTTCTGACCCCATTCAGTCTCATGTGTAAAGAGGTCCATGAGAAACCCCAACATTTAGAGTCATCGTTAAAGCTGTTTTTGTCACTGCTCAGAGTCTAAATGTTTAGTATCTGAACTCGCTGTTAGCATCTATCAAGACCTGGATCATGGTTTACACGGAATCGACTCTGTTCTATGACCTGCAGTCTTAAAAACATGTTATTGAGTTTCATGGTTCTGTTTGTCTGATGATGATTCTTTGATCGTCTAATGTGTCTTTTACAACACATCTGGATGTTTAGAGGAACCAGCAGGAAGTTACCTGTGTTATTATACCAATGTCGAATGATGGGTGGGCGGAGCTCCCGGTTTTCAACCTGAACTGTCAGTTAATGTTTGGATCACAGTCATTACTGCTGCCTGTGTTATCTCTGGAAAAGCAAAGAGCCACATACACATTCACGTGTGATCTGTCATTTTCCAGTAAGCAGCTTTATTTCTAAACAAACATTTAGATTTATGACACGTTGGTGTCAAGTCTTGATGCTCCATCGTGTTTAAGCAGGAAATTCATCCATAAAGTTCAGATCTTAAACACGTCACAGTGATATTTAATGGAAAACAACCATAAACGTTTGAGGAAGCTGAGTTAACCATGTTTGGATGTTTGGTTTGATGAACCTCATGTAATTAATCAGCAGCAGCTCAAATCCAGATGTTTGACAGTCTTCATGTGTCCTTCTGTTCTACAGCTGCAGCTGTCACCACATGAGAAGTCAGAATATATGACAAAGCTGGTTATTGCCTGAAATGTGTCAACGTGTGAACTGATCCTGTTACAGTTCTGTGACTCTTTAAACAGACCTGCTGCTTTTTACTTTAATGTTCGTGAAGGACGAAGAGCCGAGCAGGTCTGATAGGAAACTGACCTGCAGGTTTCCCTCTGTCTGAAGGATTCTCTCAGACCATGGAAAAGGCACTGAGCAGTTTTTTGTTTGAGGTTTCAGTGCCACAGTCGGGTCAGCCGGTGCCGTGGCTGCTGTGCTCGAACACACCCTTCTTAAAGAAAGATGAAAACTCACAGACGGCGTGTTTGGACAAATGGACCCCGCCGTCGTCAGCAGCTCTGAGAGGAGAGCTGGAGGACGACAGCATGACCCGGAACAAGTTCCTCAGATAACGCTGTAAAGAAACCAGCAGAAACATACGTCACACTTTTGTTCCTCATATCAGGGTTTCATAAGACGTACCGATGTTTATGCGTTAATAAAACTCTGTCCTGCCTCCAGGTGATTCCGGCGTTCAGCGACCATCCTCTCATCACGGTTTCCAAACAGTTTCTTCGGAGGGAACTCGAGAGCCGCGAGCTGAAACCAAAACATGAAACCAGAGACGTTACAAAATCAGTTTCATGGTTATCAAGAATAAAATCTTCATCTTGATGAAGAATAAAATCTTCATCTTGATGAAGATTTGCAATGCAATGATGCAATGACATGCAGTGATGTTTGCATGTCAAAATCTTCATCTTGATGATGATTTTATATGATTTTTTTTATATGATACCATATATCATATCAGGTCTCACTACCACTTTGTAAATCTTCCCTTTCACTCTTGCTGCTCTCCTCGTCATCAAGATGAAGATTTTAGGGGTCTCCACAGTGGATCATCTGCCTCTATCTCACTCTATCCCTAGCGTCCTTCTCCGTCACACCAACCGTCTGCATGTCCTCCTTCACTACATCCATGAACCTCCGAGGTCTTCCTCTTTTCCTCCAGCCTGGCAACTCCATACTCAGCATCCTTTGTCCAGTATATTCACTGTCCCTCCTCTGTACATGTCCAAACCATCTGAACCTTGTGTCTCTAACTTTGTCTCCAAACTGCTCAACATGATCTGTCCCTCTGATGTCCTCATTTCTAATTCTGTCCTTTCTGGTCCCAATGAAAATCTTAACATCTTCAGCTCTGCCACCTCCAACTCGGCCTCCTGTCTCTTTGTTAGTGCCACTGTCTCCAAACCAAACATCATTGCAGGTCTCACTACCACTTTGTAAATCGTCCCTTTCACTCTTGCTGCCATCTTTCTGTCACACATCACCCCTGACACTTGTCTCCACCCACTCCACCCTGCCTGCACACTCTTCTTCACCTCTCTTGTGCTCTGTCCATTACTTTGTATAGTTGTCCCTATTTAAAGTCATCTACCTTCACTATTTCTTCTCCTTGCATGTTCACCTTTCCACTTGTCTTCCTCTCATTCACACACATGTATTCTGTCTCGCTTCTACTGATTTTCATTCCTCTTCTCGCCAGAGCATATCTCCTCCTCTCCGGGCTCTCTTCCACCTGCTCTATACTCTCACTACAGATCACAATGTCGTCCTACCCCCACCTTGAACACATCTGTCACTCCTACAACAACACCTCACCACTGTCTCGCTGTCTTCATTCATGTCCTGCACCATCCTCATATACTTCTGTCACTCCTGTGCAACTCCTTCTGACCTCTATACTTCTCCATCAATGCTCTCAGAGCAAACATGCATCTGTGGTGCTCTTTCTCAGTATGAAGCCATACTACTGCTCACTGATAGTCACCTCTCTTCTTAACCTAGCTTCAACAACTCTTTCCCGTTCATGGTGTGGCTCATTAATGTCCTTCTATAGTTCTATAGCTCTTCAAGATTGTGTTAAACAATCTGGTCAAAAAGGTCACTGTAACCACCAAAAAATCTTTTCCTGAGATAACAATGATCTAGATGACTGAGAATCTTCACAGACACTTTCTTGGTCACTCGCGCGCACACACACACACACACACACACACACACACAATCTACCCTCCTTCTCTCCATCATGTCTGCAAGCTCTCTCACTTTACCAGTCATAGTCCCTACTCTGACCTCCAACATCCTGCCTTTCCTTCTCTCCTTTTTCCTTCTCTTCCTCTGTCTTCGGCCAACACTAGCACAGTTTTCACCAGCACTCTGTTGGCCAACAGCACAAGAGGGGGATGTGGATGTGTTTACTTACTGTGGCTGATACGTCTTTGGATAAAACTGATCCAGTTTCCACAAACATGTAATGTATTACCGCCCTTTTAGGATGGGTTTCTAATGCTTTTAACTTTGTGTCCATCTGCTGCTTCATGGCTGCTTCACATACCCTGCACTGATTAGAAGTGTTGGTTGTACACTATACATATGTAGGTGTCTACTCAGTTCCTCAGTGAGCAACCTTTTAAATTCTTCAGACATACATGAAGTAGTTTGAATTCTGGCCTAGAAACTGAAATTTCCTAATTTTACTTCTCAGAACTTGATTCCAAGTTTTTTTTAAGAAAATCACAATGGTAAATTCATCATACTATTTCTGACACAGCCACCAATGTGTCCTTAATGTTACACACGATGGAGAAATATCTGTTCAAACCTAAGTTAATGACATTGTCCTATATTTTCATTTCCATTATCAGTTTTATCAGTTACTGATCTGAGTCTGGCTGGGGACTGCACTCACTGGATTATGGACTGATCTGACTTGTGGGAGCTCAGTGTATCATAGAACCATACACCTTAACTCTCAAAATCTAAAAATCTCAAATCTAAATTTAAAACAGCTGTTCTTTTGTTGTATTTGGGGAAACTTGATTAGTGCACTGTAACTGCAGTAGAGCTGTGTCTTGAATTTATTACATTTCTTAATTTTATTATTGTTTTACTTTTAAATTCATTATTCTAATGACTTTGCATTAAAGCCTATATCTTTAAACAGAAATGTGGTAACTGTAGAATGTGGTAGATCAAACAGTCTCACCTCCGGATATTTCAGCTTGAGGCTCTTGTGCATCTCCCTGAAGCGACTGTAACGTCTGAACACGCTCCACGTCTCGTCCCTCACAGTAATCTGATTGAAGAGAAACAACTGTTTAGACAATTTCACAATAAATATTTCAGTTTCCATCATCATGAGTCAAGTTGAGCATTTAACAGATTGAGTAAAAGTTTTGAGATGTAGAGAAAAACGTAGTTTCAAGCACTACCCATAAAGAGGATGAACAACAATGACTGAATCAGTCCTGAGACAGAAAAAGGAGAGGACCACAGCTTAATGGACTCACCTTCACCTCAAACTCAAAGTGCTCATCCTTCCCCTGCCCGCGGAGAACATAACGAGGAATGCTAATTTTAACGGGGTCCTGGAGGCCGTCACAGCTCGTTCCAAGAGGACGAGACGTCAAGAGCTGCAGAGAAAATCGTCAGGAGAAAGAAAAGGAAAAAAAAAGACAGGAAAACAGAAGAGGTGAAGAGTAAAAGGTCGACTCAGAAAAACTGGTAAACATTGTCGTGAATCACTTTCTGAACTTGACTTAAGCCTAAACTAAGAACAATTTAAATAATACACACAAGGATTCATACAAAAGTTTAACTTTATTATTCTGTTTACACATTTAAATGTTTTCACAGCAAGAAGTTATAAAACATCAATTAAACATGATTCCTTCCAGTTTGCATTGATCTTATTTCACATGTATTCATACCACAACAAACCGAAATTTTTTCAGATCACAAAAATTCTAAGTAAATGACATCACCAAATTAATACTCAACACGACTAAAAATGCAAACAGACAAATCCAGAACACATTTAATTTGCATAAATAAACATTAACCATTTTTCACCATTCAGAATTTACATTCATTCACTATCACTACATATAAACCACAGATGACAAAAGAGGTCACAGACGTCAAGACGGTTCAGTCTTCTCACGGGACAGTCTTTCAGACTTTAGATGGAAAATCTCAAAATGAAAGTTTAAAAAGGTTTAAAAATATTTTTAAAAAGAAATTAGTTCCAGATATGACCATGATAATTTCAGAAACTCTTCAATATGCCTACATACATTTCTGACTCCATGAAACTGATGATTTATTTTAGAGATGAAGGACAGACACAGCAGCTGTACTTGAATCCAGGTAAATCTAGCTTTATGTCTGACTCAGACACACAAATGATTAATCAAGGTCACAGCTTCTGAGGTGCAGCCGAAGCACAACTTCCAGGAATCACACTGACTGCTGTAATCAGAGGTGGAGAGCACTTCAGCCGAGGCTCGTCTTAGTTCCACTTTCTTTTTCTGAGTCTCTGCTTTCTGGTTTTTAAAAATGATATCTATGACCAGACAGTTATCATTCTGTCTCACGAGCAGGCATCTGATGTCTGAACGCTTGCGGAGCTTAAGACCCTGAAACTGAGGCTGGACGGGGACCAGACTGGAGCCCCGAGGCACTGGGTGAAACACACCATCCTCTAAGAGAAGAACTACGTGAGTGTCTGTAAGGAGGAACTGGAAGATGGTGTCATGACGCACATGGGTAGAGTTCTTCACCTTGACACTGGTGTAGAGCAGAGGACAAACGTCAGCCAGGCAGGGTTTGCTGGAACCATGCATGTTCCCATGGACGATGTACATTAGATCTGCAAGGACCCGCTTGAATCTGCAGGTGACATGAAGCCCACAGTCCAGAATGATGTCAGGAACAGTGGACGTCCAATCCAGAGAGAGGACCATGAGGTCATCAGAGAGTAATGTGTGACCCTTAGTCCCCTCAGAGAACTGTACAGGAGCTACGACCTTCAGTAAAGCCCTGCAGAACTCCTGGGTAAGCTCTTTGCTGTGGGTGAAGACGGCCAAGACCGTGTCTTCGCTGCAGCCAATAAAGCGGATGTGCTGCCCTGCCAAACTAATCTGGACCTTCTTGAGTTCTGAGAGACTAAAATGGTGAAAAACAGCCAAGGTGTCTTCAGAATCAGCTGAGACTACTATAAGGTCCATTTCTGTCAAAATTAAGCAGCCAGCTTTTGGGACGGGCTGCTTACGGTTAGCACAGTTCAGCCAGAAGATACTCTGAAGTTTGACAACTTGCATTTGAGGAGCCAGAGATTCCAACTTTTCTTGCATCTTCTGGGGTGAAAATGACTGGAACTGAGACAAAGCAGGTGGCAGCTCGACCAGCCTCTGATAAAACACTTCAGGACCAGTGGTTCTGAGGAAAAACACTGAACCCTTGGGCAGTCCTGAGGCGTCTGCAATCGCAGTCATGCCACAGTTCTGAGAAAGAGTAAGGACACGATCCCTCGTGAGGTCAAACAAACTGACTTTGTTTTCTGCAGTTATACAGGGTTCTGGTTCTGGTTGTTCTGGCTGCACTCGACGAATCAGTGGCAGCTCTTTGGACATCACGGTCACATACTGAGAGAGAACAACTTTTATTTCACCTACTCTAACATTTTGAACCATGTTCCGTGTATCATAAATTCTTTTCCCCGCGTCTCTGTAGACTTTAGACAGTTTTCCAGCAAAATACCCCAAATCGTAGCTTCTGTTAGTTGTCCCTTTGTCAGCTTCTGCATCTCTTTCTTGTTTTATTTGAGCATTAACTGATTCCTTCGACTTCTTAATGTGGGCCGAGACCGAGTTCTGCAACTTTGGCGATCGACAACTGGAATGTTCTGCAGGTTCTATATCACATGTTTGATGTCTGACTTTTGTCTTTGACTGAGAATAAGAGGATCCATCTACCAGCATCTCCTTATTTCCATCGTCAGGCTTTTTACCATCTTCATCAGGAACAGAGCAGGCAGAATAGTTTTTTCTTTCATCTGTGATATTATCATTTTCATCAAATCTGCTGATCTGCTGAGCACATAACGTTTTTAGTCCACTGTCACGATGATCAAGTTCATAAACGACCTGGGCCACTTTTCCACGAGGGATCTTCACTTCCTGCCACCATTTGTTTTCGTCCCCATCTTTGTGAGGCAGTTCGTCAATCACAACTTCAGCAGCAGATTCTAGTTTTTCTTCTGCACAAAGCTTTACGAAGTCATTCTCTGATTCTTCTGACACCTGGACATTAGAAGAGTTTTCTTCGAACTCTGCAGAAGGCAGGAAGCTAGACCACAACTCGCAGCATCTCTGTGTGCACAAGGGGGAAGTCCATGACTACAAAACACGACAAGTCCACGATCCACCCCAACGAGAATTACAGTTCCTCCATCACCAGGTGCACGAGTAAGTTGTAAGTGATTAAAAATTAACAGTGTGAAAAGGTTTGACATGCAGATTAAGACGACAAGTGTACACACAACATACTCTTAGTTCCTTTTGAAAACTTCAAAAGTACCATTTTCATTTGATTTAATATAATTATATCCTAACTGACGATTAGTTGGATTAGATATGTAAAAGCTATTTCACCAATGTTTGATGCTTTGTTGTTTGAAATAAAGAACTGTAAGCTGAAATATTAACATTTTTGTTGTTAGTCTACATAACATGCAACAGGACAGAAGACATGAGTAACTGGATTTACAAAACACAATGTGCGTGTTTAAACGGAAACCCGTCACCATTTAGATAAAAATGTAATTTCTAAATTATGTTCAGAAATTAAGATTTTTCTGCTGTTAAAATAAATATAATTATTCTTATTCTTACCTCATATTTAAGCCTTCTTGGATTTTTGTTTTGCAGCTTTTCATCATCCTGAAAACAATATAACTAAACATTAATTGCTGATCTAAGAATCATTAAGTATCAAATTTAATCTGTAATATTTGAATCTACATGTTAACGAGCAAACTAACAACAAAAGTTGTAAATTCTACTTCATGAAAAAAAAAAAGGCACCAATTAAGAAAAACCAGGATAAATAAAAACCTGGTGGAGAAAAACCCAATTAACCCAACTGATTGGTGGAATATCTGAGGGATTCATGCAGATTTGCTGAGCAGGGAAAAGACTCGGTGGGATACAGAGAGCAGACGGATCCTGGTCTTACCTCATCTGTTAACCTAACAGAGCTACAGTCGCTAACTTCCTCCTCCTCCTGCAGGTTAAAGACATATTTATTCACAACCTACCACTGGACCTGGTCAAATATGTCTCTGTATGCACACTGAACACGTTTTTCTTATAGAAGAAAACATCTTATTAATTTGAGTGTGTGAACCATGAAAACAAATGCATCATAAAGTTTCTGTTGCTGTTACAGTTAGAGACCCATAGAAAATGGTCAGTGCTGACAGGTCTGGTAATGTTTGACGTTTTTCATTTTAGGAAAGGTTCTATTAATTAATTGCTTCAGCTCTATTGATCATAGCTGTATTAAAGTCCGACTGAAGTTCAGTCTACAACTGCAACTATTATTCTCATTAATCAATTAATTAGAATTAGTCTCCACACAGAAGATGGAGACAATGTTTGACAGTATAACTTAAAAAACAACTTTTCAAACAGTTAATTTTCTGTCAGAGGATGTGCTGACAAATATAAAATAAAAAAACAACCTGTCGGACTCTAATAAAAAAAGTGCTGAGGTTAAAAAAAAAATACACAGGTTAAAGGTTAAATACAATTTAAAGCGTGTGGCAGAGTTAACTCTCACCCTGAGTGATTCACAGGACAGAGACAGGTCAACGCTGCTGCCGTTCAGGAGATTCATCTTACGTAACCGTCGCTGGACCTCCTCTTCGATGTACGCATTTATCCTGTTCCACACAGACACAGAGCCAAGACGAATAAAACCACATCAACCCTGTGTCCTCATGTAGTCTGACACAACCTGTACGAACTCACTGGGTCATTTTTAACTGTAAAAAAACTGTAACAACAGAAACAACCCTTTGTTTTTACAGCGCTGTATTTTATTAGATTTTAACTGAAAATATTAGCTGATTTAGCTTCGACTGAAGTAAAGTCTGGGAGGATCATTTGAAGTTTTAAGCGATAACCGTTTTTTCTACTTTACCTTCAACATAACAGCAGCTAGTGATACAGGAAACTTTAATCTTCTACACTCTTGGATGAAAACAGAAGAAGCACCTGATGGATCAGTTTTAAACTGATCCTGCACAGCAGTGAGGTGTTTGGTACCTGTCGTCTGACAGCGGCAGCAGTGTGTTCAGACTCTGGATGTGGCTGACCGGGGAACTTGTCTTCTCATCGTTTCCAACTGAGTGAGTCCTGTTATCTTCACCTTCGCTGATCCTCTGCCTCAGCTTCTGGATCTCCCGCTCCACTCTGGAGACACAAAGGAACATCTGTGATTCAGTTTTCACAGTGAGGTTTAAACATCACAGGTTGATTTGTTGTTCAGATAAAACATAGTCACCGTCTGATGTGACAAACAATAATTAAATAAATTAACAATAACAATATATTTTACTTTTAGATTTCAAAGTTTCTACATTTTTAGGTTTTTCACAGAACTCTGACCTCTGCTGGTCCAGATCAGTTCCCGCCCTCTGGTTCCTCTGCACCAGATCTGAGTTCATGTGGTTCTGCTCCTCGGCCTCTGCCTCCAGGGAGACGCTGCGTCTCAGGGCCGAGTGCCTCCTCTCTAGCCGGGCCACGGCCTGCTCCATCGCCTCCCTCTGCTGCTTCTCCTTCGACTCCAGGATCTCCTTCTCCTTCCTCCTCACCTTCTCCTCCTGTCGGGCCACGTTGGCCGTGAACTCGTAGGTCTCCTGGAGCTGCTGGAGCTGCTGAGCATGGTGCCAGTGGAGGTTTAGTTTTTCCTCCTTGTCCTCCAGCTCCTTCTCCACCTGGTACAGCGTATTGTCCAGTCCCAGCGGCAGGTCACAGTTCCCGTTGGAGCCTCCTCCGCTGCGCTCCAGCATCTCAGCAGCTCGCTGCTTCTCCTCGGCCAGTGCGGGGAGGAGGCTGTCGGACAGGTTGGCCAGCTGCCGCTCCTTAAACTGCAGCCTGTGCTCCGCCTGTTTGAACAGCTGCTCCTCCTGGCAGACAGCCATAGCGCCCTGCGCCCCCTTCTCCTGTGTCTCTTTCAGCTGCTGCTGTCGTTCCTTGAGGCTGTGGGCGAGGAGCAGCAGTGAGTTACGTTCAGCAGCCACCTCCTTCTCCAGTTGCTCCCTCTGCTGATGGAGCCCCTCCTCCAGCTGACCCAGCTCCTTCACCTGAGCCGTCTTGAAGTCTGTGTATCGAGCCTGCGCTGACTTTGCCTCCTTTCCCGCATCCTTCACATCCGGCCGCTCTCCGGCCTCTTTGGCGCGGAGGAGCACTTCTCTGATCTCGGTCAGAGCTCGCCTCTCCTCCTCCAGGCGGGGGACGTCCTCCCGGGCCAGCAGGGTGGTGGCTGCCTCGTGTTTCTCCCTGAGCTGCTCCTCCAGCCTCCCCACCAGGCTCAACTGCTCTCGCTCTTGCTCTTCCAGCCGCCGCCGCTCTGTCTCCAGGCGAACCTGCTGCTCTTCCCGCTCCCTCTTTAGCCTCTCCAGCTCGCGGTAGATCTCCGTCTGCTCTGTGGCCTCCTGCCGCCGCCGCTCCTCATCCTCCTCCGCTTCACGTTCATGTCTCCGCCTCTGCTGCCGCTGGAGGTCTGGCCCCTGGATCTCTGTACGTCTCTCCTCGTCGAAGCGCTCCTTCTCTGCAAGGAAGTCCCTCAGGCGGCTCTCGATATCCTGGCTGCGGCGGCGGAGGCTCTCCTCCTGACGGAGGATCCGCTGCTGCACCTCCTCAGATTCCTTACGCTGACTCTCCACCTCCTGCTGGAGGCGCTCCAGCTCTGCCTTCTCACTCTGCTGCTTCGCCTCCATCTCCTTGATCAGCCTCCTGCAGCATCATCACACACAGACACAAACACTGTATGTGGTCAAGCAGCATTAGAGCGATGAAGGCCACAAGACGTGGCTGAAAGCTCAGGAGTTCAGTCTGTCAGGTAGAGATTATGCCCCATCTACTGACTCGTTCTGGAACAAAACTACAAAAACCAGGACCCAAAGACATAGTCCACGATCTAGGTTTCATGGGTTCTGTTTAAGGACCTGCAGCTATACACTTCTACCCATAATTCCCTTTGTTTCTGATGTGGGTTAAATACATTTCTGCTCCTAAAATTCTCCATCACACATTTCTGTTGAAGGAAGATGAAGGGCGTCACTTGATGCCAGAAGAGTTTTTAAGAACATCAGTTATATTCAGAATTCTTACTACAGGGTAAAAATCTGTACTGTGAAGTTTTACTGCATCAGTACAAAGTTTTTTTACCTTTTCATCTCCAGTTTCTCCAGCTCCTCTCGCTGCTGCCTCTCAAACTCCAGCCTGGGAAAACAAAAATGTCCATGAGCTTCTTTTATTCTCACACACACACACACACACACACACACACACGACACACACACACACACACACACACACACACACACACACATACACACACGATACACGACACACACACACACATACACACACACACACACACACACACACATACACACACGACACACACACACACACACACACACACACACAGCCACTCTACATTCAGTTTAAAAAAACAGGAACTAAGACAGACATTTTTTAATTAACCAAAGTGTCTTTGCAAAGTAATTACCAATAAACACTTAATCAACTACACCGTAAAGCACAAGCCTTTCTCTTTTAAATCGCTGCTATAAAGTGTCTCACACACACACACACACACACACACACACACACACACACACACACACACACACACACACACACACACACACACATATATATATACTGTATGAACTGACCTACACACAAACACACAAAATCAAGTGTGTTGTGCTGATACATGCAGAGTGAATTACAGATATAAGGAGAGAGGCCTCTGTTAAAACAACAAGTGAATCCTCTTCAGTATTTGTGTGTGGTTCCTTTAGACATGTAATTCTACTCTTTAGTGTTAGTGTGGTATTCATAAACACCAGCCTAAATCATGGATTGTTGCCCATGTGTCTGCTCACAGAGCAAAATCTGAAGGACAGTCTTGCAAATGTGACAGAACGATAAGAACAAGTCAATCTGTCCAGCAGCTGGCAAAGAATGAATGAAGCAGCTGATGCCAATAGGCAAAAGCAAGCAAGGCTTCAGTGGTCTACCTGAACAAACACAATAGGCCATAAGTGGAACAATCAGGACAGATTGAGGCCAAAAATGGAGACAGACAAACAGAGACTGTATTTTATGATCCTGGAAAGTTCTCAAGTTCAGCTACTGCAGGGAAGAATTTAAACTGTGCTCATATTTACAAAGTGATTTGTAGTTACAAAAGTGAAGTCTTAGTTTTTATTTGTTAAGGGTTTAACCCTGAAAACTTCTGCTCCATCAGGATTGTGTCATCAGAGTTGACTGACAGCACATAGCAAAGACTCTGCAACTGACTTTGAATGACATGTCAGCCCACTTCAGTCTCACCCACTTCAAACCAGTGACACGAGCACAACCGGACAAAACGGCACTGACTTGGCAGTGTTGCGCCTGACTCGTGTAGTATCATACGATCAATAACTGCTGAGCTAGATGATCCCCACAAATAAGCCATCTTGACATATTCGCCTATCCACCTGTCCCATGTGTTTTCTTAAGGCCAGCAGTGGAAAGGAGCAGTGGGAACTGACATGCTGCTGCAGCCTGAAGATCGTTGTTGGAATAAACTTTTTATGCCAAAAGACAATACACATGCAGACCTACTGCATCCACCCACAACCACAAACACTAAAACACACACTCTCCCTCTCCTCCCACTTGATCCCATTCTTCACCGGCTTAGTTTTCAATCACTGAGGGGGAGTTGGCCGAAGAGGATTGTGGAAGCTCTTTTCTCACGCACACCCAACAGTGATGCTTTGGCTTATTACACGAGCACTGAGATTAAACTGTGTTTTATCGATCCCAGGCTCAATGGAGCTTTGGGAACAGACCAGCAGACACAGATCACCCAGCCATGTCGTCCCCCTGGGATGAGGGTCCTTCTGTGTTACTGCAGACAAATGGAGATAACACTAGAGACTGTTAAGCCCGCTCTCTCTGGATGAACATATCTCCCAGCATTGATTTACATTCCTCCTTACATTCCTCCTGTCAACTTCTGCTGTTGTTCAGCATCTGTCCTAAAGAGTATCACCCACATATCAGGAGAACATGAAATTAACATTAAAGCACCTTTATAGAAAATGAATTTGTGCATGCACCTCAGCCATTTTCTACATAACAGCAGTAAAATCAATACGCAAAATGAATCTACTTCTGACCACCTACTGCGCAATACTTTCTGATCCTGAGCTCATGCAAAACTGTAAAAAGATATAGTTTGGTGAAGTGCTTTTCGAAACAGCAGAAAACACATAAAGTAATGAAAGCACATGCAGTGAGACAGTATTACCGCACCAGCCAATGCTTAGTGAAAAAACCAGTGCACATAAAATTTTGTCATCATTCCACCTCCAGGGAAATACGGTCTCCCACTCGTAGATGTGAATAAATTGTGACTCATGTAGAGAGGAAAGTCAATGGCACTAGAAATGCTAGCATGAATAACATGAAGAATGTGTAATTACCTTACATTTGCGAAATGAAAAGGATGTTTTCAAATGAAAATATATACTTGTTCTACTTGGCAATAAAACATTCATCATCAAACATGTCATTTCAGACACAATGACTCTAAAATGGTGTGACATTAACCAGTGAGTGCACAGGCAGAGTATTGAAAAACCAGAGCATAACAATTACAACCAGCGTTTCAACGTACCCCGTCCTCTGGGGGTCACGTTGCCTCTCACCATGAAATGCAAGTGGTTTCTAACTCATGCAGAGAGTCTATTTATACTGAAGCTACCAGTGCCGAGTGGGGCATTATGTTCTGTGGTTAACAGGAGAGCCTGGACTCAGCTTATGGAGAATCATCGTGTCCACTCTCCTCTGTGATTTACCTGGATGAGAGGATTTGTCCTCATTAGACAGGGCTCGTGAAGACTGCAGCTCTGAATTAGGTTACTAAAGTGAACGGATCATGGCGCTGTAGCGTGTACCATCTGAACAGACTGAAGCCTCTGTGAGGAAAGGCGTGAGGTTTCTGTACCATTCTCATTTTTTCCCCATCGAGTTTTTACCTATTACTGCATGGTAAGCTCAGGCATTATTAAAGTATTTCCAAATTCGGGGAGATTTGTTCAATGATGTTCTTGCTGAGGATTAGATGAAAAGAATGACACTCATGCATCTTTTTAATATGAAGCCTGGACACGGGGGGAAACAGATCCACAGGCTCCAACCAAAGACAAAAGAAATCTGTCAGCCAGTACCTAAAGTTAACATTTAGTATGTCTTTAGTTTAGTATCTATTTGTTGTATTAACTTTTTCAAAAGGAACACGTTACACAGTGGGAGTATAAAACGTAGTTTCAAATACTCTTTTTTGCATTTGACTATAAAATCCCATATGGTCTAAGCTGTTAGGATTCTTGGTTTTCACCCAGGCGGCCTGGGTTTAAATCTCTGTATAGAAACTAGTCTCTACCCACTAAGCAGCAGTGGTCTATGAATCCCAGGGCAAGTGGTTTGATTCCCCATTCCTCCAGGCTACATGTTGTGATGTCCTTGGAAAGGCACTGAAACCCCTTAGTAGGGCTGACATGTACTGTCTGGCAGCCGTCCCACAACTAGTTCCCCACGGAGATCAATAAAGTATGTTATTACTTCAGAAAAAAACTTTTTTACTAATGGGGTTTGTATTTTCTCAAATTTTGATTAATCGCACACAATAAAAAAAACTGTTGACTGCAACCCAAGTATTTACAATTTGAGCCAATTCACTATCATGCAAAGCTAAACTAGGCTAAAGACAATGTTGGGACAGGTAAAAGTCACTATCATTATAAAGTATAACACAACATCCATAATGATAAAATAATTTTGACATTAAATATATTTTCTATACATGTCATAAGATCACGTTTAAAACATCTGTTCGAGTTGTGAGTGTAGTTAAACTCTACACTAACTAGATCATTATTGTGATGGAGTGACTTTCTCCTTAGGCTGTTTCTACTCGAACGACACTCATCCATTACCACAGTCTGTGCTCTGACTGTCACACTCGGATTTCTGAAACTGAATTTTCTCAGGTCACAGAAATGTAATAACCTTCCTGGCTAATGACAGTTGAGACGGAAGAGATAAGTGGATTTCTTTCAATAGGCTTTAGGTGTTCCAGGATCAATATCCATTTGCTGAATATTTGAGTTAAGAAGAATAGGAATTTACACAATAAGATTTAAGACCTTTTTCTTGACAGTCAGAAAAAAAAGCTGGACACTCTTAATAATTAAACTATCATTGCAGGGATATCAAATTTTATTATAGTGTGTTTCAGATCTTGTCACAGAACACAATAAAAAACTGCAACAATAAAAAGGGATAAGATAAAGTGTAAACAATCTTCCATTAATGGACAATGTTCTTGCATTCTTTTTGTTTTTTAGAAACCGTGCTCTAACAGTAAATTAACTTCAGTACAATCTCTCTGTTTTATGTGTATAACTATTCCTCCACCAACAGTTAACGATCCTGAATCAGGTCTGCACACACGATTGCATGATTTTTTTCTGTTGTTATTTTGCTCCTGAACCATGTTTATGCTTCTTAATGATAAGCCTGGACAGGTTGCCAGTTTATTGCAGGACTCACACAGCGACGGACTACAGTTCAAGCTCAGGTAATTTGCAGGTAATTTAGAGTTGTCATTCAACCTAACCTGCATGCCTTTGGTCTTTGGTAGGAAAGTGGAGCAAACTCCACTATAGGAGAGACAGAAAGTCTCCAGCTGAACCTGAACCATCGTCCACGCCACGGACAACAACGAATGAAGGGGTCAAACGATCTGACAAACAATCTGAGGCCTTTTTACACTATTTTGTAAAAGTAACTTGTTGATGATGACATGCATTAGTGGAGTTGAGCAATGGTTTGTGTAAAGACACAAATCGAATTCTTGATACCTTTTGGAAAAGATGTAAAACAGACTTAGGAGGTCATGATTATAAAATGGACGACGTGCACCTTTGTCCTTCCTGTCAGAACAGTGTGCAGAAGAGGTTTGCACTGTCCTTACACACAAAAACAGCTGTGGTCAGGTGTTGTTCCAGTGGTGGTGAATTAATATAACTTCTAAAGAAGTTCTCCTCTTTGAAGAGGCTGATGTGACTGACTGCTTAAAAATAAACTCTGATACATTGGACGTGTATTGATTTTGCTGTGAATCAGTGGTGGACAGTGGGAGCTGTTGAGCTGCCAACAACAGAATAAAGATAGAAAAAGACGAGTGAGAGCCGAGACGTGAAGGTATGAAACAGCAAGAGAGAAGGAGAAGAGGAGGCAAAAGGACATGAAGGAAATTACAGAGGTTGTACACAGTATGGGGTCACATCCGCTCTGGGATTCTGCACATCCACACATTTCCTCAGACTCCTTGTATCTTTCTCCTTAGTCCAGATATTTCTGTAGTCACTTACAACAAGGATCCTTTCACACATAGCAGCACATTAAATCGGACTTTATGGATGTAGCCTAAAGCATGAGATCTACAAAATGAATAGCAAGACAATCTCTAAACATTTTGTTTGGGACCTTACAAAGAAGACCTCTGAGCCTTATCTAGCAGCAGAGGTGGGACTGCAAACTGTGAGTTTTGGGGGCTAAGGTAATAAGCTCTTCATTAAAATGCATTAAAATAATGCTGTTACACAAGAGATTCTCAAGTGCTGCAGGCTGTTTGGAATATATTTTTGAAGAGGCAGTCAACAGAGGATTTTGCTCTCAAATCTTTCTTGCTTTAAATTCATCTTTAAAAATAGACCGAAGCGACTGGTGTCAGTGTACAGGAATAACTGTTTTGGCTACAGGTACCAGCTCAAGCAAAGATTTTATCTGAGGTACCACACGTTGAGATGTGTATGTACAGAAATGATACAAGAAATGATAAGGTGCTGACAGTCCACTCAAGCTCTCCAGAGGACAGATCATTCCCACCCTGTGGCTAAATGTGAAACTGTCACACAATGAATTTCATAATCCAGGTTTAAGTCAACTATGAAATTAGCTGAGCAATCTCATGAATGTTTTATCGTGTGATAATGAACAATGCATCCTCTTTAATCGCCTTTTACTTAATTACTGTTGAGATGATAACACACAAACACCTTTTTCACGTTCTAGGTGGACAAGAAGCTGGGCAGTGTTTCCCGTCCTACCTATTTCCTACTGTCAAGCTATCACATAAAAGCAAAAATGCAAAGAAATAAAACCATTAAATAAACATTCAGTGTGTACATTTTTCATGCTCCAAAATATGTCTTAGGTTGGAGATGTGTTGTCGAAGCCTCCTGTGATCCTGAGACTAATTTCACAACACTGGCAGCAGCTCAGAGATTTTGGCTTCTAACTAATTTTAAGCATTGGCTCGTCTTTCTAACCAATCAGAGAATTTAAATTATTTCTGTTAGATTAATGAGTTTTGGAACATTCTCAGGCTTATTCTAATTTCATAACAAGTACTGAAGCAGCGTGTTGGGGGAACACAGCAGAGCACAGCAGAACAGGGAGACGGAGGGCAGGTCGGAGCATGTTAGCACTGGCTTAAGTTGCCTATTGTATCCCAAAAAAAACAGTTATTCAGTGGCAACTGGCCCTCTGGAATGGAGGGTGAAGCGTCTTTGAGAAACTAAAACAAATCCTGCCACTGAATGACCTTTGTTTTGGGATAACCATGAACTGGATGACTGAGAATCTTCACAGACATTTTCCATATTGTAGCTTCAAAACGCAAACAGTCACAATATCGTGCTGATGTTTAAACAGGTTTATCTTCTTTGTTTACTATGTTAATATTTAATAATTAAGTATAGTAAGTATGACATACAGGTTCAATTCTGAATTCTATTGAAGTGAAATTTTTGACATGACGATGGTGCTGAAAGGATCATAAGGTTATTAGGATTCATTGTCTGGAGGCAAGTGCCAAATTTCATCCCAATTCACCCAGCAGTAATTGTGACATTTTACTGAAAATCTAAAATGTCAGTGACTAAGTGAAGTGAGTAATATCTGTGGGATTCATTCTCTGTCTGTGCAGCTTTTCAAGGCAGTTTATCCAAAAGAAAAAGAAATATTTCAGTCTTCACCAAAGCTGTGGAATGATTGACAGGCTGTCACGGCCATCCATAAAATCTAGAGTGGTTATATACCCTAAATTTATCAGGTTCAAAACTCCATGCACAGAAACATCTCAAGGCTTATTCCTAAACATGACACTTTTTTAATCTTTTCCCCAAATCTAACTTTCTGCTTTGGTGAGTCAGAGGATCCGTTACTCTGGTGGGATCCACGATTTCACCGCCTGGGTTCGTGCGGCTTCACGCATCAGATCCTTCACATCAGCAGCGCCTGGGACGAAATACTGCCGAACACAACAACGCTGATGGTCACAGAACGACACGCCAAAAAAAAAAAAAAAAAAAATGGATGAAGCTTTAAAATGGGCATGTGGAAGCCACGCTTGGATTCATCAAAACAGATGTGGAGGAAAAGTGAGCGGTTGGGTAACACATTTCTTTGAACTGAAATAAAGGTTTAAATGGAGGGTTTAAACACTGCTTCTGAGAAAACCTGTGCACATTCCCATCAGTTGTCTAACTCTTAGAGGTGAGTACATTATGAATATGAAGTGACTATGAAAATGAGCAGATGGCCTTAAATCCCTCACAACTATTATTCCGTCGTGGATTTATTTTCATTTATTTCCAGTGCATCCACAGCAACCAATGATATGCAAAGTAGGTTATGTAGAGCGAACATGTATATTTTCCCCCAGCTGTTAATGGCTGCACAGCGTGTGTGTGTGTGTGTGCGTGTGTGTGTGTGTGTGGAGGAGTAGTAAGGAGTGCATTGGACGGCGGGGATTGGTCACGTGACAGTGACAGCATGTGAGATTTAAAAGAAAGGAAAAGAGGGACTCGAGCATCAGATGCGGCTTGATACTGTTGAGGATCTGGCTGAACATCCGTTCTCCTCTCTGCTCTGCTGCCTCCAGCAGGCTGCTGAACGGCAACGGCAGCACAAATCCGCTTCCACCAACCGCTGTCCGGGTTGCTGTTCCACCCATGCGACAATACTAATTTTCCGCCTTCAGCTTCTGCAAAATTATAAGCATTTAACCACCTCTGTTGCGCTCATCTTCATCCCGGCAGTGAGGGGGCGCGTCCAGACAGAGCGCCGCTCATCGTTCCTCAGAAAGGTAAGAGAAGACAACTTTTTTTTTTTAACAGCTGCCATTTAGGCTTTTTTTTTTTTTTTACACGTATACTCTCACGTTGTTCTGCGCGCAACTAAAGCAATTAGCAAGTGAGTGGTTCACGCTCCTTGTAACATTTGGAACAAACCGAACGCAGTCGGTGGCTGAGCGTGTGCAGGTTACCGGACACAGGAAGAGGGAGTTCCCGCAGCAGCCTAATTAAACGTTTGGTGTGTAACTAAGTCCACATTTCACCAGGAAATAGTCCAAGCTTCAATATAACTAACTTTAACAAACTGCATTTAGATTAAACGCTTTGAGGTGGAGAGGCAACGCATGCATTAGTAGATGTTGACTATTACTCTTTTTTTCTTTTACTATTTTAATTTGCTATGTTAAAGTGTGTTTTTTATTCTCTATTTAAGCAGTTTGTTTCAAATTCAGGCCAGCTCAGCTTATTGCAAAGAAGCTTAAAACCAAATGTCTTTCTTTTTTTTAAAAATATTTTTCTCTGCTTTTCACATCAGACAAATATCGGCAGTGTGTGTTCTGTTAAGTAGACAGCCAGCTTACAGAAACACGCTTTTGTTTTGAAGGATCCTGGTTTAAATCCAGCCGGTTGTAAATGTTGGCTGGTGACTGTGGACAGTTTGTTTTCTGCATTGTAGTATCTCTGAGCAATGAATTCAGCAGATGGTGTGATAGAAGCGGTTCTTGTCTAAATATGTGCCGCTGAGTGAATCTGATAGCTGTCAGTCTTTACGTAACAGACGTGAACATCACCGTCTCATCACAACAGTAGATTTCATTCCTTGATCTTAGCCTACAGAAACTCTACAGCATTTGTTTTAATGGTTAGATGAAAGGAGAGCGAAGGAGAACGTCGATGTGTCCGACCGCATCCTAATGATGATCAGTCAGTCAGAGATCCAACTCCTGGGAGTCCATCACCTCCACTGAATGTCAAACCTTCTCTATCGACTTTACTTTTGAGTTGAGAGTACCTACGAATGAGACTTAAGGCTGACTTTGATCTTTTCCAGTTTTGTTGTATTGTAGAGTTTTGTAGAAAAAGGACAGGATTCTTGTTTGGGTATTTTGTTGCCCCCTCCAGTTAGAATAAAGATCAGTAGTATTTGAGCACACCACCCAGAGACCTTTAAACTTTATCTCCAGTCCTCAACTCCACTTAGGGGAGTGCGATGTGATGATATTAGATTGTAAACTGTTAAAATGTCTCCATTGTCTACCTTTACAGCGAAATTGTTAGTGTTGTGATGAGGTGGACGTTCTTTCGGATGCAGTTCTGTGGCCTATATCCAGTGTGCAATGCAGCGTGGCGTACCTCACATCTCCTGTTCGGCAACATAGCAGGCGGCGTGATGGATGACAACACAGAAAAGAATAGCCAATTCAGTTATTTGCAACTGTTGCAAAGGTTCACACAAACATTTGATCCACGGTGTGAGATTCAACTGCTGATTTGTAGTCCAGCTGCACTTCTGAACCTTAAGTGATTCATCCATTATTCCAACCTCCTGCCCTCTTAGGGTTGTAGGAGTGCTGGGTCCTACCCCAGCTGTTATTGGGCGAGAGGCAGGGCACACCATGGACAGGTCTCCAGTCTATCACAGGGCTGACATGTAGAGACAGATAAGCATTCGCACTCACATTCACCCCTATGAGCCATTTAGAGTCACCAGTTAACCTAACTGCTTGTCTTTGGATGGTCTTTTTAAGAAGTTACATACGTACTTTAAAGTAAAAACAAACCCAGAGTGTGAAGTTGTCAGTCAGTAGCACTGAGCTGTGCTTACACAGGGTTTTATAGGCATAGTGTTTAAAAACCTTGAACAATTAAAGCCAATTTCTTTTCTCCGTTTCACCCTGTACTTTCTGTTCGGCCAAATCTCTCTTTTGTGAAATCAGTGTATTTGACCTTACAACCAAAAGATTATAGAGCATTAAAAGATTTTAATCATGCAGCTCAGAAAATGTCATCTGTCTGCCCAGTTGCTGCGGCGGCCTAAAGTTCATAGATGAAACTAATCACCAACTGTGGAGTCAGATCAGTCAACGGTGAGGCAAATCATTAATTTTCTCTCTCGTCGTAGCCAAGTAAACAAAACAAGACGAAATTCAGAGCAAACTAATTTCTGCTGTGAAAGCAAATTGATTCATTTATCAAGAACAAACCTTTTTGCTTGAGTGAAAGCTGAAATGTGTTCTGCTTACTGGAGCCTTTCTTCTTTTCTTCTTGTTAACATTGCAGTGCTGTGGCCTCCCTATTGATATGTCTATAATTTCAAAATGTCTGTGATAATGTGTTTGCAGTAATCTTTTCAGTTTCTCTTCTGTTCAGTTATTATTCCAGTTTAACTTTAACCCGCTGGACTTTTCATCTGTTTTATTTCATCCATCTGTGTAAGAAAATAAATTTTCAGTGTATGACAGTCTACGACAACACTACTATGGGGTTTCGATGTCTTGACCAGGGGGTCAGGAGGAGCTAGGAGGTAACAACACTTGTTACTATAAGAAAAAAAAGTATAAACGAAAATATCTCCCAATGTTATGTAAATACTTATAGAAAATTCTACACATATTATTAACAGTAAAAAGCTACATAAACGCTGGCTGTCTGAGCTGCTAGAGTTGGAGCGTTCAAGGGCGTTTACTGTCAAAGTATTTATTTATTTTTTTCTTTCATTGAACGCTGTAAAAAAATCTGTTCACAGTGCTCTGTCATTTAAAAAGTACATACGTATAGAACTGCCACCTTAAGGATGCAGTAAATACAGATCAAAAGTCCACAAGTGACAGGCCACTGGTCTGATGTTGATGAATTGAGCAGGACGGGTACCTGACTGGTTGGAAAGGTTCCTGCATTATTCATGGGAGGTGCCACATTGTGTGTTGCCCTTTGTCTTTTATTTCATTGTATGTTGTCACAGTAAACATAGAACAGGAGTGTAACACATGCCACATGCTGTCTGCGCTTTATATCCTTGCATTCAGCTTTTCTAATCCCACATCCTAACTGTTAACAAAGTGCTCATTGTGGGTTTGTGAGTAGAGAAGAGAAGTCTCCTCTTCATACACTGTCGATGATCCACACACTGTCTCAGGGTAACGGTTTCTAAAAAAGCTTTGGGAATACACTTAGGTTTCGCTTTTTTATTATTATTTTTTATGTACTTTATTGACCCCAATGGGAAATTGTTGGACAGCTGCACATACATCATGGTGCTACAGGGTTTCAGTGTCTTGTCCAGAGACACTTTAACATGGTGTCAGGTTTGTACCACTGATCCTGGGGTTTGTGGGCTTCTACTCTACCAACAGAGCCACAGCTGCCCAGCACAGAAATATCCCTCCACATTTCTGTGAGATTGGACTTTCTAAACCACGAACACTTGGATTGTATTGTTTTTAAATCTAATGGTTATCACTGATAAAACAGTTGGTTATTGGTGATTCAGCAAAGTGGGGTTATATAGATTATTTCTTTTTTTAGGGCCTAGTATAAAGACATTTCTGTCCTTATTATACATTAACAAAAAAAAAAAATTTTTTGCATTTAAAGCACAATTTGTGCTGTCTCCCTAAAATACATCACACACAGTCATCTGCTGCATGTATTAGAGGGACTAGAGAAATTATGTTGTATGCAGATGTTGTAGATGCCAAGAGTCTGTTTTTGTGACTTACCTCTTAACACACATCCACATGCCCCCTCACACATGCTTGATTCTTAAATTAACTCCTACTGCACTGTTACATCAAATGAATCTCACGCTGTGCCTCAGTTTCACAAAGGGTGAAAAGATGAAAGCCGTATTTTAGTATGTTACGCCCATAAGCCACAGATGAGACAAGTGAAAGGGAGGAAAGATTGTTCGAGGTCCTTTTAGGTCAGTAGATATGTCCGTTGGTTTTCAGTTCATGTTGCTGCTGTGACCATCAACCTGTGATGTTGTAGTATATTGTTGGCCAGCTAAGGCCATCGTCTCAGTGTTTGTTTTTGCCTGAAGATAAACACAATAATGAATAATCGTAAGACAAATCGCTGTTTACCTTACAGCAATGATTGAGTTCCCCCGTTGATTCCTCTGAATGAACCTCCTGCTGTTGTACTGAAGGAGGATAGATGCCCCTGTCGCACAGCAGAAAATCCATTGCTTCACAGCAGTCTGCTAAAGAATTGAGTACAGGACAGACCATAGCTTTCTTGCTGCATGTACAGTAAGTATGTTATAAGACACAGCAAAATGATCTGTCTACCTCAGGAAAAGCCATGTTGCTGCAAAATATGTTGACAGACTCCAAACAATGTCTAGATCAGGTGAGTAATTGTTGTATTTATATGTAAAGTTTGCTGTTTTTGAAAAGTTTGATAAAAAAAAATCTTTTACGTCATCTACAGCTACACATCCACTTATATTAGTATAGTTGATAGTTGGTCTCTGCAGCTGACAACAGTTGATGACAGAAAACAATTTGCAGTCAAAACACAGCTGTCTAACATTGTACATGTGTAATATCCGTATCTCTCTCTGGTCCCCAGTTTGGATGAATGACTTACAGTTTAATCCAGGTAGGGTGTTTTCAAGTGGCATTAAATATGAGGTAAATTATTTTAACAGCCATCACAGTGTCCGAGTGAAACTATCAGCCAGGGTCGACTAATATCAGAGTCTGGAACCAGTAAGCTCAACATGACTCAAAATGTTGTCCAGCACTTATCTGCTTATGTGCTCAAAAATGACCACATAACAACAGCCAAATGGTTTGTCATTTAAAGAACACGTTTAGTTGCTCTAACATGCACTTGATGGCCATTAACCTACAACTTTCATGGTAAGCATTAATTTAGTTTGCTAACATCAGCGCAAAATGAAGTGTTTAGCTGTGATGTGTTGGCTTTAAAGTGCGGGCTTTAGAAATGTTATCACATTTAACACGACATTTTAGCAGTAAGCTAGGGGTGCAAGAATGGTTAAAGTTAGCAAATACAGCTTAATGTTTGACATTTTTACTTTATGAAGGATTTTTTCCATCATTTTGTTTTGGCACAAATTAGGTTTATATTAACCTTAATGCAGATATGTAAAGAGAATATTAGAAAGTGGACTCTCGGGGAGCAGCATTTGAACTCATCAGTCTTGCCCACTCGTCTCAGCAGTAATTATAGACACCTACATGTAATTAACCTTAATAAGGTGTCTGAGTGTGACTCCATTATATCAGCCAGCTGCACAGCTCTAGCTCCTGAAGATGCAGGTCGAGTGTCATCTCAAATCACTAGTTTTAAGCCTGCAATTGTTAGGCCACCGACAAAGGCTCCTCTAAAGCTAATGGCTTTATTTGTTCCCATTTTTACATAAATGTCTCTCTTATCTTAATTAGGGTCATAATGTCACGTATCCCCATCTTTACACTTTGTTTTTTTTTTGCTGTTTTATACAGACCTTTCAGTCAGTTCTTTTATTTAATCACTTTGCTTCTGCACTCTACAGCGTAAATAAAGCTTTAATAACATACATTGCATGAAAATCAACAGATGCATTAAGAAAGCATGCACTTACAATTGTAAAAACATTTAACAGACATAGGGCAACTGTAGTTCAGTTCTCCTGCCTGTGTTACAAATCTACTGTGAGCTATTACAGACGGGGAAACTTGTTTGAGGATCTGTGTTGAAACGAGAAATCCTATTTCATGTCAGACAGAGGCACTGGATGAGTCCGGTCAGTTCTCTTTCAATAATAGTTAGGTTTTTTTTTGTCTGCATATGTGATAAAGGCGTGCTAGCCAACTCTACACTCTTCCACAGGCAGGTCAGAGAAAAGCATCAGAAGGACACTATTTGCTTTCCCTGTGCCACTTGTTTGTTCTTTGATTGCTTATGCCAGCGTGGTTCACAGCAACATGGAATCCATTATCCTTCAACTATCAGCACCCTGACAGAGACAGAGGACGTTATGAAAAAATTCACCCCACTTTCATTACAATCTTGTTTGCGAGGACATGACATTATACAGCACATTATCACACTTTCACATTTTTTCTGGGAGTTCAACAAATCCCTCCGTCTTCACATTCTCAGCAGGAAGACGCCTGGATATGAGGTTTCATTCCAAATTACAGGAATTGCCGCCTCCTCGTCTGTCCTCCCGAGGAGCGTCAGTCATGATGCTGAGAGAGAGGGAGCCAGATTTCAATTTATGGGAAACATTTGATGGAGAGGTTTGAAGGCGTAGCACTGGGCATCTGTAAAGCATGAGCAACAGCAATTCATCAGTTTAATAGCTAAGACCTGGAGCCACAAGTGGGAATGATCTGATGTTGATCTGAAGAAAGTGATTTTGGGAAAGGTCCAGTCTAGTCCATTGATCCTATGGAAGCTATTGTTTTCTATCTTTTCTTAATACTGCTGCTTGTTTATTGATTTGTATTTTGATTCTGAACATGATAATTGCACATATATGCAGATTGCTAGAGATAAACAATTGGAGGAAAACATGATTTTTCTGATTGTATTTATATTCAGTAATACGTATTCGTTATATTTATTGATAACAATTGCTCTAGCTGGATAGACAGTAATATTAAAACCGGTATGATAAATGACGGATGATACACTAAGTAATGACCGTGTTGACATGTCAACACAGTAGCTGCGTAGCTGGAGTCTTATAAATCATTTAGAGACCAGGTGAAATGCTCACATTACACAATAGCTCGTTTGTCTGTGGATCACTGTGGATAAGAAATGCTTAAAATATTTCCACTGATGAAAAAATTTGTGAATAAGTTGGATTCAAATAATGTTTTTATGTAAATAAAATTCATAGAAGCTTTATTTCTGCTGTTGTTCATAAATAACATAAAATATTTTTTTTACACTTTTGAACGGTTCTGTGGTAATATAAATTTAGAATAATGACATACTTTATTGATCCCCTTAGGGAAATTGTTGTTGGACAACTGCCAGACGGTACATTTTAGTACTACTATGGGGTTTCTGTGTCTTGTTCAAGGACACCTCGACATGTAGCCTGGAGAAACCTGGACTCAAACTGCTGACCTTGGGGTTCAAAAACAACTGCTCTATCAAGTGAGCTACTGCTGCCCCATAATTCAACTGGATTTGCACTGAAACAAAACCACATACATGTGGATCAAAACAGTTAAAACAATCCCTTCTCCAAATTAACAAACTTGGATTTGACACAATAAATAAAAATGAATATCAGAAATGATCCTTAAATCCATTTTTTACCAATAATGTACAAACCTCACAGAATTAACATTAACATTTGTTAAAACTTTCACTTGCTACAGCTTGTTAAGAACCAGTTCACCAAGTAAGTTGCGATTAAAGCTCTTGTCTTTTTTCAAATCACAATTTTGTTATAAATACAATAAATCATTCAGTGATGGTACCGAGTGCACAGAAGTGTAGGATGATGGAGAGTGTGAAAAATGTTTTGAGCACTTTGAGCATGTGACAGCTGCTCTGACACTATTGACATTTTACTTACATGTTTTTACTCTTTACAACCCGATGGTTCCCATCTGACCTCTCTGTGTGTCTGTTTTGTTTTGTGTCTGAAAGTTAATGGTTTGTCTTTTAGATTGAATCTGGCTGCAAACCGTTTGACTGCAGAACTGTAATTCAGCTGCTGCCAGACTGTTTTCTTTTGGATTATACTGTCCGTGTGCCACATTATTTAAATACACGCTGTGAGTTACACCAACTGTAGCTATGCACTGCAGCAATGCTTCAATAATCCAACCTTTAGGAAGCTTGTTACATTCTTTGTCCTATGCTTGTCAGTTTTATTGAGATCATGAAAGGTGTAATTGGGGACTGTAGGTTTGCTGTGTGGTTGAAACATATTGCATTTAGTTGGAAGCAAATATTTATACACCTTTTGAATTTACAGTATAGATGTCTAGAAATGCTCTGTTTCTCTGCTTCTCACAGTTCACAGATTGAAAATGTTCTTAGAATGTCAAATGATTTTCTGTCAAGATAAGAGTCAGTGAGCAGTGAAATTACGTGGAAAGATTTGTGTGCTTCAATAAAAGTGTTTGAACTACAGGATATTAAAATAAAGCACAGCCTCGCTGGTGCCATCACTGTGGTCTTCAGGAACATTGGCGTGCTATAGAATACAAAATGACAAGTGTGTTTAAACTTTTAACCATGACTAATCATTTATCCCTCATACATATCTCTGAGAGTGTTCATCACAACTTGTGCATAATGATTAGCAAATCTAAACTGGTTATGAAACATAGGATCGCAGTGAGAGCCCTTAAATAACACAAACCGTAGCAGCCTAGGGTTCTGTGCTGGGGCGGAGGATGACACATTCCTTATGGTCTATATTTGTATAAACCGTCAGATCCACATGCATGCTGTAGCAAGGCAGTGCACATTAGACCAGTTGATTACAGTGTCGGCTGGTATTGTTTCAGTAATAATAACCACGGAGACGTTTTCTTTTTTCTTTTCTTTTTTTGCAATAGATAACCTACAATTTGCAGCTTGACAACACGTACCTCTAATCACAGGAAAAACATTTCACTTCACTATCCAGGGTTTTTGTTACCACTATGTGATAGATGTAATCACTGAGACGTTGTGATTTTTGGGTAAAATGATTTGCCGCGATTATTACCCCAGTATTTCTGAATGACTGTCAGTAGATTCACAAATTATTAAATAGGTCATGTACATTTTCTTGACCATCACGTTTACAGCAGTGATCATAACGCTGGAAAAGTAATCTAGCGTGAACGATTGGTTCAAGCTGGTCTTAATTCCGATTGTTACATTACACAATAGGTAGTAGGTCTTTTACAAAAGTCCAAGTTGTGAAGAAAAGATCTGACCCGATCTCACTCATCTAGCTTCATCAATGAGTAGTGAAACATTTCGACCTCTCAGGAAGGAAGTCCAGTTACCGTGACTCAACTTCTAGATAACTTCACCTGGATGTTTTCCAGACATACCTGACTCTATTCTCCACAGTGTTCAAAAGCTAGTTGTTAGCTTTGTCTGCTGTTCTGGGCTCCTAGTGCACAGTGCTTCTGTTAGATTGTAGGTTATTGAGAACATATAGCAAAGTTGTCCAAACTCTCTGCGGGTTTGTCACTGTGAGTTATATTTTGCAGAAACCTTGCACCTGTGGGTTGGTTTTCAACGGGCAAAGGGTACAAGAGTGAGAACCTGCGGATTAATTACTAAATTAATTAACTCCTTCATATTTAGAGTTGTGCAGTGTTTGCTGATTTGGCAGGATCTTTTGAGTAGAACTCTTTGCAGTTTCTCTTGACCAGTATTGTAAACAAAGAATAGTGGCTTGTGCTGTATGATTGTGGAAGGGGAGAATGGGTAATAGACAACTCTGAAACCACTGAATAATAATAATAATAAATATCTGAAACGTCAGGAAGCAGGAATGACTTTACTGATAAGAATCATCATGTGCTCCGGGGCTGATTGACAATGTTTCTTCCATTACTCATGCAGCAGGAAGACCTTGGCTCATTCACCTCTGTAATTAAGTAGTATAATGAGAGTGACCTGCAACCACACACACACACACACACACACATCCCTACTGAGGTACCCAAGTACTTACCTGAAAGCCATCAAACATACATAATTATTTTACATAATTATTTTTTTATTTAGTTTGTTGTAGATGTACTGACTTCCTGCAGGGTGAATACAATAAAAATCATACACATGCTGTATAACAAGATTGTTTTTACACTGCTATCATGAATCCAATCTTCTGCTTTTACTGCTTTGGTAATATGCATAATGGTAAATCTGTTTCTAGGGGGATCTGTTGTGAAATAAAATTATATCAACTCAGAAGGAAGAAAGAAAAGAAAATAAATTACTGAAGTCTGATTAGAACTTGTCCACAGGCAACACAAAAGACACTTTGGGCTTTTGGTGATAAGTATTTTTTCCAGTTACTAAGCCCTAATGTCAGATTTTATTATTTCTGACAATGTTTTTCAAAACGTACAGAATTTATAGCCGATGATGTTTCCTTAAAAAAAACAGCACTTAAATAAGAAATTAAAGAAACAAGACATTTTCATGTTTTTTTTCGTAAACTTCAGGAACAGTAGGAATTGGCACAATATAAACAACAAAAGCCAGGTATGATAACTGCAGTAATTATGTAAACCATCATTTAGTAAAGACATTGATAAGGAAATGATTTAACACTTTAGCCTCGACCAATTTTATTATATTTAATAACGTAAACGAAGGCTGCATTCTACTTCACACATACAGGTTGAAAAGGCTGGCCCAGTGACAGCTGCCAATCATTGCCAGTGACACTTGGCTTTTCAGCCTTGTGCCTCCCACTGAGCTTGACAGTTTTAAAAGGAGCTAAGTTGCACTGTAGGGGAAAATTGAGAAAGTGTCTCAATGCAAATATCTTCTGATGCAATGTGAGCTTTGAAATGGCCTTGATGAGTCCTAAACTTTAATTTGCTCAGCTAATGTAAACATTGGAGTTAGCTTTGCAGCTTTCCAGGCCCCTGATAATATATTAATATATATTGCTTAATTTCCATCTAAGTCCTTGTGGCCGCAGATGCAGATCTCACTTATGATAATAAGTAAGTAATAAAGTGCCCTTACCAGCGTGATGTGAAGCCAGTGAGGGCTGGTCAGCAGGTCCATCTGCTCCTCTGGTGTGAATGATAGCATTTAACATTAGCATGATGTAAATTTCCAGTACTATGAGTATAGTAGTAGAGTACTAAGGTATGCAGAAGAGCATCTCTGAACACACAACAAGTTGAACCTTGAGGCAGATGGGCTACAGCTGCAGAAGACCACACCGGGTGCCACTCCTGTCAGATAGGAACAGGAAACTGAGGCTACAGTTCGCACAGGCTCACCGAAATTGGACAATAGAAGATTGGAAAAATGTTGCCTGGTCTGATGAGTCTCGATTTCTGCTGCGACATTCGGATGGTAGGGTCAGAATTTGAATGTTTCCAGTACCTTGTTGAATCTATGCCATGAAGGATTAAGGCAGTTCTGAAGGCAAAAGGGGGTCCAACACGGTACTAGCAAGGTGTACCTAATAAAGTGGCCGGTGAGTGTATATTCCTTTAAATTCTCAACACAGCACAAATAATAAATAACATTTTTCGAGGCCAGCTTCTGCCAACTTTGTGTTAACACACGTGTTAACACAAAACACAAGTGTTTTCATTTTTGTGTTCTATTAATCTACAACCTTATACCAACCCCAGCTTACTGTTTTATTGCCATGGATCCTCTAGGCCACAGTAAGTATGACAGGGACAAAGAAGTTAGTAAGGTGACAGAGTGACAAAGTCAGCATGTTTCTGTTCGACATCCCACAACCTAAACCACATGGTCCTCTAACCTTAAAGTGCTTACTTTACCTGAGACATGACTTTGCACTACATAAAACCAAATGGTTTTATAGCCTCATCTGTGTGTGTATCATTAAAACCATGACAATCATACATGGACGTGTTATTTCAGAGACACTCTTATGGGTCCAGTAAGGTGTTAGGAACATGGAGAGCTTGTTGAAAATGATCCCATCAGAGTCTTTTTTTAAACCACATGCCGAAATCTGAAGCAAGTTGACATAAGACAGATACTATATGCATCTTCATGTAGAAGACCCTCCAGAGCCTCCATAGTGCAGTGATTAATGGACAGAAAGAGTAAAAAGAAGCCAGTGGTTTAAAATCGAAGTCATATTTTTATGTAAATCCTCAGCCTGTCAGATGCAATAAAATGAATGATGCTACATCCAGGCCAGGGCCAGACTAGTCTAGTGATGCAGCGTGTTGATGACGTAATGAAATAGAAATTTGGGGTTGGGAGAGCCTGGACTTCAGTGCATCGCTTACAAGCCTGCAGGAGATATGAGTCAGACCTTATGACGATGATGACCTGCTTGCCTTCATCCTGCTGCATCCACACAAACATATCTACATTCTTTGTTTCTCTTCTGTTGCTGCTTCTTTCTAAAATTTTAGGTGTGTTAGCTTTTATAGCACACAAAAAAATACCTTTAATATAAGCAAAGACAGTGACGATGGAAAGACACATACAGTACTTGGAAATCTTAACAAGACAAGCAGCAAGGTTGCAAATGCAAATAGAACAGCAGGAAATCATATAAATATTTAGTATACACAAACCAACAAGCATTTATTTGTAAGTGCAATGTTTGCTTGTGATAGTACAATTTGCAACATTTCTCTTGGAGAGTACTCAGAAATCACAGAAGTACCAGTACCTGCTCTATTTTTTTAATCCAAAATTTGTATCAAGGCCACCACCAGTTGTACTGTACCTAACTTCCAAACTCACTGACACTGTCATCACACACGTATGCCGTGTGTGAAATAAATCACTCATTCACATCTCCACATTAAATATAAACTCAGTAGTTTACTCAATAGTGAGCAGTAGCTTGTGATTACAGTACTGATCATTGTCATTTTTGCGACATCCCTAACACACTCAGCATTTGGGTAAATGCTCACAATATAATAAACACGGGGGGATTTCAGACATGTTACTTCTTATGCTCACTCACACGCAGCCCAGCAGAGAAGAGCTATTGCTGTGAAATGTCAGTGAGATAAGCACCATTGCCTTACTGCTCCCCAAAGAGCAAATGGAGGAGGAAAACGCAATTACAGTAAAGAGGAGTTAGTGCTGTCTGCACTGCAGCCTCTCCACTGCCGGTAGTCTACCTACAATTACAAGGGACAACTATGAGTTTATGGAAGTTGCATTGTCAACAATTTAATTGATTATTTCTGATCCTAACAGTTCCAGCCCTCGCACTCTCTTCAGTGAACTTGAACAAACTAATTCCAATGAAACCCACACAGCCTAATCTTTAACTATGTTGTAGAATTGATGTTGTTCCAGCTTTCGCTTCCTTACCTGAAAGAAAAACATTATTTTTACGAAGTCAGCGAACAGCCTCGCATATACCCACATTTTTTATAACTTCTTATAACTAGTGCTATAAACAAAATGTTTTTTTACATTACTTTGTACAGTTCACCAGTTTTTATCAATCAGCGTTAAAGGCACAGTCTGTAAAATGATAAAGATTAAGCGGTGAGATGGCAGAAGATGGCAACTTTCTTAGCACAACAGGCAACAGTATAGTGGGCATAAATCCAGGTTACTGGAGAATCTCTGGGGGCACAGACCTTCTCTGGCAAGAAAAGGAGACATGTAAAAGCTTACATGCAGATAACAGGCAGACACAGGTGCTGATACAGAAAACAAGTGCAGGTAACAGGAAAATGATTAAAGTCTACAGAATTAAAGCCATGATATCCCGGCAGAGAGCAGGTGAAAGTGGCCGGTATACTGAGAAAGGGGAGGAGAAAGGTGAGGAGGTGAATGTGAGAGAAGAGCAGGGAAGGTTTGAGGGCATCTGGTGAGCAGGTGGGAAATGACAGGGAGTGGAGAAGTTGCAGAGGCCTGGGGCCACGGAAATGTGGCTCAAGGCTGAGATCAAGGCAGAACGGGTGAAATAAACAGGACTTAAGAAGGTTGCTCTTAAAATAAATATATTTACACATTTGAATAGTGGTAATAAGAAAAATGTGATATCTTCACTATATAGACTGTTGTTCATTTATCTTTGTCAGTGCTTTGTTTTTAATGTTTATTTCTTCACTAAGCTCATGGGACCTATCATCAGTCATGGTGACATAATAAACACTTAAGGTTATGGAACAACTAAGGTGAGCTGTGATCTGAAACGAACAGGACTCTCCTGTGCTGAAGTCTGATACTTTGTTGACCTTTCTATCTCCCCAACCTCCTCCTTTTGCAGACATGCGGTAATATCATCTGACTTCCTGTTTTGCTCCCATGACTATTACTATGGCTGCTACAGAGGTTCACACTTGAGTGTAAGAGTAAGTCATTTTGGGTCAACTGATGCTGTTGCTCCTCTTGGGAAGTTTGTCTCATCATTGTAAAGTGGACCCAGCTTTAGTACTGGCAGTCAACTTTAAAAGTATAACCTAGTATGATCTCCCTTTTACCTAAATAGAAAAGTAAAGAAGTAATCAATTGTCTATATGTCACTTTTTTATTATTATTACTCCAGTAAGCATATCCTTTAGGTCTTGTATTCTGCAAATCTGAACACTTAATTGTGACTTTGTTTACTTCACTGTGTTCCATGTTTTAATTTTCTACCTTCTAGCTACTCATTGTTTCTTCCTCTCATCCTCCAAATGTTTTCCATGCCTGCAGTGCTCAGGGACATCTGCCCTTGCCAACCACTCCAGTGTGTTTTTATTTCTCGTATTGCAACATTTTGTCAAACCTCAGGGGATGTTAGGCAAGGCGTAGCATCAACAATTCATAGAAAACATGATTTAACTGCAGCACATATCCAGTAATCTGGAATTTATTGGCACATTGCATGTTATTAGATGTTTGTATGGTTTCATTTTGTTCTCCGCATTGTCAGATCAAGAGGCGCACACATACTGCGTTTTGTTTACCTTGTAATTTGGCAGAAGTTTGGATGTTTGGGGTTCTCTCCTCATCCCCATCCTCTGTCCTGCTTCGATCTGTGGATATGTCTCAGTGAGAAGGATGAGAGCAGATTTGTGCTAAGCTGGTCTGTGTGAGTGGTGCTTTCTAAGAGCTTTACGCTGTAGTGTAGGAGGTATTATTGTGGTGAAGTTTACAGCTGGGTTTTTGTTTGTGTCTTTTGTGTCATACCTTTATAAAAAAACATACTGTGTTGACCCTGGTGTCCAGTCACAGTTGGCAGGAGACTTATTTTTTTATAGTAAGTACAAGACAACAGAAGCCAAGAGCAGAAGGTTTTGACTTTGAGGCAGTGTTTGCCTCTGACATCACAGTGAATTATATTGATGGTACTGTAATAAGTAGAATCTCAGACATCCTACATCCCAAACACCTGAATGTGCAGATCAAACCAAACAATGCTTCAGTGTGTTGCAATTCTAAGAGTAATTACTGTCTGCTGTGCTGTCTTGTGCTGTGTTGTGTTGTGTTGTATGCATAAAAGGACTTAAATGTCATTCTACTGTGAGGCGTCTTGAATCTCTCTAAAGCAGACAGCTTCCCCTGTGAGCATGAATTTTCTTCATTATGAGTCTTAATAATCCTCCTTGATTGAGTTTTAAATTTGTTTATTAGAGCAAATGCCTCACAGACACTGCGTTGCTGTCCACTGTTAATTTCATTAAAGCGGTCGGCGTTAGGAGTTTGGAAAGGCCATTAAAAACAAACGTACTTTAAGGTACTTTGTTAGCTCTCTTGACGATAAGTAGATGTTTGTGTTGCTGATGCATTGATGTCTGCATGTTTTTCTTATGTCAGAGCCAAGGGTGAAATCCAATACGACCAAGCTATTTTAACACCCTGTGGAGGTGAGCAGGTAATACAAACAAACTCTGTGCACCCGATGTCTACAGAGGTGTAGGTAGAAAAACAATATTTTTTGTCAGTCCCCCCCAGCTGTAACGGCACAGTGGGAGACATGTTTGTCATCTGCAAGCTGCTTGATACAGTTAATATGGAGCTGACTGTGTGAGCAAAATACAAGTAAACCAAAATGTTTAAATTATTCTATGAAGAATCGTTTCTCCAGGCATCTGGGTTTACTTTGCCGTCATTAGGCAATTTCTCCTTCATGTTCAGACAATTCATATTTAAATTGTCCTCCATCTGTATCAGGGTGGTCATCTCCTTTCTTTCATCAAGCATTGTCATTACATTATTCTTATTTTAATTTCTCTATAGCAGAGCAGGTAAATTAAGATAGCTGGACTGGTTAATTAACATCAGCTCAGTTAATTAGACTTTGTGCACCCACCAGATATACAGTACTGTATGTTTTCAATTACCAATAATGAAAATAATGGCAATAATGATAATAGCCTAGCTGTCTTGAGATTAGTCCTCGGGTGTGAGGCATGTTATGAGGAAAATACAGCACCAGTCAGTAAGATTCAATGTTAGATCCACTTCAGTATACTGTGCAGGCAGCTGATCCCAAGTGTCAACAGAGAAGCTCCACGGTGCTGCAGAGCAGTCATACTATAGTGGGATGAAAAAAGTCTGTCATCCAGATAAAAACTAAAATAAACGCAAAGGATAAAGCTTATTTAACACAGAGTCGTTACTGAACTACAACTAAAAATATAATGAAGGTAAAGTTGGTTCTTCAGTTAAAATTCAAACCTTGATTATTTTCCTGTATGCATAATTCTTACAATAATACAATAATAAACATGATTATGTAATGTACAAATAATTGACGGGTAGAAAAAAAGGAAAGAATATCATTTTACCTACTCACTTCTGTGAGGACAAGACTCGTGTTATACTGTATTTTGTTGTTATCCACAAATGCTATAGAAAGACTAAAACCAACAACGTCTTCGTTTGTCGCTCAGTCTGCAGCACTGAGCTTCAAATCCACTGGTAAATCCACTGCAGATCTGATGATAATGTTAAATTGAAATTGTTGTTGTAATTTCCCAAAACAGCTGGGCTCTGAGTTGAGCAAACCGTGCTCAAACAGGATGATTTTGCATTTGTTAGGAATAATGTTATATTCCGCTTTTGTTCAGATTATTACACATTTGGTGCATTAGTGAGTTATGATTAAATTAAATAACATTCTCACATGGACCCAGGAAATCTATGTGCCTATATGTTCTGGTAGTGAAAATCAACACAAAAGCCCAAACAAGTTAGAGGGATTCACAGCAATGCTGAAGCCAGTGACTGCGCCATTGATGTGAAAATAGTTTTGAGACAACAAGGTGTGGCACAGAAGGAGTAAGCTAACAAAAGATCAACACTTAATACAGATGTTTTCCAGTAGACACAGATGTTTTGAGATTAAGCGTGATCAACATGGCAGTCAGGAGCAGATCAGGAACCTGGAAGCAAATTATTAAAGTATGTAATCAAATATGCAGATAAAACAGATAAACAACATTAAATGTTAGCTGTATTCATTATATATATATATATATATATATATATATAAAATATTTTTTTCATGATTAGAGTCTAATTTCAAAACTGAAGCATATTTGTCATGTGTTTTGTCCTTAATTTCTTGTTTTCCTCCTTTCAAAAATCCTCTGTTTCATGCACGTTGCCGACCAATCCCACACACATTTTCAATTTATTTTTCAAGCTCAAGGACAGAATTTTCACGACGGCTTAGTAATGCCATTAACCCTACAGTCAAATGCCTGTCTGAGTTTCCATTAACATGCACAATAGGACCGCCCCCCTAGTTTTCACAGCTCTACTTTAGCAATAATTGATATTCATGATGTGTGTTCTTGCAGCTGCCAGTTAAATTCAGTTTACACACACTCAGGGGCGGTGGGTGGTTTAATCTGCTTTGGGGATGTGTGTCATATTTAAGTCAACATATTAATCAAACCATATCCACACGAGACAAACTATTGCAATGTTTTCAGTGGGGTGCACAGGATGTGATTCGCTATACATCATGCTGACAAACCAGTGTGTGATTGTTTGATATAAAATGGGTTCAAAATCTTTTCATACAGCAAATGTGGTTGGGGATGGAAACGGTAAGTGTCTTCAGCTGTGGCTGCAGCTTGGCTACCAGTGCTTTAAATTCAGTATGCTCCATACTCCAACTCCTATCAGGAACAATTATGGCACCGTTGCCTTATTATTCTCTTTTTCTGTATTTTACAGAAACAGCTGACAAGAGCGGCACACAGATCTTCAGTTTACAAGTAGGACAACATTAATTTACTTATATCATTACCCTGATCTCATCCCACCAATTGAAGAGAAAAAACAAACGTGGTTGTGTTGCCACTCGGCGTATGCCGAGCTGCCATGTGGTGGACGCTCCAGCTCACTTCCTGTGGTGTCTGAGATGACCGTGCCACCATGCAGAGATTATTGCCTCTGCAGGGTGTCAGCCACAGAGGCAGCATACAGCATGCAGCCCTTTAAACCCTCCTGCCTTTATACAGACTCTGTGCTTCAGTACTGAAACTAGCTTGACAAATATTGTAATTTCAGAGGTTAATAAGGGAAGAAAGGCTGCGTCTATCTTAGGATAAAGTGTTTTCTGTGCTTTTATTGCATGAAGCATCTTGTTTATTTCTGTTTTGGCTCTTTCATTAAAGCCAGCATTTTAAAAGCATTGAACCACTACTTTTACCAAGATATTTATAAAGTGCATTAGCTCCAAACTGCTTTTGTGTGTGTGTGTTTTTTTTTTATCAGTATCTATTTACGATGCAGCCGAACTTCTGTGATCCCCCCAATATATCTTATTTCTGGCTTCCTCTATCTCTCTCTGTACTTCTCAATTTGGTAATTTTCTCCTTTTACAGTTTCCTGTATGAAAAACAATCTAATTTCCTGAAGATCCTGAGGCTGGATCTTTTGTAAAATGGAAGGGAAAAAAAGCTGAAAAAAATGTTATTAAAGGTGAAAGAGATGAAGAAGGCAAGATGGATTTTTTTTTCTGTGGAGGTTTACTTGAGATGACAGTTGCATTGGAACCATATCTATTCGTTTGAAACTTATTCGGTTGCTTCTGTTATTTTTAACTGAACAGCTGGCTATCTTAATGTAAGCAAGACTTAATTGGATTGGAATAAAATAACAGATTGAATGAGACAAAAAATGATACGTAAAGAAAATAATCATCTGAGTCTCAGCTGTCAGTTGTGTTAGCTGTTTCTTTTTTCCATCCTGCGTTGCACTACTCTGTGCGGAGCTTTGACAACTTTTCAAGCTCCACATTATTTCCAATATTACAGTCGAGTGCCTCCATCTTTGAGTTATTGGCAGACAGGGTAGTAAAAGCCACTTCAGTAAACAAGAAAGCAACATGTATTGGTTGCCTTTTGTGGATGAATAATTCATCAACCTGTCTACTATCAGCTTAGGTTAAAGAGTGCAAAAGCTGTACTCCGTCTGCAATGGCAAGGCTGCGTTACAGTGAAAGTGACAGCTTTTGTGTTTATTTTTTAATTTGGTGTCATGCTTAGCAAAATGAAAGATACTTTTACGTGAATCTAGAATGTGTATGTAAAAAAAAATATCTCCATCACAACACACATTTGTTGCCTAAACCCAACCCTAACATGCTATTCTGGACTTAAACTCACAGTTTAAGTTTTAACTCACTCATATGCCCTGCATCCACCATAACCACCTCTTTGCTACTCTCTTGCCCTTATTAAATAATGTGATCGCATTCAGTACAGAGAGATGAGAATATTTAGATTGTTATTGACACATCTAGATAGCATGACATGACTTTTTTGTAAATGAGGCGGCTCCAGTTTATGTAGTAGTTTATAGTTTATATTGTATTTGGCCAACTTTTCTTTCTCTTCTTCTTCCTCTTTATCTGTGTCCAATTTTAACAGCAGGCTCTGACCTCAGCTGTGAGGAAGTCAGGGTATCTGAACCTTAGGTCAAGAAATGATGCAGTAAGCAGTGGTAGGAGCTAGTTTACTGCCTAATGTGACAGATGAGCCTGTCAAGAAGGGTATGTTGCATGTTCTGGGCCATATTTCTTGGCCCGGGGTCACCTTGGTTGCCTGTATTCTTCAGGCACAATGGAACTCCAGGCAACACGAGGCTTAAAGTGACACCATTGTCTGACTGAAGAATCACACAGGACAATTCCACTGCATTTCCAAGGCTTTCAATTGAGTCTTTAAAATCAATAAAGACCTTAAAGAGTCAATGGAGTCTGAAGATCATTATTCTGTTGTCACCACCAAAGAGGAAGTTGTTCGTTTTATTGCATTATTCACAACTGTTCCCTCTTCCTGTCACTTAGTTGTTCCTGTTGTAGATTCTTGAGGCCACTTGCCCATATTCAAACGGTGCTCAGCTTGCGTGTCCCTCAGCTCAAACATCATGCATCTCACTTACATTTGGCTGCATTACTGCATAAACAAAAACAAGAACAGGTGAAATCATTGTTTCACCTTATATTTTCTATTTCTGATTATTTTGTTTTAGCATTCAAACGGACATGTTCATTATAATTACTAACGTCTTTAATTGCCTAAAGCATCATGCATCATTTGATAATTGCACTGTCTATGACAGTGTGGGATATAATACTGTCACAGATCAGCAGAACTTCTTGGTCTTTCACTGAAAGGCAAATAGGAATTAATCTGTAAGCATAATTTTATTTTAACCACAATTTGTTCATTGTGCCTGTGACAATACCACTCCATTTTTCCTGCACAATCTTTAATAGAGCCTTGTGGTGGTGGATGGGATGACTCTGATAATTCGCCAGCTCAGAGGCTCTCCATGAGTCTGAGTTAAACTCATTACAGGCTCCAATATACAGCGTCATGGCTTCTCTGAGGAATATTGTCTCCTACAAGAATTACCTACTCATTTTTGTTTCATGGATTGCCATCTTTTAGTGCTTTCCTGATAGGCAGGTTGCAGAATCTTGCATCATCGAGAGCCAGACTGTAAGCTAATAAAAAAAATATTTAAAAAATCCAAGGAAAATATGAAGTTATACTGTGGAAAGTGATGGTTATTACAGTGAATTACAGCAAATCTCCAGCTTCTCAGAAGTTTAAATTTTAATAACATTTGGGAAGTAAGGTGACCTGAGCAGAAGTTTTTCCCTTAAACTTTAAAGAAAGTATCCCTCCTGCTGAAGTGTTTGTGAACATGATACTGACTATGTTTAATTAGTCATCTGCAGGCTGTACGTTCCCTGGTGAGATGCAGTACTATACTGTACTTTACACAAGTGGCCAATTATTCATTGCCAGTTTAATCCAAATGAAGAGTGGTGCATTTTAATGCACTTGCATTTGATTGCATTTAATCAACAAAATCAATAATATCCTCTAAATCTGCCCTATTTGTTATTTACGGTTCTGTCCACTGAGTAAGTCACAGAAATTCTTAAACACAGTGTATTGTGGGTAAGATGGGTATCCACAAATTCAAGTTGAAACTAATAAGGACACAAGGTTGCTGAATCACAGTTGTGTACTTGTGAGACCCTGGCCTCTCGTGAGAGGGCAAGCAGAAAGAAGAGTTTTCTATGGGGAGCAGAGGATGAAGTCACTATTGTTATTTTTCAAGCTATGCTCCATGTAACATCAGTAAGCACATTTATTTTGAGTGTAAGAAACGCACAATGGCTCAGTATATTTTGTGAAAAATAAATTTATAACTTCCTCTCAATCCAAAAAAGAATAATAACAAAAATACATTTTCAAACAACAGGGTTTCAATCTCAATTTGCTCACTGATCAGGTAAGATAATCTATAACAGAACAGTGCTGCACAGTAAGATCCTCTGCTCTGACATAGCTTTGGAATAATAAGATAAACGTGTGTCCTGTATCTGAGTCTGCAAATTAAAGGTGTGTTATTCCGTGAAGGATTTTCAATAGCAAGGCAGATTGTCAGCTGACTTGGATGAAATGAGTCAGTGCTACATATTTAGATATTTTAGATTGCAATAGAATGTAAACAAAAAGTTAAAATGTAAATTTATTAGGTAATGTTTGTTCTCTAGTGTATTTTGCAAATATCATATCTTATTAAAAACAAAATGTTTTACCTTTCCTTTTTTAACTAATTAGCTTTTTTATTAGGGGAAATCACATTCATTTGTGCCTGAGGATTTGTTTTCTAAACTTTGCTATCAGACTAAGTGCTAATTCTAATACCCAGATACTGTATTACTGTACATATCAGTCCCCTGCTGTGTTTGGTTTACAAACCTTTGGCTGATAGATGTTGTTCTAGAGTGGCAAAGTAAGTTGTCTCCTCACAGGAACAAGCTTAGCAGTCCCCAGCTGGAGTCTGGTGGGACCACAAAGGGTCAGGCCTACAGTGGTAATTGGACAGCGCCAGTCCTGTCAGATTTGGTGAAATGCCACAGTGTGAACAAAATGAAAGAGCTGTTTTCTACCTTTGACGTTGCTACTGAAGTTGAAGGCTATTGGCAATGCAGGCATTGTGAAGACAGAGATCACACTGCATACTGAGACTCCTGCACCTCCAGCAGCTGTTTCACACGGGATCATCTCAGCCCTTCTGTTAGCACTGGGTTTTGTTTTCTTCGCCATGGTCTGTAAATTAGCCACGCCTGCTTTCTGGCAGAGAAGCAGTGGGAAATTATCCCTGGCTGTTTGTCAAACACAGCTCAGACTCAGCTCTTCTTATCAGACCAATACTAGACCAAATATCTGCTCATTTAAGTTGTGTTAATTGCTACATTCCCGCATTGTCTTCATGAAAAAACCTAGAAGATAATTTAGCTTGACTTTTAATATTACTGTTAACAACTCACTATAAAAAATTATGCAGCCTCTACAAACAATACTAAGACTAACTAACTAACCATAAATTGCCTGTTGTTACCTGTTATATACATCCATTAATGAGGAAAGCCATAGAAGAAAAAGAGTGAGGGTCTCCAGTGCAACTTTATTTTGAATCTCAGTAGAACATCTAGCAGAAAAAGAGATTTACCAGGCATTTGACTTAAATTGGTTACATTTGAAGTTGCTGTATTTACACCTATTCCTCCTGTTTAATGGACAGTTTCAGATTAATGCAAATATTTGATTGATTAGCTCCAGGACATTTCATTCTAAGAAACCTGAGCCTGAACAACCTTTACTGATCTTATCTGTGCGTTGACCTAATATGAATTAAATAACCTGACACTGTTTTGCCAATTAACCTCTAATTAAAATGTCAACATTTTCAAAGCAAATTGAAGCAATTATCTTTTGTTGAGCTGCAGCATGTTTTAAAACTAAATCAAGAAAGATAAATAATGTGTACTTAATTTTAGCTACTGTAATTATATTTTATATTTATTTACATTACATCACATGAAAAAAACGGTTAATATTTTGTGCAGTGATGTAATTTACACATTCTCTGCTGTGTGTTTTTGGTAGCCTTTGGATCTTGATTTTCTTGAACAACAATAATAACAGGTTAACAGCTGTACACATTGAAGTCACTTGTACACACTGTGACTTTGCAATGATGGGTTCACTTAACAGACTAATTCCTGCTGCTGCTGTCCATGGTTCTGAAATCTGCAAAGTTTTCAAATGCACAATGCAGTTCATTGTTGTATGATTCCTGTGTTGCTGGGAGACAGCACTGGACATGTTTTCAGCAGCTTTTGACAAGCAGGCTGATCATACCTTAACACTTTCTTCAAATAATGATGTTGCTGAATGTAAAGTAGTTATTATTATTTTTTGTTTGTTTTATTTCACAGTTCTGTTCATATCTCCTGAACACAGCAGAGATGAACAACAAGTAAGAAAACAGTCAAAGCACATTTAGTTGTGCATTCATAGTCCCCAAGCTGCTTTGATATTAAGTAGTAAGGTTAAGCTTACATCTTCTACTCATTAGCATGGTGCAAGCCTCCAATTAAGTTTTACATCCACAGATATCAAGAAGGGAGGGAACATCATCTCTCTTCTTGTTTAATAGACGGCTTTACACTTTAACAACCACCCATTTTCAAACAGTAACCATATGCCTCTTCTCAGTTCTCATCACTCTTCATTGATATTTTTTTTTTGAGTGTAAGAATTATTATATTATTTTAATCTGATGGCAAACAACAAGACGGAGGGGAAGCTCCAAACATCCAGTGCAGGTCAGGTCAAGGTTTTTGACATTGGACAGGCCCTCAGGTGTGAATGAATGATTATTTTGATGATTAGAATTCAATGCCTGAACCCTCTCATGTGGATAAATCAAAGTCAGCCCCTAACTGAGTCTCTGTTGCTTCTCTGCCTGTAAAGTCATTAATCCAAGAATGTGGCCCACAGGCTTCTCTCCTTCTGCTTTGCTCAGTAGTGTCTAGCTTCCTCTCAATCCACTCTCCACATCTCTTTTATTTGTTCTGATGGACTTCTGCCCATGGTTTTCACCCCCAGAGGATGAGTTACGTGTCCTGCTGGTGCTTTTCCGTGGGATTGTGTGTGTGGTGACACTGTAAATTACTATGCTGTGACCTTACTCTGTCTTGCTCTAAGGGCACATTCGCAGAATCTACCGGTCTGCTGGTGTGAAGTGTGACCTCATATTTCTTCTTTGACTTCACTCCAACACACTACTTATGACTGCAAATTGTGTGTATAAAGACGGATAAAGCAGGAATAGGCAAGGCAACTGGCTCCTGTCATTCCTAATCATACTTTATGTATAAATATCCACACTCCCACTGCCAGACTCAGACAGACACACACACCCTCATTCCTTTCTCCTTTTTCTCTCTGCTCCCTGTCTCCCTAATTCTTTTTCCTGCATTGCTCCCACCTCCCTCCTCCTCCTCCTCTGTTATCATGGCCTGGAGAAGAGTTGTGAAATTCATGACATTCAGATCTAGAGGGGCTGGGTGATGGAGGACAAGAATAGTCTCCCGAGTTCCTGCTGGAATCTGTCTGTCTTTGATGAGCGAGTTATACAATGTCAGCACCCCCGATAATCTCGCTCTTGCAATTTTTGGCTCAGAGAGAGAATCTCATTTGTTGCATTTGGTTACGGAACAGTGGCTTCCTCTGCAGTGCCTGCTTCTGCTCGATAACCTTATAACTGTACTGACCAGTACTGTGTGCACAACCTGAAATGGAATAATGGGCAGTGTCATAAAGATAAAAGGAGATAAAATCTTAATGCTTTGTTCGTGCTCTCTCCCACGCCTGCTCTCTTTTCTATCTGCTCTGAAACTCATCACAAGCAGTACACTCCGCTGCTTGAAAGGAAGAGTCTATCTTCTTAAAATTCAAAGTTGTCTGTGTCAAACAGAGCTCTCAAACAGCCCCCGAGACACTCAGCAGCTTGAGAGGAAAAAAAGTAATTCCTCTGGCTAACAGCGAGGGGTAGTGTTGCTCCAAGACAACTTCATTAGTCTTTCACCTTCCTTTGCATCTGGCTTCCCCTTCCCTGCTTATCATTCTTACATAGAACTCGGACTGCAGTGAGCATGTTGATTAGTCAGTTCTAATACGTGTTGCCATTTCTGCATTTAAAATGCGTCTGGGCTTTAATTTTATTTTAAAATTTGATTCAGTAATGGTTTGTGATGCTGCACGTCACTGGTTGTAGGCTTGTAAATATATTGTACTGAAAACGAGATTAAAAGTGCTTTTTGAAGCAAAACAAAATTTCATCTTATCCTGCAGAAATAATGAAAAGGAAACATGACTGTGGGCATTTCAGGCCACTGAGGCAGAGCCTGTTGTCCTTACGATCTTGTCAGGGGTGTAGTTGTGCGAACAGCTGGTAAATATTTAATGTGTCTGTGTCCTGCTTTGCTGTTCCCACAGGGAAAAAACTGTACAGTAACTATGTAATAGCTTCTTAGACCCACATAAGAAAAGCTGTTGCTGCACTTGAAGGATTACTGTCTGTTATCATCTAGAAAGAGGTAGAAGGGAGATGGAAGAATGTGTTTGGGCTCAACTAGATCAGCTAGTGTATTTTCAGGTTATGAATCAAGGCATCAGTCTATTGGCTACAGTTTGAACCTAAACTAATTATAAGTAATTTTTTTCATATAGATGGCTATGTCTTTCTTTCTGTTAGTCTGTCAGGTGGTCAGTTCACAATGAAATCTCAGAACAACCACTAGACAAATTGAAATTTTTTTTACAGACATTCACGATGCCTGGAGGGTGACTCTTACTGATTTAGCAAACAAAGACCTCTCAGTGTGGATCTCTAGAGTCCCAGAGCCCTTAAACTAGCGTCGTAACCCTTCTCAGACTGATCAATGCAGTGTAGTAGTTATTTTTCATGTCGTAACTCCACAAGCCTATTTGGTTTTACACGATCGTTTACCTTAACAATACAGTTATTGATCATTTAAAACCTGCATCTGTTTTGATCTGAATCTGTTTAGTATGACACACAAACCGAGAAATCAAGTGGGAGTTAAATATTTTCTCACAGCACAATAATTAAGGAATTAACTGCAGTGTGAATCATCAGACTACACCCTTTGTGGTTTTGTTGATAACATATTTTCTTTGACAAAAACCAGATATTGTAGGAAAATTTGTTTGCACCCACCATATTACAAGTAAATTTCCACACTGTGTTCGTAATAATTCTCTGTATAATTATTATTTTGTTCTAACAGCCAGCATGTATTTAACATTTTTGTAAGATGTAGTGTCTTGGTAACTACATCTAGCTTCTTTACTTTGTGCTGCTTTGGGTTATTTTATTTATCTACCACTGCAGCAGCAACGTGTTTCAGGATGGACTGAACCCCATCACACTGAGGGCAGCTCGTCCTATTGTCAGTCAAGTTCTCAAAGACAAGCCTGACCTGCTTAAGAGGAGTCCTTCAGTCAGCCTGCCTCAGCTAGTGAATGAAACCTCTAGAAGCAGACTAATTACTCCAAACTGACCTTTTCTTTCCAACTTGCCTCACACAAGTCACTCTTGCTAAATAGCTGTCTTTCTCTTCCCACATCCTCACGAAGGACATGTTTTGAGGAAGACAAGGGAAAAGCACCAGTGAAAAGAGCTCCTGTAGCTGAATTACTGCAGTGATAGACATGTGCATTGAAATGCATAAAGGACAGGCTAACTGTAAGCAACACCTGTATGGGATCAAATCACCGCCACAATGATTTTGTGCGTGTGTAAAAAAGATCTGTGCGTAAACTGATGTTTGTCCGTAATTACGGTTTGTAAAAAAGATTTGTCCGTAAAACGATGTTTGTCTGTCCGTAAATACGGTTTAAAACAGATTTGTCCGTAAACGTGATAAGGGCTGTGCAAAAATCACTAAGTGTACAGACAAAACGAGGACAGCTACA
>JAUYWH010000022.1:19710570-19723066 GCA_034779795.1 Ctenopoma multispine
GGCTTCCCTGCTTAGGCTGCTGCCCCCGCGACCCGACCTCGGATAAGCGGTTGATAATGGATGGATGGATGGATGGAGCTTATTTTAATTACTTTCTGTACTGACCAATGGTTAATCTATAATAATACATACAAATGATTTTATATATAGTATATATTGTATTGAGAATCAGCATCTTCAAAGTACTTTATCTTAAACAAATAAATGTAGTAAAAATGAAAATACTCAGCAAAGTACATTTTTAGTCATCCAGACAACTTTATCTGGATGACTGAGAATCTTTACAGTCAGCAAAGTACAGTACCACCTCTGGTGGTAAGTGCAAATAAATCAGTAAGTAAATTACACTTACTTATAATAAGACCTTTAAAAAGTAATATGTGAGTGTTCAGAGTTTGTTTTTGCTGCTTCCAAATGGTAACAAAAAGCTGTTCTTATACTTTAATGACAGATCTTCTTTTGTGTAAATGTAACTCTCTTGACATTATTATTCTGTCCAAATAGCATAAAGGGGATTTGTCAACTTTTGACAAATGTTTACTATTCGGGACACAGATGCTGCCCTTTTCCTCTCCAGGGGTTGCTTGTCACTTTTACTAAAGCTGAATTCAATTTAGTACAGTTATTCAAAAAGATTGATGGCTGCTCAGAGGTTGAATTAGTGAGTGAAATTTTGGTTAATTGCCACGCCTGTAGTTGCACAGGAAAAAGTAGCTGGTATGAGAGTAGCCTGCATGCAAAATAGACAAACTGATAACACATTATCAAAATATATTTATGATTAATTAAAAGAAGGAAGTAATAAAATGTCATATACAGTACTGAGACTATTTCAGCGCCCATGAAACCAAATGATGTTACTCTATAATACTACTAGAAGAGTCTGTGGGGTGCATGCAAGCCTCCTCAGATACCTTCTAATAATGTTCACTAACTGGAGCTTTACTGGGTACAATTAAACTGTAGCAACATAGACATCTAACATGGAAAAATACGGATGTAAAATTGGGTTAATAAAATGTATATATGACTTATATGAAGTCCAAGAGTCCAAAATTGATTAGTCATCTGACAAAAACTTAATCTGCAACTAATTTAACAATCGATACAGCTTCTCAACCGTGTGAATTTGCTGCTTCTCATGATGTGATAGTAAACGAAATTACTAATGACTTAACTTAAACCCTGTGAATGTTTTCTGTTTTCTGACATCTTATAGGCCAAACAATTAATTGAAAAAAGAACTGAACTTTTAGTTACAGCCATACAACTTAAAAACTCAGCGTCAAATACCTATAAGTTGTAATAATAACTGTGTCATGTGCCTCAACAGTAGAAGGAGGTGTAGTTGTTTATATGATGCTTAAGTTCTCATTCCTTACTGTTAACACCAAAACAGTGTATTGCTTGTGTCAGCAGGGGCATAATCACCAACCATTTCATTGACTGACAAATTAATATTTCCATTCTCACCACCCGGCACTACACACACAGCAAAAGAGCAGAGCCCTCATCAGCAGCCTGCATGATATCGGTGCTGGCATGTCAAATACATTTGTACAAAGTTGAGGTGAATCCAATGACAGAAACAAGTGCTACTACTGGTGTGCACTTTAAGAGGTTCATGGAATAACATCTTTCATGTCCGACACACTGCAGTGATACTGTTTCAGTTTCTTACATCATCCAATCCTCTCGCAATCAATTCTATCCAATATTTTAACAATAGACACAAGGACTGACATTGGAGAGGGGACAGACCGGGGGATGGGGGGGTGTTGGGGAGGTAGGAAGACAGAGATAGTCACAGACTAGTGAGCTGTGGAGCTGGTAGAAGCAGAAGACAAAGTCACTGAAAAGATCTGATCCTAATCAGTGTGAAGACAGCGACATGCACAAACACACAGATAAGACATGTTCTCAGGCCTGGTCTCACCACCCAGCTCCATCCTGCCACCCAGTGGTCTGGGCATGCTATAAACAATAGACCCAGTGCTCTTTAAAGAACAGTAAACGTTCAGTTTTTATGCTTCAGTCTTGAGCATCACGGGAGCTTAGTCTGGCGAGGTGGAAGATAAATGCAACGGCCTAAATGAGTGTTGCCGAACTAACCCCTGACATTGAAAAACATGCAGAGTGGAGAAGGGCATTGCCTGGAAGAAAACAGAGGGCAATGTGGTGAAAAGTGAAAAAGTCCTGAATCATGACAGGACTACTGCATGAAGACAAATAGAGTAGAAGTTCCACGTGATGGAGTAGTATTTTCTTAGACATTCTAAACTCTCTGTGGCATAAATAAATAAAAACTGAATAAGATACCGTTCTATGAATATTTTATAGAGGTGACAGTAAATCACATGAGATGTGCCTCAGTGTTGCCTTTGAGTGCATCCCAAACCCTCCTCAGGTAAATCTTAAATGGTTTGTGACGTTGCCCGGAAACTCATGAGACTAAGTAAGGGAAAAGAAATAATCAATATACCGACTCTCTGTCAACAGCAGATGTTTACAACACACTGTTTGTAGCACGTGCCAAGGTTCACACAAGTTTTTTTTTTTTTTTTTAGGTAGAAATGGTGACCCAGCAGTAACCTCGCAAGGAGTTGAAATTGAGTCTCACTGACACATTGCTATTGCATGCTATATTTGAACCAAACTTCAGTTACCTCTTTTCTCCTTATCCACTCGAAGGAGACTGTCAGAATAATGGTTTCAATTACCTTTATGCTATTTTCATTTTTATTTAATTTTTTTACGCATGAATGGAGACGGTGCCTGCGAATGTGCTGGCACGGAATGACAGTGGTAATTATTTGATTGTCTGAGCCCTGAGGAGGAAGGGATAAGTGGTGATTATCAGTAGATTGATTGCCCGCAACCAACTGTTCAGGCTTCTTCAACAATTGATCCAGATTTGAGAATCTGCTGTGCATTTCTATGCAGGGTAGATGGAAAGAGCGTTGATGGAAAGAGCGTGTCACAAATTCACAGTACTCCTAACACTCCATAAATACGATGCACTAACAGAGGCAAACAGCCAAACCACTTTTCTGGCTGCCTTTTATCTCCTGATCCCTATTTTTGTCTTCCTGGCACTTAATTTTACCTGTTTACCCTCTTTCTCTCTCTGTTATTGTGTTAACCATTTTCTGTGTAACGGGTCACCGTTCCTGTAACTTAATACTTGCTTTGTCACATTTTTGTGCTTTTTTCTTTTTTACATATTATTTATCAGTCTTCTGCTTTTATAGCAACTGTTACGGTTTTGATTTAGCCTCAACACTCTCTTCAAGCCATATTAGGCAATTGTTTTCACACAAAACTTAGACTACTCTTAGCTGAACCCAGTCCATACACAGGACTTGTTTCACCAACTTTCATATATAGGAACCAACATTAATTTACTGTCAATTTGTTTTTCTGTAGAGTTGACAAGAGCCTCTCCAGGACCAGAACCATATGGTGAGTTCTTGTCTTACTGAAATACAACCATGCGTTAGTTGTTTTAATGTTTAACTACACAGTCTCTCTTTCCAAATACTAAAAACTGTTTGAAATTCAAGGTACATGACTGTTTTCCTTTTTTACACAACCAACTATACTTTGAATTATTTAACCAACTTTAATCGCCAGCATGGTAAGGATGACATAGATGTGCTCTATTATTTATTCTGAGTCTTCCCATAGTTAAAATTGCACTGTATGTGCACATTTTATTTAGTGTTTGTTCCGCCCATGTTTACCTTTAGACAGTCGTTTGCTAAAGAAATGTTCTGTACTTGTACAGTTGACTTAGACTTGTCCACCAGTTTGATGTTTAGTCCATTTCTTGCTGGAAGATATTATAAGAGATTATAATGAAGACACTCTTCCCCACTTAGATATTTTCAAAATGGGCTTTTTTCAGAGGCTTTGGACATCTGCATAAGATCAGAATGGAGACTGTGGCGCTTTTAATGCTCCCGATTTAGCAGGTAGTCTCTCAGCATGGAGATAGGAAATATGTGGCTGTAAATACAAGGACAGGAGCAGATGGAGGGAGACGGGGAGCAGAAGGACGTGTGCAAAACCACCTGGACATGTAGGGCACATGGCTTTCAGATTGTCAAAGACCACAGAATGAGTGATAGTATGACTTTCGAGACATACATTTATTTTCCAATTTGTTAATGAAGGAAAGTTGTGGTTTGTTTGTGGTATCTGGTTTAAACTGTTAATTCAAGTCAGTGATATTTAACTATTATATTTGAATAATGTAAATGCAAATGTAGAAAATGTCATCATGAACACCTGATTTTTCTATTCAGTTTTGTATGGACTGACAATGGATATAGTCCATCCTTAAGCTGCATAAGAGATTGTGAACTTGACAGGGAAGGCTTAATATTATTAATGATTTGGGTTATTTTTATATGTCTCTGTGTCACACACTAAAGAAAAAGAGAATATTCTTTTGTTCAGAGGGATTCTGTCCTTTTGTTTACAAGCCTCTCATCCAGCGCCTCCTCGCCAGCAACTCATCAAATGGTGTTGCTTCATCGTTATATATCAAATGGGGTATAGACTAGTAAAAAGCAGAGTCATAATGCGTCTGGAAAGGACAATAGGAGGGTATATTGGACAGGGGAAATTGAAGGTGCGGTGATTATTTAGGCTAAACAGAGGAGAACACACTCACGCGTGCTGACTGAATTTCATTATGAGGATTCGAGTTTCTTTCTGTTGCAAATAGGTCTGTAGCGCATGCTAATGGTGCTTCAGGGTTGGGTTGAACAGTTACTAGCTATTCACAGCGCAGCTCTTTGATTATAATCACTGAGTCATTACGCCAGTTGAGTATTTCCTCAGTCTCAGGCTGAACTTCGATTACAAAGCCAAAGTGCCAAAAGCATAGTCAGTATAATTTATTTGTTTTGGCCTCAGAGAGTGATTTCTTAAGTCACTTTTTGTCTCTCAGTGCAGTTTCAATATCCAATATAACTTGATCACTTTAGGTTTATGGCTTTATTAAAGTTAATAAATGTGTGTGGCTCGGTTCATCTCTGTAACATAGCCTGTCAGATGGCTGGAATGGGAATAGCGCCATATTGGTGTGGTTTTACAGCAGTGGCTTCACACCACAGTGTCTGCCATGTGCCACCGCTTCAAATCTAGCATCCAGCCAGGTGTACATGTAGATGTGTGTGGGTACAAACACACAGTGCCCACAATTGTCCGCCAGCCTCATCAAGCACCATCATTTCCATCATCTCACACATGTTGCACAACACTTTTTTTCTTCATGTTGATGTGACTTGAGTATCACAGAATCATTTGGACAAGGAAGTGCTTTTCACGAAAGGTGAGAACACAGTTATTTTACTGAGCTAAACAGCTCAGAGCACAGTGTTCCAATTAAACACTCATTAACTTGATTGCTCTCGATAATGGTGGTGCTTATCTTCGTCAGTCTAAAGATCCTGCTGTGCTGAAACAAGAAGGCTAAAGTAGAGTGATTTTAAAAAAAATGTCACAGTGGATATAGAATTTTTCTAACAACTTGATTTTGCCCCAATGTGGGAAAGCATTAAAATGACATATTACAGTTAAAATTGCTGTTTGTCTGGTGATGAAACAAAGTGGAACAATGTGATTAGCATTTCTATTGTAATCTAACTCTAAATTAAAATAGTTTTTGATTAGCCTGTTTGATTAGGGACACTCCTGAAGGGGCTGGTGTCATATATTACATCTGTGCACAGCTGGAGGTATGTCTTTTTCCTTGTAGCAGTCTACTCTGAGCAGCAACACGACCATAAGCCTGAGAAACACTTTGACTGACAAGAGGAGCTTGGTGATAATGAAGTGATCCTTAATGTTGAAAGATGAGAAGGAGTGTGGAGAAGAGCCCTCTAATTGGGCGTCTGTGCCACTTCAGATTGCTGTTAGTGACCGGTCTCCATCCTAATATTGTGTCACAAGGAGAAAGCAAACAAGAAAAAGAGAGAAGCCAGCTGCAGCTCAATGGCAAGATGAGTCAGGACGTGGCAATGAGGGACACTGCCATGGCTGTCATGGGAGCAAACAAAATGATTTGAAATTATATATATATATATATATCGCACACGTTCAGTTGGACTGAGATCTGATGGTTGAGCAGGCCAGTGCATGAAACAGAATTCATTGTAATGTTCACTGAACCATTGCTGGAGAGTGTTGAGAGCCTGGTGGTGCACTGTGCTTCCAGGAGATCCTGGGGGTTCAGCCTTAGCACAAAGCAGTGAAAACAGCCCACACAATCTGACCAATTCAAATCAATTCAGTTTATTTTAATATACTGTATATTTATATATTCATCTCAAGGCACTTTACAGTGTAAGGCTTAAGACCTTACTCGTTCTTACTAAGGTGTGACGCGTTTATGTTTCCCTCTAAAGTCTTGTAGCAGCATCTGTAGACAGACATGGCTGTAATATCTGCCACACTCATCCCTATGTCCTTACTGCACTATTACCTGGGGTTGCTTCTTTTCAGATCAAAACGTGTGTCCAATCCATTATTAAAAACAATATATCAAATTAAACAAAGAGTTACCTCTTTGAATAATCAAAACTGAGATTGTTTTGCACAGCTACTTGTTGATAGAATGTCCAGCACAAAGAAGTCTTTGGCTCACTTGAGCCTGATAGTATAGACTGATCGATTTTTTTTACATAGATTTTACAGTCTAGTGTGTTTTGTGATGTCCTAAAACTATGAAAACCTACAACACAACCTATATCATTTTAATTTGAACCTTTTTCTGTGTCATTTGGAGCGTTTATCATAGCACTAATTGAAGTTCTCACTCTGGAAATTCTTCACTGAGCCAGAGAAGCCAGAGAGTTTTATTGTGGGCAAAAAGCACTGTGGCTCTGGCTTTTCATTTTTTATTTTTTGTTGTTGATGGACTGACTGTGTGCTATTTCAGCTGCATCAAAAGCAGGCAGTGAAGAGACCCCTGCTGCGACCCACACGGGTGTGTCCAGTCCTCAGTTAGTTCACAGAGGAAAACAGTATGACCCAATGCAGTTGCAATGTGGTCTACTTATGCAGGTTGTGCAGAGGGCACAGTCAGAGAGCAGTGTGGCGATGATGGAGGTTATTTCAGCAAATGGGGTTTGCCTGTTACTCAGTGCACCTGTTCAGTTAAATAGTAGCTTCTATGGTAGATACAGTAAGAAAAGAGATTTATATGTTTGGATCTTTGTAATCTACAGTCCACCCAGTTGTTATACATGAAACCATACATTTTTAACAGTACTAATGCTTGTTTTTCTGCATACTGTATGCTGAAGATACCCACTGTCCATTTACCTACATATTATTAAAAACACCAATTATAACATTACTCAGATATGCATCCACTGTACATCCCTCCCTGTTGTGCTTCATTAGCCTCCCAACATAGCAAAGACATTCGGCTAATTAACTGAAAGGCTCAGACTTATTGAAGGGGTAATGTTGCTTGTAGTTGTAGCCATTTACCATAATCAGGAGACTGACTCTGTGTAATCAGGCTCTACTACATCTTAGTTCGGGAGACACTTCAATTAGAGGCTGTACATACCTCACTGAGTGGAATGAAAGCGAACAATGGAGACTGCGATCCTTGAGGTGATGTGTCACTCTTACAGTACGTGCTCCATACGTATATGGTTTGCTCTGTGCTATTTAAGAGCATTTATAAAAGAAGTCTGTTCGTTCTTTGTAACACAATGACGTATGTAAAATCCTTAAGCACTTGCACAGAACAATGAACGCACTTCACTGTATGTGAGCCTTTAAACAACAAATGTTTTTTTAATCAAGGACATATGCAGGTTTCATGCCTTAGCTTTACCAACATATTGTCATAAACATAGGGCATATTCTCTATTTTAATTTGTATATCAGTATCTTATCATTCTGAGCACCCGTCTCTGCTTGAGTTCAGCTAGTGCTGTTTACTCTTTTTCTCTTCTCTTCATTTATTTTTTATTTTTTTGCTCTTCACTCAGCAGCCACTGCGCCCACCTGGAGCAGCTGCTGACAGCCCCACATGTCCTCATAATGACTCTAATCGCCCAATTAGTCACTGGGACACTCAGAAACACCACAGAGTGGGGTTAGGTTCAATTCTCTAACCGTTCAATCAGTTCACTATAAGGAAATCCCACAGAATCTAAATTTTGAAAACCCTATGTTTGAGGAAGGTTGTCTGATGTTAACGACAGAAATATCTGTGAACCTAAAGAAATAAGAAATAATCCAAACCTGCTACAAGACATCTAGCCAATAAAAGTAGTACCTCAAATCCCTCTGTAATACAGACATAACAATGTGACCCGCATGCTGTGCCAAATACATTTTTATGGCCCTCAAATTATGTCAACAATAATAACAGACTATTATTTTTGATTAATTTGAGTTTCATTTAATTATACTGTTCTGCTTCAAGAAGTGCTTTTTAAAGAAACGACTGCCAACATGCAATTTAGACTTCCCAGTCCCCATATCTGTGACTGTAAATGTGCCCAGTGCATGCTGGGATAGACTCTCCACCCACTTTAATTGAATATGATAAGCTAGACAGAAGACAAACAAATGGATATGAACAAACCAATTGTTGCTCCTATCAAGTTCAAAAGAAGAATGTGACATACAGAGTGACATTTGTTTATCGTTTTAAATCAGTTTTGTTTATTAAAAATGGAAAAATGAAACTTGATTTAGTGCATCCACATAAACTGTGTCCAGTGTAAATTGCATTGGATAACAATTAAGTGTAGTCTGACAGAAATCAAAGAGTAGTGTCGCTGAACTGTAGATGAGCCACAGCCCGGCTCACATTCAGTTTGGGTCCAGTTTTATCACTGCCAAAGTCAATAGAGAGGACCACCCACAAGACACAAGGTAATTATGAGGGCCAATGGGGTTCTGAGAGTGCGGGCAGAACAATGTTATTGTGTTGAAGAACTGCTTCCTTTCCCACCTTTCAAGCCGTGAGGGGAATGAAGGTTAAAGCCAAGTCCTGCAGCCTAAGGCTACACATGTTAATTAAATTTTTGATAGAAGATTATCTTACTCCCTTTTCATGCTTTAGTTTAAAGGCACCTGGGGAGTTTTCTTGTCAACAAACCAAAGTTATGTTTGCGTTTGGTGCTTCCATCCAAATAACTTGTGTATTCATGATGTGTAAGAAATGTTTTGAGTACATTTTTTTCTCATAAACATTTGCAAAGGCAATTCAAAAAAATATCCTGTTATATCCTGTACTGTTAGTACAGTACATGTACTAGTACATGTTGCTTGCTAGTAGTCTTCTGCTTCCCTACCACTGTTGACGTATTGTGTCATATTTTGGAAGGTTACCAAGACCAGCTCTTGATCAGCAGAGTAGCATGAAACCAGTAGCAAGATATAAAATACTCCACTGTGCATGTGTATGATACAATCAAAAACCCGGACCCACCACAGTGGTAAAACCATTGCTGCATAGTCCTAGACATGGTCAAATAACCCCACTCGAAAAGGGCAATTTTAAATACTTTTTGTGTTCATCATTGACACAACCTGGGGTTCGTTTTAGGTTAAGGTAACTGAGGAGAAACGCGCATTCACAGGAATACAGAATTCCCACTAGCAGTACTGCTGATTTGATGTCTCAGGGCTACTTTGATGGACTTTGTTCCGAATTTACACAGATGTATGCTTAAATTTAAGGATGAACTGAATAGACGCTGGGAGCCAAAGGTAATTTCATTACATCTGGCAAATGCATCCAATCAGATTCATGGATGACTCAAGAGTTGCTCAGTAAATTTACAGGTTTTGAGTTGATAGAGGATCAACAATTGCTTTGCATTTTTATAACTATTTCATCTACACCCCAGGCATGGAGACAAGAAAGCTCCCCCATACCTATCTGAAGGAGGAGAATTTCTCTGTGTTGTTGTCGTCATGTGTTTTATCGGCATCTCAAGGACAAGTTAAAGTGTTACCAATGCTGTTTTGAGAAGTATTCTCTGCAGTTCCTTGCTGTGTAAATGTTAAATTTAGTCAGGCTGCCTCAGGAGAGGACTGTGAACAGAGTGGGAAGCAGACAGTCACAGTGAGAGACGGAGAGATGGATGAAACTAATGAAATGAGAGATGGGGGGGAAGTCTCAGCATGAGATTCTCAGCATGACCCACATACAATTGCTCTTGTAATTGCAAAAGTCTGATTAAATTGACAATTATTAACTCCTGTGTACTCATTTTGGAAAAAAAAAATATTGATAATTTGTTAAGTCAACCTCGCACTGACCTGGTTTGACTCTCATTTGTTCTGCTCAGTGTTAGTGAGGATCCTTCATCATGAGCCTTGAACTAGGCAGAAAGATGTTGTTTGCACTTAACTGCCATGCATTTCCTGTCCTTCCTGGCTCAACACTACCTCCCCCAGTTAAGTGATAAATCTGGGACCTGTGCTAAAATTAAGAGGAAGGTTTTTCAGTATAACCTTGTGTGTAGTAAATAGAAAAGGAGGCTTTGTGGACCGCTTTCATTGTGTTGTAACGTTATACTCACCGAGGGTGTGGACTAGCCAACAGGTCACTGATCTCATTCCCTTATGGGTTTGTTTCAGGGCCTGAAACCTGACTTATTGATTCATACTACTTCCATTACATTTCCTCAGCTAAGTACTCCTGGTAGAACTACACTAAAGAAACGACTACTACAACAGTAACCTCAGCAATCAGCCAACAGGAGGAAAGTTGGGCAGTTCAGGAGCCTGAGCTCCTCTGACGCTGTTTTCTGGAATATGGAGCACGAGTGAACTAAAGTAAAGATGATGAATTGTTTAATATATATATTTATAGATTTGTGTATGTATAGAGTTTTGTTCTCTCCTGTGTGGGGACGGGCTTGTTTAAAAACGCAATGAGTGTTACAAAGCTGAGTCACAGCAAAGACATTTACAGTATGTGACACACTCTGAATCATCATTTTAATCTGAAAACAACTCCTGTTATGGATGTGAGTATGCTTGACTGTGTGCAGTCACACACTACACTGGACGTATACTGAATAATGACAAACAGGTCTTTGTATCTGTTGGGGGCACAGAGATGGACCTGAATAGGCATCAGGCTATTGAAATCCAGTAAATGCCTTTTAAGCAAGTCTACTTTGTTGTGACTGTGCATGTAATGCGTAGTGATGTCTTCTACTATCTTACACGTGGAGATTTAGCCCCCCCACCAAATAGGAAAATGTGATTACTCAACAATACATTGGACAGCACTGACCTGTGTTTATTCCTCTGTGGGCTGAGCAAGTGATTTTCCCCATTATGTATGAGTGTGCTATAAAATCTGCAGCATTTGAGAGCTTTTCAGCTAAATGCCTGCCACTAATGTGTCAAATAGACAATGGCATGGTTAGGCTAATTTCTGCAGGAGGTGTTTTATGATGCTGGAACGAGCCAGAGCGAGGCAGATAATACGACAGAGAAATCTGATGTCCCCCTTCAGATGAGGTAATGTCTCTTTTTTTTTCTTTTTTTTTTGAAAACTTTGCTTTCAAGCCTACATCCGGCCCCAGCATTTTGTCCTATTGAAGGAGCAGAATGTGTTATTAGGAAGCAGACTCACTGTGGCAAATGCTAAGCAACACCCACAGCTTGAATGGGCAGCTCTCTGTCATAGACAGATCAGAGAACTGAGGGGAGGTGGAGATGGAAAGAGAACAAAAGGGAGACATTTGGAGGAAGAGCAGGAGCTAGAAAGAAAAGAGTATATTTGCTAGCATAGAAAAAACTGACTGTAGAATACATGTGTGTATGTGAGAAGGCGGGAGAGAGGAAAACAGGGAGGGTAGTATGGAAAGAGAGGAAAGAGGGAGGGCTGCTCTGAGCATCATCTGACAGGAGAGAGGCTGATCTCCGACAGCAGGTGTTGGAGGACAGAGAAACTGAGTCAGGCACACGGAGAGAGTAATACGTACGTAAGTTGTTGAGGAGAAGAGACTGACCTGCAAGTGAGGCAGTGCTACAGACAGGTAAGCGTGGATAGAAATGCTGGAGTGAACTCTTTGATAGATACGTTGGAAAATAATGAGCTAAAGTCAATCCAAAAGTATGGTGATAACAGAGAGGAACATACTCAATAGAAACAAATAAGAGTCTGCTTGTTGTTTAGCTCGGTGCCCAGCTCCAGCCGGTCTACCCTGATCTTCTGTGCTTCACTCCGAACTTTCTCTCCGCATCTCTGTCTCCCTATCGGTTTCTCTCTTGTCCGCCCAGGAAGTGGCTGACTGGCATCTCGAGTAAATGTCTCTGCTTTCATTGTGCACTAGCTGCTGTACTTGATTAGATTAGTTGCTCTCTTCTAAGTGGACCTGCAAAGCTTAGGGGTTTATGTGTACTAGTCTGTCTCAGACTGTGTGTGTGTGTGTGTGTGTGTGTGTGTGTGTGTGTGTGTGTGTGTGTGTGTGTGTGTGTGTGTGTGTGT
>JAUYWH010000022.1:19723166-19802006 GCA_034779795.1 Ctenopoma multispine
GTGTGTGTGTGTGTGTGTGTGTGTGTGTGTGTGTGTGTGTGTGTGTGTGTGTGTGTGTGTGTGTGTGTGTGGTGCTGGAAGGGAAACGACGCAGCCAAGCAAAACATTACTCTTAAAGCATAAATATGATCCAAATCATTTTCGTTCACTACAATTCTTAGAAGAATTTAATCTTTATTACCCTGACAGGCAAAACCTGGAGCTGCTTCAAAGACTATGATTCAGAAAATAACATGAACAATTATGAAGCGGAAAATGTGCCTAAAAGTTTTCGCTTCACCAAAGCTAGTCTCCATTTCAGTTGTACTGAAGTAAGTCCAGGATCTGCCTTTGGTGACATTAGGAGAGGAACTGACGATGATGATAATAATGATGATGACCCTGCTTCGCACCATTACCGGTTTACACCCAGTGAAACTAGTGTACCAGCAGAAAATACACTAAAAGTACAGAGGGACAATCACTTCTTCTTTTCAACACAGAGTTTTGAGCAGCAGTCGCAGGCAGCTGCAGTCATGCTGACAGATTACAGCAGATCTCTCCAAAGTCTTCAGATTAACCTTGACATAAAAATGTTGTTGCCGACTGCTGATTAACGCAGTGGTAGGCAGTTGCTGTTTTCTTGTATCAGTGTTGGTGTTTGTGAGTGTATTTGCATAGGAAAATATCATTTGAAATATGAAGCCTCGTATCAATCACACATGTATGTGCATATGTGTTAGTACTTGCTGATTATATGTTGTCAGATATAATTACGGAATAACTGAGTAATCTGCCTTACTGCCATTACATTGGCTTAACAGAATTGGACAAATCCTTACTCATTTGAGCCATGGTTATAAAGCAATGGATGGCTCTGCTGATTTCTTTATTAAAGCGGGATGCCCCAAGGTTTATACACTAAGGGAAACTTGTGTGCCAAAGCCCTTTTTTTTTTAAGCTTTAATGGAGAAAGTTACCATTAACAGGCAGGGTTACTCTATCAGCTGCGCTCCATCTGATAATATCTGACTCTCCTTGTGGTGCCTGTGGCTGTCTTTTGTTTGCCAAAGAAACCGATGCATCTGTTGAGCTGGCACACATGCAGTAGTTACTGTATGTTCAGCCCACGTTTAGCCTGAGGTCAGGAGTATTTACTAGAAGAACCATTATAGATTTTTGCTGATGAGCTTCTGAGATGACAATTTAGATTAAATGCATTATTTTCTTTTCACCAACTCAATATTTAGTTTATATAGCATTTTTAACCTTATGGTGATTTGATTTTCTGCTGAAGTGATGAATATCTTATCATGATGATGAGACCCTCTGCCCAAACTTGTGGGGGAACATTTAATAAAGACAAATTATTACTGTCTAAACTATTGTTTTTTTTAAGATACTTATGTTTGTATGCATATCAGCCCATCAAATATTAAAACCAACACATTCCTATAATGATGTACTGGATTACAGAAACACCGTCTACTGTTCCCACATCAGAAAATGAAACTGCCTTTTTTTAGTGGTCTGTATAATGCATTGATAATGACCAGGTATGAGTTTAACACTACATTCTAAGTCTTGTCAGCAAACAAAACCTAGATGTGGATGTTTTCATTCCAAAGGTAACGACAAATATTTTTAGAGAAAATGCATGTTGTGTTGAGCACAGATTTTATGCACTTACTGCGAACACTTTCAGTGACTGTGACCCTCTCCATTCTTCGCTCTCATGCACAGTACATTACAGATCTGTCCTTCTCAAATTCATGTTTTTAAATTCACTTAGCAAAGAGTGTTGCGTGGCCCATTCGTATTTGCAGGTGCTGCTTAGTCTGAGCCATGATTGGACTTCAGAAAGCTGGAATTCTTATCAGAGCTCATGACCCAGCAGTCTGCAGAGACAGCTGCTGGCGAGACACAGGATTCATTGGTGGACTGAGTTTTACAATGCTTTGTGTCCATTTTAGAAACTTTCTGCTGCCAGAAATTAGCATAAAGATATATGATTCTATCTTGATAGGGATCGTAATCCTTTACAGCAGACAGGAGGCAAAGGGTCTGAAGGTGGAAGTTATCTTGTAATTTTCCTCACTGATGTCAACTGTGTCTCTGGTACTGTAGAGTACTTACTTTGGAGTTGCATGCAAACACGCATGAAAACTTAAAGCTACAAGATGCCACTTTTAAAAAATGTTTTTTTAGTAGATTTATGATAATAAAAGTTCTTGTGCGAGGTGGACCCTTCTAGCACAAACCCTGTGCATCACATACAAACGTGAAAAGGTATCTTTGCAGTTTAGACTGTTTCAGTATGTGTGAGTGGATGTGTTGATTTAGACTAGCAGTATTATTTTAGTCCATGTTTGCAGAGGGAATTTGAAATAGTTAGAAATATATATTTAAATGTTCTTTTTTATCACTCTCTTTACCGATTTTACTTCACTAATATGTTTCATCAGTACAATGCAGCTATAAACTCTATGTGTTATTAAACAAAGGACAAAATGTACTTTGGCAACTGGAACTCATCATTTGAAAAAGAAACTAGTCGGTCTCCCGAGAACTGCGTTCTCCTTCAAGATGACTCACGAGGTTGATAATAGTACCTATAATTTTCTGTAATTTTTGGCCAACATTTATTCTGTATTGTAGATTTTGGGATGTTTTTTTCTATTCAGAGAATATGTAATGTTGCTAGGTGACACATTCCCACAACAGCAGCTGTAATCAACCTCAAAAGTGGAGCTTTACGCCGTGTGTGCACCACAGAGCAAGACGCTAGGGCCTACCACAAATAAATGACTGCACACTCCACCCTTAGAAACATATCATAAGTGATGTTTTATTAATATTGGCATGAGCAATACATTGTACCCCACAGAGATAGGAAAATAATGACAGTGATACACCACTTTCCTTTCCTCTGTTTCTCTCTTGGCTCACTGCTTTCAGAAAATTGGAAAGAGTTAATCAGAAGTGACTGAAGACTGAACCTTTCACCTGGGATCATGTGTGGGCAGCTTGGAAATAGGCAGCCTAATGGTCATTGCTTAAGTTGTCTAGATAGATGTTTCTTGATGTGCCTCCAGTGTGTGCCAAAGTGACGCCGTGAACCTGCCTCCTGTGTGCTGTGAATAAGCTTAACATGCTCAGTTTTTAACTTATAAATAACGGAGCAGTTGGTTATCTATGTAACTGTAATTCATTGCAAGAGAATGAGACTTTTAGCAATTGCTATTATAAAATGAATAAAACGTTTTATACGGGAATTCTGGCAACCAATATTCATTAAGAACTCTTTTAATCTACATTATAAAAATACAACAAAGAAAGAATTGCACCTAGTGAAATTAGTGACAGAATAGCTACATACAATTTATTACTATAACCTTAGTATTAACTCAATATCTCAGTCAAGTCATATCTAACAGTATCATTGTGTCATGTGTCAGGATGGTGGTATTTGATGATGTGTACTCACTTTGATCATCACAGTGTGCCATCTTCAAATCTTTCCTGGGTCATACTTAGCTTTTCCCTCGTTACCGGATACATTTCTGTTATTTGCCCTGTAAATCAATGCAGTCGTTGTATAAACACACACACAAAATCACAAATATACTATAGTATAAAAACCACAAAAAAATTATTGATCTGTTAATTTTTTGTTCCACTTCCTCTTTTTTTTTGACACTCCCTGCCCAGCGACTTTTTCGCTTCCTGCCGGTCTCTCTGTCTGTTGGTAATCAGGTAAGTAATAACACCTGTAAAGGGGATTATTTAGGAGGCCTGTCTACCCTGTATCTTCACCAGGTTGTTGCCTTCACTACATGGGAACGCTGCAGCACAGCCTGGTATTGCCTGCGCTGACCTCTTTCATTAGAAGAAAACTCTTATGCACCAGCAGTCTCCTGACTCCAGCTACTTTTTGGTTCTCTTCTGATCACTCGTCGGGTTCTTTCTGTCGACCCCAGACCTGCCTTAACCTTCATCTCTGTGAGTCCCCATCTCTCTCTCTGTCTAATCTGGACGTCGGACCTGGAATTTATTATTAAACTGCGGATTTGGATTCTGTCAACTTTGAGTCTTAAAAGTGAATGGACTTTATATCTTTTGACTTTCCTCCTTCCCCTTAAAGCAGAGTGCTTGTTCTTACATTAACCCGTGTTACTGTCACCTGCTGTTGGCCATCTTGTCCACTCGCTTACCTGCCATGCTATTCATCTGTCATCGGGCGTCTCGTTATCTCACCTAGTCGCCTACCAACTTGTTTGTCTGCCTCGGTCATCTAGTTCACCTTCTCCCATTTATTCTGTATATTCACCTCAGGCTCGTCTCCATCATCCACTTACGTGTATCAGACGAAGCAGCAGTCTAATCTGTTACTGTGTCTGACATCACCTTCTCTAACTACAGTGAGCTACACCATCGATAGCGGCCCCAGTGATCCCTCCAGCTCCACTTTTACAGTCTGTTCAGTGAACCTTCTTAAACTGATCTCGGCTGCTTCTTGGGTCCAAATTCTGAAATCCATCACACCAAGCATGTCGTTGGCATCAGACAGCATTCATCTTTGTGTCTACTGAATCTTCCTAAATCAAGATTTTTTTTTTTTTTACACTTTTCTGCTTTGTCTTTCATTATGGGTGTAAGTAGGTTTACATGGGTGGTTTGACAGCGAGTGATGATTAATTTACTGCACAAAAGGTGAAACCTGAGCAAAGACAGATCACTTTAAAGGAAATTGTCTAATATGCTGACCTTAGTGTAATAACTGTTTTGGAAACCGTATGGTGCCCTCGGACAGTTAAACAAGCAACACCACACCTTATACAGATTTCTGATGCCGTTTCTTTGTAGGCAGAATTAAATGCATCATTCTTGGCTGAAAGCATCATATCTTCATTGTGTTATGGCTCCAATATTTGGAAGATGTAACAGTTCACTCTGCAGAGAAATGTCAGTTCTTAGAAGCTGAGAATGCTGCGGGAAAAATCTGACAACCTCATTCAGTCATTTCCCTGGTTTCAGCGGAGATCAGAGGCAACAGAACAGTGTTCCTGCTATGGCACAAATAGATTTCCTAACCTCAACTCCAGGTCAGCTGCCTGTTGTCACAAAAGTGCAGCTCCATTTACTCGAACTTATAGATTCTTCAGAGCTGTTATGCGCCAGGTGTTTTCAGACGGAGAGAGCTATAACATCTAATAATAGCCTGTGTTGCAAAAGGAAGCCTAGGCTGTAAATAGTCTTATTTCAACCTCCCCACCTTGAAACCACTGTGATGTGTGCCAAGATGGCAGAATGGAGGAAATATGTGAGTGTGGGTGTACAAGTTTCCACCAGTTTTCACTGCATTCTCACCAAGAAATCAGATTGTCCTATTGTTCTGTGTTTCTTTTGCTTCTAAGCAGTGTTTAGAGATGCCCTCTGCTACAGGTTTGTGAACAGGATGCGTGCACAGACGAGCTGCCAGGTCTTGCAAGGGACTGTTGTGTGAGACAAAGAGTGAAGTAATATGCCGTGATCAGAATCCTGGTCAGACTCGTAATTTACTCCAAAACACAGAAAGAATAGAAGAGGCTGATGGGAACGGAGAAAGGAGGCGAGGGCAGCGGGTTAAGAGATGGAAGCTGAGCCTGCTGTTTTCTCCTGCTTTGTATCAATCTTTGCTTTGTTCTCGTTTCTGTACTTCTCTCTACACTTCTGATCTCTTCTGTTTCACATTCTTGCCTCTAATCACAGTCATCTCATTGCCTTCAACCCGTTGTGAGGGTTTTTCACAAAGGACAGGAAGTTGTTTTTTTTTACTACAGAATAAAGAAATACTCTCAGGACAGTGGCGTAATATTGTGAATGAAGTAAGACTTGATCCGATTCAATGGGAAGGGTTGATTGCATTACATTATCCTGTGCTCCTATTGCTCAAATGAGAAACCCAAGGCCAGCAATAACTTCTCTCTCTTTCTCTTTCCGTCTCCCCACCCCTCCATCCCCTCTGACTCACAGGAAACAAGATGGAAGGATTCCTCGTGTCTCTGATGAAGTAGAGCGCTCACAAGCACACTCTCACCTTCCATTTCCTCTTACATCATTTTCAAAGGTAACATAAGACTTAAACCTGATGTTGCTCTCTTCTCTGATCAGGTTTGTGAAGATAGAAATGCTGCAATTAGAAACTGAAGCAGTGCCAAAAAAATCCCAGCTAATAAACTAGAAACTGAGAATTATAACTTTCAAAGACTGATCAAAATCATGTCACACAATGGAACTTTTCATAAATATTGGCATTTTACTAGGGCATGGTTAATTCAGCTAATAATTACCTACCTTATCTGTCTTTCCTGATATGTCTGCTGTGAGAAACGGTTGATATATGCTGTACGGTACTGCAGATATCAGTTCTTCCAGTGACCCTACAGCCCAGCCTATTTAAAGATAAGGTTTTCAATATATGCAGCATATAATAACACGTATAGGTTATTAGCTACCTATGGTATAGATCTATATTGTTCAATAGAGGAAGTAATTAAAAACAGTAATCAAATTAATATATTTGACATTGCATATATATACTATAATGCCAAAAGTATAGAGACACCCCTTCAAATCACTGATTCCAATGCACAAAGCAAGATCTATAATACAGACATGGATAAGCAAGTTTGGTGTGGAGGAACTCCACCCGATAAAACTCCTTTAGGATAGATTAGAGTGGAGACCGCGAGCCAGGCCTTCTCATCCAACAATCAGTGCCTGACCTCACAAATGCTCTCCTGGAAGGATCGTCAAATATTCCCATTAACACACTGCTAACGCATGTGGACGACCTTCCCAGTAGAGTGTGTGTGTGTGTGTGTGTGTGTGTGTGTGTGTGTAAAAGCAAGCATCCCAATACTTTTGGCAGTATAGCACATGCCGTCTACGTCAGTTAAATCCCAGTGTCATTTTACTGGGGAAGTCATGGTAGTTGTAGATATGGGTTGAAGACTCTTGATGAGCCTATTGGAAGGACCATTTGGACAAGCAGCTCTGATGAAGCTTGGGATCAGTGGAGTGCAGTGACTAGCATTGATCTGACACTGAAACGACAGCTGATAGCGGCAGTGGCAGCAGCAGCAAAAGGAAGAATTTGAAGGAGGTTGTTATGAAATCTCATGCGGCTGATGTAAAACCCATAGACGTCCTTAATCAGCTGAATTGGAGTGTAAATAAATACACGAAATATGAAATAATTCTAATAAAGTTGAAATTAGTTTCATTTGTCCCCCTTTGGTGCGCTATGTTTGAATAAATGCAAGGGACTCACTTATTCAAACATAAAATGCAGTAGCCTGATTTAAGAGGCAAACACATTGTTGGTGCAATTTTCTTCATAGCAACGTAGTCAGTCTAATTCTTTCAAGAAGATTATCAGATCAATATTTGGAAATGGTGGTGGTTAAAAATCAAATACTGATGTAAGTCCAGTATCCACTGGCTATTGAGTTGCTATTGGCATTGAAATAAAGTTAGCAGTTCATGCCTCCCTTCATTGCATCTGTGCATTTTAATTCATCATTTATTTAATATCCTTCATCATGTCCTTTAGCTCTTACACCCAGGTGAAAGGTGCCCCTGATGCCCCCACCTTTGCTAGCACAGTTGGCAGGCTGATGTGGTGCCTGACAGAAGGGTCTGTGGCCCCTGTCACAGGCTTCTGTGACAAATATAGATGTGCAGCATTTGTTACTCTTTAATACCACAAGAGGCGCGTTGGGGTTATTTGTGGCACACATGCACTAGAAATGCAACGTGCAAGGGATTATTAATATGTGGGGGTCATACAGAGCTCTAGTGTCATTACTAAAGATAACAGAGATAACAGAAAAGATTCACACAGTGGATGTTAGATCAGAAAAAGGCGGAGAATACCTCAGATGAATGCGTTATACTGAATTTAATATAGTAAACGGTGCTGAAGGGGTCTTTGTATTAGATGCATACTAATGAGCTATTGGCCTGTAAGTTGTAGTGTAATCGTTGCACATAGACGTGTCTCAGAGCTTCTTACTTTGAAACTATAAAGATTTAATCGAGACTCTTGTGAGTCAGGCACCTTGCTGCTACTCTTCAACACGCAAAAGTCAGATATTCATTCATATATGAGGTTCCTTACATATCATTATGATAAATATTTAATTCACTTTGTCTTGCACAGGAAATTCACAGAACTCGCAGTTGTCTCCTATCTTTAACGAGATGCTGCTACATATATGAAAAAAGTTAAGCATGAAGTACAAAGCTTTTTTTGGGCCTTGTAAAGTCTGTAAGTTTGAAAATGAAAAGAAATTGGAACTGTAGAGTTGGAAAGAAGTGAGCCAATGAGGACATAATGAACCATCGGTAGATGAGCTACATTGTGGGTAATGTAGAAGGCATGAACTGAGAGAGATCTCTGACATATGTCTGAATCTGCTGCATCAATTGATTCTTCTTCTGTCTCTAATGAGTTTGATGATATTATAAAAGTACAATATATGCTTGTAATGTGTTGTGTAATGTGTCTTTATTCTGCTCAAGTCAAGTTCAGCAGAAATAAAGAGGTACTAATGGATTTATCAGCTTTATGTTGAAGGCCCACGCTATTGATAACACACTTAGTTGATGATAATGCATCACAGATACAGTTCCCTAAAGATGTTTAATCAAAATGCAAATAGTGTGTTGTGAGGAGAGATACAGTGTCTCTCTACCTAAAATGATTGTTAGCTGCTTTTGCTCGAATGGAAAACGGAGACATGCTGCAGCATACAGAAAACTCAGCTGCAGTTCTGTAGCCCTTAACCTCTGTGGCAATCAACCAGTTCATCTGGTGCGTTGATGGGGTGGAAGGGTCCATCTGTGTGAACCCGCTTGTACGTCCATGTTCCCCAGGCCTCAGTGGCCACAGCAAGGTCAGACGAGGCTCTGCAGTGGACACTGATGCATTTTCTCTACCTGAAAAGATAAGCTTCTGTGCCCATTGATTGGCTCTCTTTGAAATGTAGCTTTCCATTTAGCTGGATTGCCTTTGAGGATGCGGCTAACCTGAGAGTGTAAATGGAAGGAATGGGGGGCGCGTTGCGTGGGGATATTGCCTTGCATGCAAATCATTGACAATTTGTATGTTGAAATTTAAATGAGGCTCAGTATGTGAGGATTTAATGACGTCCCAGAGTCTGAGCTATACTCCTCAGCTTGCAGGCTGAAGAGAAACATCTGGACTAAAAATGGATGGATACTAATGTCCCTCAAATGTATTCGTTCACATACTGTATTGTGACTCACTTAACCATTCAGCCAGCATATGCACAAAGTCGAACCTTTGATTCTTTTCACTTGTTTATTTGTGGTACATATTGTTCCATTTGATCACACCACATAGTGTAGTCACTGAAACTAGGCAGGACTGTACGACAGCAGGTTGAAGTTGAAACACTGCACTCACCAACGCAGCTTTGTAGTCGGCATCCTTCAATAACTGAATCAATGTCAGGGATTCAAATATAAATCTGAATTGTAAGTAATACCTCACTGACATTTTGCCATCATTGTAACAATTATACATGATTATCAGGCAAGTATGCAATTAGTATTCAGCTTACTTATGCAAATGTTCTCAAATCCCAGTTTGGCATTCAGCTAAAGCCAGTCTAGGCCTGAGCAAACGCAATACATTTCAAGTAATGAAATGTATCCTCAGAGTGAGACATTGTTTCAACAACAGTCTCATCCAGTTGCGGTGTAATACTACTCAAAGTTTCCTCTGACAAAAAAAAAAAAATCCATATTGTGTGCACTTTTTATTCAAACCTTAGCCAAACCAAGCTATCCACTCGTGTGTACTTCACATTGATTTTCCTCAAGGGAAATCAGCGCAGACGGTTAGTGTTTTATCTTCTATCGCAAAATGAAAAACACTTAACGTATATGGGTAGAATCTGCCCTTTTGAAAGCTTTCAGTAGTGTTTTTTTTTAGAAGTAGGTCATTGCTTGTTGATATCTGATTTTGGAAGTGTGGCTGATGAGAGAGCAGCGTGGCAAAGACTCTGCTTTCACAGAATGACAGTTCCCCTTTTATCCCACAGAGCTTTCCTTGTCTTTTTATCTCTTCTTCCCTGCTCTGTTTCCCTCTGTCTCTTGTGCTTTCATGTCATACCTGTGCTTAACTATGCACAGACGATTTCTGAGGTGCAGTGGTTGGCTATGCAGACCATCAGGCTGTGGCATCTGCATATGCAGGGAACTGGGCTGCTTGCCTGTCTCACAATGTATCCCCTGGTGGATGAGATAAGACCTGGAGCTTTTACATTGTTGTTTTACTGCCAAGGACATGATGCAGTGAAACATACTTCCTGCATTCACATATGAGTACCAAGACTGCCTCACTCATTTATTAACTATTGTGACTGGTTTATTACGGCTACTTTACATTATAAAGAAACAGTTGTAAACATATCCTGGCAAGAAAGGGTTCAGAGGGATCAATAAGTACACTACAAGTATAATTAACCTAATTATCAACACATGCAGTAAAGCATAAAAACATAAACTGTTAAATTTATGGACATTACCACATTTATCAGGTTTAAAGCCTGACCTGTTTTTAAAATATGCCTCTCTGTAAGGGATGGGGAGAAGTGATTCTGAGGTGGAGGCTTGAGAAAAAATAAAATAAAAGAAAAAGGGGAAGTGAATAGTCTCATATTATGAGATGGTAAGAAAAGAGAACTGTGCGGTTTGTCATGTCAACATGTAAGTGTGTGTGCTTGCATTGAGAAAACATGATAGTTGGGAGGGGTTCCTCCTATCTTCCGATTCTCTACAGAACAGCTGTATATGTCGATGGGAGGGTAAGAAGTATGAAAAGAGGAAGGAAGGGAGATGATATCCCCCTATTTCAGCACATGCTTTAGCTCACAGACTGTATAGATGTGCAGAAGGACAGCTTTTAAGTTTTCTCGCTTAGATTATCGCCTGAGCAACAGCAAGTGCCATTGTCAATCTCACCCTGTGGCTGACAGTGACATCAGCGCGCTTGCTCTTCTCAGCTTCCTCCTGCACTCGTACTTGTGGAATGATGACTGAGCTCAGGATGGTTAAGAATGGCTTGCTGGATGGACTGCTCAACAGTCCCCCCAGTAAGCCTTTCCTCAAGAGACGATGCTTCAGTGATGTGAGTATTTTTCATTTGCTGGAAGTGAGAGATTCTTTTTGCTTTAGTTTTTGTTGTTTACTCCTTAAGGAAGCTTGGAGGTACTGATCTAAATGCTCTGTCTTGTAGATTGGTAGACACTGGATTTTTGTATAGGTAAATAAATACTCCATTATTCCAAGATCTGTTTTTAGTCCTGTACTAATAAAATGAACTGACCGATGATAAAGTGCCTGCTGTACATATTTTCTTTTTTAGCCTTTGATAACATGCAGAACAATTTTCTAATTCTGTAATGATGCTATTTTCATTAATATATACTTTATAACAATTATGGGTTCTGTTTTCCTACATAATCTAGTAGTTCTCCTTTCTCTGCGAAGATTGAGCACTGTTGTTGTGGTTTGTGTGGAGTCTGCGTGGTTCACTGATAATCTGGTCAGCATAGGAAAATGTTTGCTGATGTTTGTTTTGCAGTCAGGAGAGTAGCATCTCCCTGAATATCATATGCCACTGTTTATTTTTACATGCAACAATAGACTGAGGCTATCCCTTTGGCATTACTAGGTCAGGTTCAGGTGTGTTTGAGCAAGTGTGTTTCATGGGTGATGATATGTGCACATTTAAGTGTACAACTATATTTTAGTGCATGCACATTCGAAAATGTTTATATGCATGCACTTTTGTTCTTTCCTCTGGTTGTGTGTGTGTGCGCGCATGTATGTGTGTGTGTTTAGCAAGCCCCTCAGTGCCCCTCAGTAAATTTGATCTGTCATGTGGAAACATAAGCTTGGCACTTCAGTCCACTTGTGTTACATGGTGCACAGAGGGCTCACCCCACAACGAGCACTGCAGTCAGGGCTCCTGTGATCATCTCTTCCTTCATCTCAGGTTGGAGCTGCTTAAAACCCATGATGTGGCCTCTGCAGATTAGAAATGCATGCCTGCGGGTGCTTTCTTCTTCTTTCTAATTGGACAAAACTCTACATTATGTTCTGCAGCAGCTTAGTCAAGGTGTTATTATGGTAAATCCAAACCTTTGTCTAATGAGCAGCACTGGTATCAGTGCACCACCTGGACCCATGCTGATTACAATACATCAAAACCACGTTTGGCATGAAGTTTATTTTATTATCTGCCTGTTGCCTGACAGGTTGAGCGATTCTCATTCACACATTAATGTGACGGTGTGTTTCAGAAACCAAAGTGTCTTCCAACTAATTTGGCTGTTGCATGTCGCCAGATCAGCTGGTGGCTGTAGCAACAGAAAGAGGCACCATGGAGCTTTGAGGCTCATTTTCCCCTAAGAGTCAGTTGTTTACAGTGTGTTTGTCTTCAAGCGTGGAGGAGCGATTCTCCTGGCGTTGAATAGAGACTCAGTGAGATTGGTGTCAAGTGGGGTGGGGGATACATTAGGGAGTGCACTGTGAAGTATGGAATTAGGGGATGTCAGAGATTCCTGTGTGAGGTGTTGAGACTGCACATCCAGCTTTCCCAGTGAGCAGAGATGAATGATAAGTGAGGTCAACAGGAAAAGCATATTAACACTGCTTTACAAACTATCAAACCCATGTCCCTCTTGGATCTGTGTCAACTCTCTCCCCCAGACCTCGGACCTGTTTGCCATGATCGAGCGGATGCAGGTACAGAAAGTGGTCTCCTGGCTCTTTCGTCTTTTTCTGTTTGAACTGAACTGCACTCTTTCTATATGACTTTTGGCAAACACTATCCTCAGAATTTCACTCACTTTGGACATAAAACTGGACTAATGTTTCTCTGCTATTTCTGCTATTTTTGTATTTCTGATCACAGCCCTCTTGCTGCCCATGTACAGTACGTTTTTGCTATGTTTTTTTGGTTTATGCAGGAGAGATGACCTCAGACCATTATTAAAACTCTAATGCTTGTGAAGGTTTTCTATTCACAACTGAGTAGTTAAATCTGCATCATCAGATGTGTAAAATGTAAAATGCTATGTGTTTCATTTTACTCTTACATGCATAATCTTCTCTTCTGTTCAGGTGTTATGTGTGATACATATTAACACATTTATCTTGGCCCAAACCGTATTTATTTTGTTTACCTTTGGTTGCTAAGCACAGGAGCAGAACATCTGATTTGCAGACAACTGTAGAAAGCGAGGTTGGGAAACAGAAGCGGGAGAGCAGTGTTGGAAGAGAGAATTCAACGAAAGCATTTCTATTTTTTCATTAATCTTCCTTAGACCTAAAAATATGCTTCATATTTGAAATGTTGAAAATCTTGCTGCAGGGTATCACTCACCGAGGGGCCACTGATCAGAAAATCTTTGTTACCAATGTCTCTCTGTGCTTTGGGAGCTGTCAGTAGTTATGAGTCAGCAGAATAAGAATAAACAGAGTAGATGGAAAGTCCTATTTTGGCACTCTGTGGCCTCTAAGTGGAATTGTGGTTAATAATATCTGCAGTTTGGCTTGGCAGAATCACCTTCCTTGTTCTCATGAACCTCTGCTTATGTTGTTCAAAGTCATATCTCTCTGCTGTAGATAGACTTCTTTTTACTTCCTCTTTCTGTGTCCTGCTTGTGTTATGTAAATATGAATTATTGCACAATACATTTCATTGAACTTGCCAGTAAAAAAAATTCTGTTTGTGTTTTTGTGCATCCTTACATGTGTATGAGTCTGTTTGCAGATAATTCACCTGCTCTGTTGGTATTCTATTTTTTTTTCTCTTGTTCTCCACAGGGTTGCAGAATGGATGAGCAAAGATGCTCCCTCCCACCACCCCTCAAAGTAAGTTGCAAATTCTCATATGTCCTCATAGATAGTCTGGTAATGGCAGAGTTATAAGCCTTTCGTTATCAGCTGTCAGACAGGCTTTAGGATGCTTACAGGGTTAGGAACTCAACGGGGACTAGGACTGCAAAATCCTCTCCTCTGCTATGTATTACCTAGAAAGGCTAATGCAGTTGGCATTGACCACTGGGAGATCATTTCAGCAGGAGGTTGATCCACACAGTAGATTGTAATCATCAGAAAGAAGAATATTAAGCCATCTATGAATTATGACAATGGCAATAGATGATAAAGGTTAGGTTAATCACACATTGAGGAAGAGCAATATTTTTAAGGTTTTTCTTCACCCTTCTGGAAGACTTTCCATGATGTATTTGAAATGTGCTTTAGTGCATTTGTGAGATTGAGCACTGATGGTGATAGGTTTGTGGACAGAGACATACTTTGGCCATATGCTTTAGTGTACCATGACATCGTAGTTGTATGGATAGCCTGTTATTTCATTACTTTGGCCCTAAATGGTCCAAACAGAAGTGGCATGGTGGTGCAGTGGCTATCACTGTCGCTTTGCAGCAAGAAGGACCTGGGTCCAAACCCATGGGGCGGCCGTAAGCCTTTCTGTGTGGAGTTTGCCTGTTCTCCCTATGTCTGTTTGGGTTTTCTTTAGGTATCTCAGCTTACTCCCACTGTCCAAAGACATGCATGTTAGATTAATTGGTGGCTCTAAATTGCCCATAGGTGGGAATGGTTCTTTCGCTACATGTCAGCCCTGAGATAAACTGGTGACCTGTCCAGTGACCTGCATGGTTAGGCTCCAGCACCCGCGCGACCTTTAAGAGGATAAGCAGTTAGGATAATGGATGGATGGTTGCCAAACAATTTAACCCACTGACACTGTACAGTACAATACAGTCTCGTGTTTACAATACAGCTTTAGGCAAATGAAAAAGTGCAATATGACGTATGTATGAATGAAAAAACAGTGTTTAGGTACTTATTTTTATTCCTTTCTCTTTATATATTTATTTATCTTAGCTTTTTAACTAGAGTGATTGTGTTTTATTCTTGCACTGGAAAGCTGCACCTTAATTTTGTTGTACAATGTCTCATTGCTACAATGACAATAAGGATTCTGATTCTGGTGATCCTCTGACGTTTCCTTGACAGTGGCATTATTTTTTAACTATGAATTCACTGCCAGAGAATTTGGTGCATACATTTGTGGATTTGTGTAAGGGTCTGTGATTTACAGTTAGTTCACATACAGAAAAAAAAAGCTCACTCGCACTTGTTGTCACTCCTGTAACATAAATCCAATAACTTGAGTAAAGGAGCAACTCAGCGAATGTTCTGCTGGGATGATGAAAGGCAATGAAGAAAAGTACTATAACCGAATTTGACAATTTTGTCAAAGAACCAACACTGAAGGTATGACTAGAAGTGGTTGTTTGTCAGACTGACTGAAATTACCTTCTCTGCCTGCAGACAGAAGAGGACTACATCCCTTATCCTAGCATTCATGAGGTACTAACAAAGCAAATAACCAATGCTATACACTGTTAAAGTTGCAGAGAATTGTAATGCAAAGGTATTTCAAACACCAACTATTAGTTACTAATCAGTATTCTTTTTGTCCGTTGCTGCCAGGTTCTGGGTCGCAGCAGCCCATTTCCACTTATCCTGCTTCCCCAGTTCGGGGGCTACTGGATTGAGGGGACCAATCACGAGCCTAAAGATCCACCGGAGACAGATCAACCTCCCTGTCTGACCAATCACGTCAAACTAGAGACAAACAGCACCGCTAAGATATACAGGAAGCATTTTATGGGCAAGGTGATGATTGGGGAAAAAGGGGGTTGGTTTCATAGTAATCAAAAGTAGTTGTTCTAGAATCTTAAAACATTTTACAATATACAAACAGACCATATATTTAAATAATTGCCTGATACTGGTAATCATTTCCATCATCAGGTGAAAGTTTAACTTTCATGCACGAGCACAAGCTAAACTAAGAAAGTGAACATGGTAAACAGAAAACGTTAGTGTGCTAAACGTCATCATGTTGGAATATTAGCATGCTAAAGATGTTGAGACATTTCCCTCTAAAAATGGTTAAACAAGTATTGACGCACATGTAGAATTCAGTTGCTTTTATAATTAGTTTAGTCTTTAGTCAAATGAGGACAAAAAGTTGTCGTCAGTTTGAGGAAAACACTATTCAGTGTTGTCCTACTTTACTAAGAGAAAGCAAACTGTGAAATACAGCGAATATCTAATACCTGTGTGCCTGAGCAGGTGCATATGTAAAATATAATTAAAAGTATAATTGTTGGTAGCCTACATTGTAAATTGTTTCACACTGGTTCCTCAACCACATTCTTTAATGTTCCAGTTTTTACCACATGCTATTTCTAATTTATTATAGCAGATTTTTATTATTGTGTCACCCTCTGTCGTTTGCTGGAGGAGTATTCTTTCTTGCATTAAAGTCTCTTTTGCTTATCTGCCCTCAGGAACACTTTAATTATTACACGATGGATGCAGCCCTGGGCCATTTGGTCTTTTCCATGAAGTATGATGTCATTGGGGATCAAGAGCATCTGCGCTTGATGCTTCGGTACAGTTTCTTATTATTGTTATCTCTGACCTGTTTTCTCTTCCATTTGTGCCTATTCTTTTTTTCCTTTCACTCTCCTCCTCTCCACCATGCCTTCAGTTTTCTTCGCCTTTATCTTTTATCCCTTTTCATACATTGAACCTGCATTGAACAACTTGACTTCAAATATTCATGTAATACAGGGATTTTTGCGATTTACTAGCTTTCCCAAACGGAACAATTCAGTATAGAGTATTTTCACACATTACTGGCCTGTTGTGAATAGATTATTTATTGCTCAAAAGTACTGTTGAGTTGCCTAAAAAAGAAACAGAGGAACTTCTTACAGGTTGCGTCTGTGGTGAATTTAGAAATCTTTTTTCCTACTATTGCTGACAATGGGCAGGGCTGCAGGAAGGCGTGACCCTGAGAGAACACCCAATACATTTTCTTCAATTAAAGAAATGTGACTTCACATGTCTGCCGCCTATTCTACACTCTGGGAATGCCCAGGCTACTTTAGTTGAAGGATTGCAACATTTTGTTGAATGTATTCACTTCTCTTGCACGATTCAGTCAACGGGGTTTTTTTTTGTGAAGTGTGTTTTCTAAAAAACTTTAACTGAGGATGTGTTTCATAACACCCGACCTGGTGTACATCTGTTTAATCAAGCACAGTTTGTTTTAATTATTTTTTTCACCTTTATTATTACTTATTCTTTTAGCATATCATACATTTTAATGCCCCAGAAAGTGTTATTCTGATTAGCCATTTATGTTGCGTTCTGTAAAAACGAGGGAGCGTTGATAAAGAGTATAAATGTTGATGTTAAATACTGCACCACAAAATATTCCACAATCAGTACACTATTCATCTGTCCACCCACGATCACTCAACCTCCTGCTCACTCACTGAAATCCTCTACTTCTTTAAATTGTGCTAAAGGCAGACGAGGGGCAGAGAGGCAGAACTTAATGCAGCATATACCCTGTGAATTATTTTTAGAATCTCTCCACTCCAGATTTTAAAAGCTGCATTCCCATTTTGATAAAGGAGTTTCACCGTGAATGAGACTGTAGAAAGATAATAGTCCCTCGGCCCACAACATTTTTCACATGGTGATGTTTTTCACTGGGTGGGCACCACCCACAGTTCCCAAATCACCTCACTCAATCTTAGTCATCTCAGCTGTTGGAGTCGCACACGCTGAGTCACAGTCCATATTTAAAGCTGTAAAGGACTTACATGAAAAGTCATATGGCTTGGTCCCTACTGTGCTAAAGCCAGGCTTCCATTAGAGTTCATTAGAGAACAGTTTGTTCTACTTGAGGTTTTTTGAAACCAGAAAAGAAGACGCCATTTCAACAAAGTACTCACCACTATTATTGTGGTTACTGCAGGTAGAGCCACTAGAAGGTAGTGATGAATTTAGGTCTTCAATCAAACATTATAATGTCAGCTACGCACAGCATATATAGGAAAGGTCCCCTTTGACTGTACGAGTCCTGCACCATTAAATCAGCTTTAGATTAGAAATAGAACTTTGACTCTTTAAGCTGTTTTGTCTTGCAGCACAAAACTAAAAACCTACCATGATGTGATTCCCATTTCCTGCCTTACCGAGTTTCCTAATGTGGTTCAGATGGCCAAGGTAGGCAGCCATCATCATGCTGAGTACTTTTAAATATACACTTTGTTACAGGCTTTTGAAAAAGGAAAAAAACTAAATCTACCTTTTCACTTTTAGCTCATTTGTGAAGATGTAAATGTGGATCGGTTTTATCCTGTCCTCTACCCAAAGGTAGGCACTGCTCTTCACTCTAACTTGAAACGTGTGAAATATCTTTTTCTTCTCTTCATACCTGCTTGAACCTGACTGGTCCTTTTCTCTCGTCCTCAGGCATCAAGGCTCATTGTCACTTTTGATGAGCATGTGATCAGCAACAACTTCAAGTTTGGAGTTATTTATCAGAGGTTTGGCCAGGTGAGTGGAGATAGCTCTGCTACCTTTTGTTCATGAAGTCATGTGTTCACATCTCCTGAACATGTCCATTGCTTTCTCCTCAGACATCAGAGGAGGAGCTGTTTGGGAACATGAAAGAAAGTTCCGCCTTTGTCGAGTTCTTGGAGTTTCTGGGCCAGAAGATTGAGCTTCATGATTTCAAAGGGTCTGGCCACTTTTCAATAGAATTTCTTTCTGTTTTCTCAGCAGCAGATTTAAACACTTCTGGTTCATTCTCACAATTGCAGTCCACCTAATGTCTTTTAGAAGCAGACCATCATTCGTTTTGCTCAGTGAATCCATGAAAAAGAAATTGTGAGCGAGTAGGCAGAAGAAGTGCCCTTGGCCTTCTTTGACCGCATGCACCTATGTTCCAGTCCTAACACCACTTCTGTGTGGCTTTCAGCTCTTCATCTCAACCCTCTCCTTGCCTTTTCTTCTTGGTCTTTCTTACCTTCTCTTTTATGATTCTCTTGCTTCTCTTTTTTTCTCTCCCCCTTAACTCTTCTCTCAATGCCTCTCCTTTTTTTTTTTCTTCAGGTTTCGGGGTGGACTGGATGTCACTCATGGTCAAACAGGCACAGAATCCGTCTACACAAGTTTTTATAATAAGGAGATTATGTTCCATGTGTCCACCAAGCTGCCTTACACAGAGGGAGACTCACAGCAGGTATAGCGACATAGTGGTAAATTACCAGTATAACTCATTTGTATTTTCATGGATGGTTCTAATATTCTTCACTAATTGATTTGAGAAGACCTCTCTTTGTGACTCCACTCTGTGTCTGACTGTAGGGACAGATAGTGAGCTGTTAAATCCAGATTGATGGAGCAAGACGAATCGTTTGAGTCTGTATTTGTTCTAGTATAGAGGTTTAAGACAAAAGCTAATAGTAGCGGGTAAGGCAATAGATTTTTGAACATCTTTGCAAGTATGCTTATTTACTGTCTGATGGAGAGTTGGACCAATATCACTCTTAAGTTAAACTGCTAAATATGTAGCTATATCCAGCAGGCCTATCTTAGCATAAATCTCATTTGATTATCCCATGCAGATTTTGATTTCCAAAAACATGTATTTTACTTACATAATGCTTTCTATGTGCTTTGCAAGTGCATTATGGCCCACAGAGTTTGTTTTGCACTGATTTCCTAAGAAGATTTATATGTGATGGTTTGGTCTCCTCACTTAATGTGCTGCCCTGGAGGAATATAAGTTTTGGTGGTTTACTCGTTTATTTCCACGAGCATCGCAGTGTTCTCTTCTTTCACTGAATTTTCTCCCCTGCTGGTTTGTGTCTGAAGACTTTCATGTCCGGTTGCAGTCAGCTGCATTAGTCCTCAGCTGTTCTTCACTGGTTCTGAGAGTGGTTTGAACAGTAACCCTGCATAGAAGACCAGGGCATAAAGAGAAACAGAGGACATAAACGACACCCACGCTGGATGATTTATGAGGGAAGGTGCATCCATAATGGCAAAGCATTACCTCAGGAAGGAGAGCAGGTGTTTATGTAGTCAGATCTGACTGATTGTGATCTGATTTGCGCAGATTCACCATTAACAGATTTCGGGTTTCTCATTCCTGCCCTGCATTTATAGAGTTAGTTTAAGTGTCTGGCTGTCTATAGTGATAATTTGGTCTGGTCATCTACACAGAAATTGGGCAATAAATGTTATTTAGCTGTGTGTTTAGACAGACCCTGTGTGAGTAAAGATTAAAGCTGTTAACTAGCAGCTACATATATGCTGTTCCACTCTCAACCTTTACTACCATCTGAAAATTGTATTTGATCAAATATGTAAATGTGTCAGACGTTAATGAGTTCTGTCATTTTCACAAAATCATGTGTCTTTTTCATATTGCACAGCAAATTTCTCTGTTATTTAGCAGTGGAACTCTAGCTTTATAGCTATTACAGAGATAACTAACAGCCTTTCTAATGTCAGATTCAATTCTGAGAAATTTGCGCTTATTTGATAATGTGGAGTTACACTGTTTCCCTATGAACTATACAGAATGAAACATTGTCCGAGGCTTTCATTTAAGATTTCTAACATTGTGGCCGATATGACTTTAGCAAATAAAGAAAACTTGCCACTGCCTGAAACAAATGGTTGATCTCATGTGAACAAACAAACTGGCTTTAACATTCAGAGGCTGTAAAGTAATTTCACTGCTAACTAAGAAGAAGGATCTATAAATCCCACAGTAAATATTTGTTGTTACACTGTGTATAATGTTTTATGGGAGCACCAACTAGCACAGTTAATATCATAGCTAATATCAAGTGGCAGTGTTAAAAGGGTTGTACTGTGGTGTGTTAAATAGCGTGATGACTGATGGAGGATAGTCAACACATGCTGCTGCGCAGCAAGTCTCTTATCTTTTACTGCATAGGAACCATGGACCTGCATCTGGGATTTTAGCCAAGACCTTCTGCACTGAGAATATTTTTTAACCGAGTTTACTTAATGTAAATCAGTTCTGTTTCCACAGTGTCACGGTGTCTGTGCAATTAGAATGATTATAAACCTTATTATATTACCTTCTGTTGTCAATTTTATTTTATTTTATTAGTAGTATTTAGTGTCATTTTAGAAGTGCAACAGTATTTATCAAGACTCAAACTGAAAATGACTGCAAAGTCTTACTTACACATATTTTATGTTTTTCTTTTAATTAATTTTCACAAGAAAAAAAGTCACATCTTCTCTAATATTTACAGGAACTTACAACCTGTCTAATTTAGAGTTCTTAGCAAAAGGTAACAAGGCGACAAAACAGATTCATATTTCAGCAGAGAAAGAATGAATCTCTAATGCTTGGCAACATCAAGTTGTTTAAAAGATATTGCATGGATAAAAATTTAATGCTTGGGCACAGTCCTCCAACTGCTTAAGTGTCCTTTTGGCACTCTTAAGCTTTTTGGCAACAAGGAAAATGCAGCCATTCGACAGCAATGATTTGGGTCTTTGACAGCCTGTCATCTGCATAAATATTGCCTCCAATCATATTCAGATTCTTAAGTCTCTTCACCAGATACAGCTTTTGAAAGACTGGATCTGAATTACTCTACCCTAGTCTTAGCTACAGTAAATGTACAGGAACCTTTGAGATACAGCAGTGCATCAGCATTGATTGCTGCTACAGTAGGAGGCAGAGACAATAAAATGTTACCTTTTATTTAATTTTTAATCCTAAATATCATGCTTACCTAGTTTTTGTATTTTTGTAAACAGTTTTTCATAATAACTTTTTCAGTTTGTTAAAAACTGATTTGTCAAAAACTACAAGAGAAGATGTATTTTTGTATGCTTTGCTGACAGTTGTGTAAAACTATATTGCAATGCATCTCAAAGAGTTGCCCTTATGGCTTAAAGTGATGCTCACTTTTGTGCTCTGACTATTTTTTTTCCCAGTCAGTCTTTCAGCTTGAGTCCTGGAAGTGATGCATGTGTGATGGCCTTCTCTAACTGCTTATTTGAGACGTTTCCGCTGTTGTTAGTTTTGTTTATCTGTCTCCTCCAGCTGCAGAGGAAGAGGCACATAGGCAACGACATCGTAGCCGTCGTTTTCCAGGAGGAGAACACGCCCTTTGTGCCAGACATAATCCAGTCCAACTTCCTGCACGCGTATGTGGTGGTGCAGGTGGAGAATGCGTGTACGGGCAACGTGACCTACAAGGTTAGTTCTAAGGACAGCGAGTACTGTATCAAGAAGCTCTGACTGACAGTGACTTATAATACTATAATATATAATTCATTCATTCATTATTCAAGCATTTTGATTCTTCTGTGTTGCCTTTCAAAAGTGTTACATGTATAATGTATTACACTTTGTCGTTCAGCGGGTTTTAGGCTCTGTTTACCTGCTTTGTCTTCCAGGTGTCTGTGACAGCAAGGGATGATGTACCTTTCTTTGGCCCTGCTCTGCCTGACCCTGCCATCTTCAAAAAGGTCAGCAGTCTAACACATTCATAACCTCAGTTACCCTTTAGAAGCAGACATCATACATCACTCTGCCTTCGCTTCTCTATATTTACCTTTTTCAGGGCCCAGAGTTCCGCGAGTTCCTCTTCACTAAGCTCATTAATGCAGAGTATGCCTGCTACAAGGCTGAGAAGTTTGCCAAGTTGGAGGTGAGGAGAGTGTTGCAATGAAAACTGCACCACAGGAGTGTGAGTGCCTGCAGTTGTGTTGTGCGTGAGCATGTGGGGCACACATCTGTTTTCATAGATGGGCATCCTGCTGGCTGTATTCTTAACAGGAAGTAATTTCAAGTGACAGCATAGATTATTAGAAGTCTGTAAGTTTTCAAACAGCGACAGTGGACATGAGATTTTTTTGGTATTTGTTAAACCAGGAATACTGAGTTTTGTGACAAAGTGGCCATGAACAGTGAAACTTTTCATGTGAAACAACCTGCATGAGTACAGAGGAAATTTAGATTAACCCAAACAATCTTTGCTGAATTATGTTTGAAATTAATTCCTTTTTTAAAGGTAATATGCTAAAAAAATACCAGGCCTTTAATTTGAAATGATGAACTAACCTACATTTTAGAGGTAGCACCTATACAAACTGAGTGTATTGTTGTTGTTGGCAGGAGCGTACACGTTCAGCCCTCTTGGAGACTCTGTATGAGGAGCTGCACATCAACAGTCAGTCCATGATGGGTCTGGGTGGAGACGAAGATAAGCTGGAAAACGGGGGCAGCGGAGGAGGAGGGGGCTTTTTTGAATCTTTTAAGGTACACCTACATTCGTCATTTGATGAAGTGCACTGTTAATCTGCCACTCCACATGCATGAGAGAGAATGGTGATGAGTGGAGGAACTTTTAGGATGCTTTTTTTTCCCCTCCCCTGTCTCTTGGCTGGGATTCTGGGTATTCATACTCGAAAAAAAACAAAGCATAGAGAATTTTCAGTATCTCAAAGGACCAGTCCTGTGGCACTTCCTCACTTGGCTGCGACTGCTGCTGGATGCTGCTGCGTTTTCACATGATGGTGTGGTTTTGCGGCTGGGGAGTGTCCTGTTGAGTATGAAAGGCACTTTGCTCTGACTGAGAGTGCTCCATCAATGACCATTAGGGTGGTGGAGCGTAGCCCAGCCGCTGAAGCACAGCGGTAGGAGCTGTGACTGTGTGTGCCTGATGAACGATTTAATGACCCCTCATTAGGGAGCTGATGATGCAGTTTGCATGTCTCCCTATGGGCATTGTTCCCTCACTGTTTTTGTCTTCTCTCTGTGTCGTCGACTAATTTTCGGCCATCTTTTTTTGTATTTCTCTGCAACTTCAGAGAAATAGTCACCTTTGTATCAGTTTCTGTTTCTGTGTTTACACTCCCTCTGTATAAATGTGCTCTTTCCCGCAAGTCCTGTCTAATTTTTTTTACCTGTTGAGAGCTGCCTTACTGCTTCTCTTTCTGTCTTTCACACCTCCACAAAGTATATCAGCAAAGATTTCCCACGCTCTCCTTCTTTCTCTGCTGTGTCTCACTGTGTAGATTCTGCTGCTCCTGTCTCTCCTACTTTCTCTCATTGTCGTGGTCTTCTTTGTTCACGCTGTGTCTCATCTCCCCTTTCCATGACTTACTGCTGCTTCAGACTCTGCCCTGCTAAATGACGACTTAGAAGATAAGAGATGTAACTTCATCCTCCTCCACTGCAAAGCCTACACTCTCCTTGACCTGCTGTGAACCTACATTTGTTTCACACAGCCTCTCCCTCCCGCCTGTTGACCTGCACTGCCCCTAAGTGTTCAGAAATAGTCCTGCATACAAAGCTGAAAAACAAATACCCACGCATACACTGTGGATACACTTGTAATTTATGCCTTCAGATTCATGACATTTATTGTAAAATAGTTACACGGACGATAACTTCCTGCAGTAGGTTTTTCACAACATGTTGTCATATCGATAATATGACATATTTACTTCCATTAGAAATAGCGGAGCCAATCATCAATCGTTAAAAGTCAGTGTGTTGCGTTTCCACATGGTATCAAAGTGGATCCGCTGATGGTATCTCCTCGTTTCTCTCTGTAGCGGGTCATCCGCAGCAGAAGCCAGTCTATGGACGCCATGGGCCTCAGTAACAAGAAGTCACACACAGTCTCTACTAGTCACAGTGGCAGCTTTACCCACAATCCCGCAGAGAGCCCCAAAACCCCAGGGATTGTAAGTAGCCCGTTTTGGTTCACATGATGCCCACCTAACATATACATACAAGATATAGAATATTTAAAGTAAGTGGATAAACACACATACCAACTCCTCCAACCCGTGTTCCTTCATATGAACAGCACTTCAACAAATTACACATTGTAGCACTTCATCATCAAAGCTTTTGTTCCTGACATTTTAAAATTCACTCTTGCCCTTTTTCTATTTCCGGACTACAGTGTTGCTATTAATGAGTAGTTTTTTGTTTGGAAAATAACAGCATAACTCACTCTCAGCATTTTATTCACTGTCTGTATTCACTGAGAGAATCATCATCATCATCATCACATAGTCTGACAGACGTCTACGATAAATGTTAAAAAATAGAGGATCCATTGTGGAGTTAATCCATTGATTTTCCTCTCAGCGTAAGACGAGATGTTCATGAGTGTTGAAGAGAGCTCAGTGTAGCAGCTGTTTGACTACCCAGACTCCCTCCCTCTTTCATGTGCTTCTGTCATGACTTTCTCCTCCTGTAAATGTTACAACCTCTGTCCACAACCTTCTGCATGTGTAGCTAAAAAGTATGCATGGCACAAGCCACAAAAGTAGGGAATCCGGTTTCAGATATGAGGTTAATTATACCCAAGTCTTCTGACATTTGGTGCAGTTTTAGAACTAAATTAACCCCATTTCTGAAAGGACTACTCTAAGATTTCTAAAAGCCACCCTTTGGATTATGTCAGCCTTCTTTGCCCTTTTTCTCCTTCCGAATGCATGACTAAACAGACCCGTATCCCTCAGGGCAGAAACTGCCGACATGCCTGCTACTGTACCTCGGTGGCACTCTGCTGCGCCCTGTTGCGTTGGATCCCAGGCTGCTTTTGCTCTAAAAAGCTTCTCGCTATTTGCTCAGTGTCATTTCTTTTCTATTAAACCATGCTGCGAGGTCTTTATCAAGCTATTTTGCACCTTCCTGTTCGAATTCTTTTAGCTGTGTGCATGAAATCTTATGACGTGTTTTGTTTTTCTTTTCCTTCCTTATCTTGCTTTTTTCTTTCTCTCTCTGCTTCCCTTGCCCTGTCTTGTGTGGCTCAGTCATTGCTTGTCCCAGGGAAAAGTCCCAGTAAATATGGACGCCGAGGCAGTGCCATAGGGATAGGAACAATAGAAGAGGTTCATGTATAATTCTTCCTTCTTGTTTACTATTTTGTCTTTACTTTTCTACTGTCCTTTCATACATGTGCAGTTAGTAGGTTGTTTCTGCTCACGCTGTTTTATTTCCTGTCGCTGTGGTCAGCTTTTTATAGATAGATGTATCTTGTAATGTAATAAACTGTAATAACATGTTCAGTCAAGGTTTTAATTATAATTAAATTCATCAATACAGTAGTTTAATTTCCAGCGTAGATGAGAGGAAATACTCTGTATAATTCTTACTGTAAATTTAATATCAGTTAAATATTGTGCAGTTCTTTTGTTAAATGTTTTGCATTTCATCACACCAAATCATAGGGCTTCATGCAAGAATCCCTTTATATTCATTTTAACACTTTAACAATGAAGTTTAGAGATTTTTGAACAGTGTGTTTTCATACACAGTCACTCACTGAATAATCTTAAATTAACAGTCACACATAATACATGCATAATTAAATTTGACCACGTGAACTCAATAGTGATCCGTCATTACTTTAAATAAAAACTAAATGCATCATCTAATAGGATGCCTCTAAGGCAAAAACAATACAAATTAACTCAGAGTTAGGAGTCAAAAAGAAGATATTATAGAATATAAAACAAATTCCTGCCTGAAGCCAAGTACATGATGGATTCGTAAAACATGTTGCCAGATGTGTCATTTGCATATTTGTACATACAGATTAATTTCACTTTGGTAGCCAATTGGGGCATGAACTGTATAAAGTATGGCTGTGGTTGTGAGAAGGTCATACTATTTCTTTGGTATGTCTAACTTTCTTCTCCATACCCACCGTCAGTCATTGATCATTCCTGGGAAAAGCCCAACTAGGAAAAAGTCTGGACCTTTCAGTTCCCGCCGCAGCAGTGCCATTGGCATCGAGAACATCCAGGAGGTCCAAGAGAGGAGGTGAGAGGACAGAGCAGAGCTGATCAGCAGGGAGTGGGCAGTGAAGACAGAACAGTGTTGAAACAGATGGAAGCAACAACATTAAAATGAGGAATTTTGTTATTAGAAAACACTGTGTAAGATACGAGTTCTTGTTGTTGGATGGTTTTGATTAAGAGGATTTTGTGCTATAGAGTTTCTTGGATAATAACTAGATTTTTACACTATGTCAGTGTTACACTGTTAACAACACTGTAACACCAGAGCACTGAATTGCTAAAGTGTGTTTCATGTAATGTTTGTGATAGCAGATCATAATCAAATATGTCATGTCAAGGAAAAAAGGTCAGCAATTGTTAAACTTTTTATTTTTTTCTGGCAGTTAAATTGAGATTTAAAACATACTATTATACTAAATATACTACTATTAAGATGACATGAATGTGTTACATTCTTCATCAATAGTTTCCCAAAAACTTTCTATATGAAATAAATGAATTTACAGTATTTAAATTTATCATCTTCTATCCATATCCTGAAGCCGGGAGGTGTCACCCAGCACCCAAAGGACACCCGAGTGCAGCCACTTGTCGCAGGAAAATAAATCAGAAAACTCCTCCAATCACAGTTCTCCAGAGTTTGCTACCACTAAGAACAGGTAACTATTAATGAAACTGTATTCTGTATAGTATACTGAATTTTAAGTTATATAACTGTTATATAAAAGATTGCTCTGATAGTCTTCTCATTACTTTTGTAGCTATTTTTCATATAGCAAGTCATCACATGTTCTAACAGCAGAACTTGTAGAAGCAAGCAAGTATGATTGTGCTGCCTGAATAAATTCAGCGTATGGGGAAAAACAGGTTTTTGTAAGGTCAGAGTGATCTAGGTGTGTAGTTTGGCGATGTGTTGCAGGGCACCATCCATCCCCGAGGCTCAGGACCTTTCCCGCTCGTCCTCCAATGCCAGCAGCTTTGCCAGCGTTGTTGAGGAGCATGAAAATGAGCATGATGCCGAGGAAGAGTACGACACTGGACTGGTGGGTGGAGACAGACATGTACAATGTGCCACTTTCCATGAACCAAAACAGAGCAAAGCTTCTTTAACAGCTGGCTCCAGTAACATTTGTCTCACTAATACTGCAGGGAAAAATAATAAATAATGTCTTTATAGGTTGTATGTTTTTACCTTAACAATTGAAATCAAGAATTTGTGAAGGTTTGATAATTTTTTAGGATAGTAAGACATATTCTCTTTATTAAATTTACTCACATGCACAATGTTTTATCTAAAATAGAACAACAAACACAAAGGCAAATACAATTATACCGTAGATGTACATTATTGCTAGTTAAGTAAATATTTCTTACCTTCTTCACCCCTCCTACAGGAAAGTGTGTCTTGCGTTACGCCACTTAAGAGAGACTCATTTGTGTACAGCTCCGGGTTGGAGGACAGTGTGGGCAGCACCAGCCAGGGAAGTTTTCCATGTGAGTAAAGGAGAAAAGGATTCATATTACTGGGCCAGTGATACCCTGAAGGTGTGAGGAGCAGGAACATCTGGCAGCATTATGTGCTTGAGTTTATAACTATGACATCCACACATCTGTCGCCTTCCTCCCAGCAGTGTCTCATCCTCAGCAGCAACCAGACGGAGTGAAGGCACCAGAGCCAAAAGGGACAGACAGCCGGCCCAAGACAGAGCGCCCCCCGCAGGAGCACAAGTTCTCATAGGTAACACAGATTTCTTAGCATCAGTCAGAAAAAGTCAGTGGAGCAAGTGTCCCTCTGACTAACTGGTTAAGCAATTTATTGAGTGGGGAGACCAAATATTCACTACTAACATCTTAAATATGAAATATTTTCTATATATATATATATATATATATCACATCGATAATAGCATGATGGGATCGATACTTCACTTCAGTGCGACCATTCCATCAGAAAGTAGGCTCGCCTGTGGGAATATTGCTCCTCTCACACACTTAACTGAACATTGTGCGCATCACGCTGCTGGAAATTAGGTTATTAGGTTTGCAGGTAATACTTTCCTCATTAACTAAGATAATGGTCAAATCCAAATTTTGACATGGTGACAGTACATGCTGAAAATGTAAGGGATCACCAGTAATATTAAAATTCCTGAAAGGTACATGAACATCTGGTGGCTTTGGAAGAAAAATTAGGGATTGCTAAAGTCAGACAGTGTAGTTGTTGTATTTCAGAATAGACTAATATACTAATATAGCCCAACATTACCACCACTAGAGCCTTACAGCTAGAAAAGAAAGGAGATGGGTTAATCAATAATGGAAATAACCTTTAGTTGTAGTTGGTTTATTGCTGTTGGTTTTGTTGATGTTAATATTTTCTCTGCATCATCTCTCCATGTCTGTATGAAGAACTGTTAGTTACACCCAAGTGATAACTACATCTACATCCATTTTCAGGTTAGACATAATCTTATAATGTTGGGCCTAATTAATAACTGTATGACACTAACTCCTCGTACAGCTGCTTCTGCTTTCTATCCATCTGTGTAACCTCAGTTTCCTCCTGTCTTCCAGCATTCCCATAAGAGGCATCTTTTGACAAAATTGAGCCAAGGGCATGTGAAGCAGTGTTAAAAGCCAGATGAAGAGACTCACAGAGCTTCCTTTGTATGTTTGGAATGAATCTGCTGCCTGTCACGACGGAGCCCCAGCTTCAAGGACACGCACCTATCAGTCCCCCTCATTCCAGCTCCACGTGAACTCTCCCTGAATGTTTAGAGCAAAGGAAACCAGGCCTCTGCACCCATGCACCTAGCATCACTGTTGACAGTCATTTGTCAACCGGCTTTGCAGAGCAAGTCTGCCCACGTGCTCGTCCTACAGGCCAGTAAGCTCTGAGACCTGATTCTTACTGTAAACGCTCAAATGTTGTGTGCCCTCTTTTACAGATCAGGAATTAAAGGGGGTTTTAATCTTGTGAATGAAAGAGCAATGAAAGAAACCGAGACCGATTAAACAACTGGTATTTGTTTAGCTTGTCAAACAGCACGTCTATAGAGAGGAGAGTTGCACAAGAGGGGATGTTTTTTAATGTCAGCCTCACATCCCACTGTGATATTGTACATGGGTTTAACTTTGATGTACCCAGTGTGTGTGTGTGTGTGTGTGTGTGTGACTGTGTGTCAGACGGCGTTTTGTGTTTTATTGATGATCTATTCTTCCTCTTCTGAGTATTCTGTAGTGGATATTTGTCATGTTTTATGACAGCTTTGGTAACTTCATCATGTCTTTAATGGAGGGTCCTTCTTGATGCCATTGTTGGTGGCTGCAAAAGCGTCATTCATCCTTCTCCTCAGTGAGCGAAGGGTCTAATATACCACAGAAAATGTGTCTGCAATTTTTACATTCAAAATGTACCACAGTGAATCTATAGTAAGAAAACATGTAGGCTGTACGAAGTCTATATAATTATAGTAAAAAGAAGAATTGCTGTCCCGCAACCAGCAACATGTATTTGAATCCACACTTCAAGACATTTAGTCTCCAACTGCCCTCTGTCACACTCAACTTGATTTGATGTCTGCATACGGTACTGTGCATGGTGAAAATCTGCTTGCCAAAAAAACCTCTCCTCTGTACACGTGTACCATGCTTGACATAAAGGTGTTGTCCCTGTGATTTGTGTTATATTGAAAACCAGCCCTGCACCTCCAGGAACAGTGTCGATCGCTGGTAGAGAGCCAAACGCCGCAGTTTCCTACTTTATATGTAAAGTGTGATATGTGTATGTGATTTAAACACTACATTTGAAATGCTGACCGTTTGAAAAAAAAAATTAACATGTTGCTGAATATGAATTACACTGTGACTTGTCTTGAAGTTGCCTTTATGATTGTGTTGAGTGAGCTGCTTTACGCGGGGGGTGGGGCATTTGAAGGCACTCCGTTGCCAACTTGCTTGAATGTAAAACTTGGCAGACGTATTTATTTGTTTAAATCCTCACATTGAATGGTGATACTGTATTGACTCCTGACTACAGTAACCTTTTTGAGTCAGAAACAACTCATCTTTCCTTCTGTTTGTTAAGAAGGAAATAACTGATACAAGGAAGAGTTTTACGTTGCTGATTGTTTGTAGTAAATTATTGACAGCGTCTGCGGTTTGTGAAAGTGCAGAAGGTTTTAAGACACTGGACCAAATACAAAACAGTCTGCTGTATTTATTAAGCTGTTGTACTTACAAATCAATAGAAAAAAAGTTATATTTTGCATTTGACTATAAAAAGTCACAGAAAATACAGAGAGACATTTTAGTAACAACTACACAGCATTTTGACTTGATTTATTGATTTATGAAAGGATATGATTTCAAATGATTTTCCTCTGGCGTTCTGAAATGATTAAGCAGATATAGTGCTCCCTCTTGTGGCTTTGTATTATTATAGCACATCACCATGTGGTACCATCCATCTAACTGTGCTTGCACTGTGTGCGGACGACCAATGCAAACCACAACAAGACTGGGGATGAAGCTTCTGTGTTCTCAGTTGAAATGATTGTTTTCTGTTTCTGTCCACAGTCTGCTTACGTCCCTTGTTCTAAAGACTTGTTTGTAAATATTGCTTTTCATCCTTTTTGTAAATGAAGCCAACATAAAGCTAAATATTTAATAAAGGTGAGGATGCATAATATAGATCAGACCCTTGGCATATTTTTTGCTGAAGCAAGCAATATGTGGAATAAGTAGCTCTTGCTGCAAAAAGATTAATAGAACAATTTCAAATTTTATGATTTTAAGACTATGATTTTAAGAATAATTTCAATTTAGGCAGAGTTAATAAAAATGTTTAAAAATTGTTTTTTTTTTTTTTTTAAACTGCATCTGACAATTTAAAATTGTAATACTTAAGATTTTCATGAAATCGGGTTCTGGTTTTGAGCAATAGCCATGTTACTACTATAATGTATTAACGTTCTGTAATTACCTCTCTGTATGTATATTAACATTCTTATCGTTAGTGGTGCACTGATTTCATATTGGCTTCACATACACAAGAAGTTCACAGTGAATGTTTACTATTCGTCCTTACACCGTGTGACAACTTGTGTAACCGTAATTGGCTTTCACTGTGAAGAAGCAACAGGAAATGTAATTGACAACTCGGTTAAAATCACATCAGCTGTTATTAGAAATGTGACAACAGGACATGATGATCATCTTCAGTATTTTTTTCTTAACAGATCATTTCAAATGTTTGCATGGATGGATTGCTGTTATTATATATATAAAAAAAAGCTATTTTATCTTTTTATAAAAAAAGCTGCTCAACAAACTGCTCCGGTAATAAACCACACTTGCCATTACCATGCTAATCTTAAGGATAACAACTTTAAGCCATCTTCATCTGCTGTGTAGTTTTCATTCACATGTCCAGGTTCCACCACTTGAACTCAAACGGTTCCCTGCGGACGTTGGAGCCACAGTGTACCTCTCCCAGAAGTTTGTGGTAGGAGGCGAAGTCGTCTATGAATGTGCAGCTCAGGCCCAGGCCCTCCATCAGGGAGCACATCTCAGCCTCCAGGGCACAGCGCCCATTCACCTTAGGTCCAAAAGGTTTTGGAATGCCAAGGTTTTTCCCCAAGACAATCATGTTCACCTGAGAAAAGATGTTACAGTTTATGAAACTCAGTAGTAAATTTACCGACATATTTTTGTTAATGGATGCTTTAATTGGACAGAATCAGTCGAAACAAAGTAATGTCCAAGTAAATGTCCAAACATACCATGTCGGGGTAGTAAGCCACTGCTCTGTACTTGTTCTCTTCGTCCTCCTCTAACTTAAAGAGAATTGGCAGGTCAATGATATCGTCATCGTCCAGGCCAAGCTCTCTCTTCAGTACATCCCTGTTCCAGTCAATGCAGCTCTGGGAGAATAAAGGCATTAAGAAGATATCATTCAACACTGTATAACTAACTGTAAGCCACACGTTTCTGGTGTGATTTTGACCGTATGGTCATAAAACAAGTATTCAATATAATTTTAATTTGGTTCCATGGTTCCATGGTGCTAACCCTCGTCACATTCATTGGATTCAGACATTTCCAAGCATGGCTCATGCTGCAGAGAACACTGACTTTAAACGTGGCACTATCAAACAATGCCACAAAACTCAATGCAAACGATGTCAAATGTGGGATGTGCACATTGCAGGCAGTGAAAAGACGCATTGCTCTTCACTACACGGCTTTCTGAAGGACAAATCTCAGTTTGGCTGGATGCCTGGAGAGCACTGCTGCCTAAATGCATGGTACCACCTGTAGCGTGGTGGAGAATATTAGTCTGAGCCTGATTTAAGCTCAGCCCTTTAGTTGCAATGAAGGGAAATCCTAATGCCACATTCAACAACTGAAACATTGGCAGTGTACCAGGCTTTATCGCTCAATACCAGTGCCCCATCTCACTAAAGTACCTATGGGAAATCCTTCCCATAGAGTGGAGGCTGTTATAGAAGCATATTTAATGCCAATAGTTGTTGGAATGAGAGTCTACAAACCAGATTCTGTCTGAATTTCACTGAATAAATCTGGGCTTGAGGCTAACAGTCCCACTCACCTGCACATAGTTATTTTCCGCTTGAAAACCTTCATCATTAAGTAACTCGTTCAGTGTTATTTGATGTTCATCTCCCAGACCTTTTTGGAAAAAAAAAAAAAAGAAAAAAAACAATCTGTGATATGAGTTGATCATTGCTACAATGCACATGGCAAAGAAACAGACCTACCATCAAACAGTTTCGCTTCTCCGTGACCTTCGCTCTGTAAGCCTCTAAATAGTTTGTAGCCTGCGTCTGGGCTGGCCAGCAGCAGCCGGAAGCCCTGTGAACAGACACACAAGAGACAAAGATTACACTGGCTCTCCTGTATCGTGACAGTTCATACAATCCCACAACGTACAAACAACATTACAGCATCAACCACTAACACCTAACAGCGTCTTGCCTTCTCATTATGTCATATTGCAATTTAGCAGTGTGGGTTGTGTCTTTGTTAACCTTTCTGTCAGGTGCAGGGACAAAAGTCATGAACTCGTCTACGTGGCCGACAACGAGCCAGTCAGAAAACAATGCGATGGGCTCCTGAACCTTCTGAGCCCACAGGAAGTCTTGAACTACTTTGGTCATGTTTCGTCCTTTAGTTGCCCTTAAAGAAAAAAAGAGATGAAAGCATGTTAACAAATCATCCGTCATGTTGTGTTTACTGCGCTGCCCTTCAACAATGAAATGGATTTATTAGTCATGTGAGAAGTGTAAAAGTGTAAGTTCATAACATAACGCTTTATAGACAGAAACGTACGTAGGGAAGGCCACTCCAATGATGATCCTGCCCAGAGGGTACTGTTTTCCCCTGACGGTAACAGGAGGGCTAACCTCCAGATTACCAAAAGAGTCTAGACTGCTCACATCCTTCCGTTGAGCCACCCTCGTCACGTAGCCAAAATCGGGGCCCTAAGGACGATGACGTTTATTAACATCATGTCATAAAATATGTCAAAACTAACAGAGTCTGTCTCTCACCAGCAGCTTGTTATATGGAAAGTCCAGCAGCCGTCCATCTCGAGGGGAATCCAGGACGACGGGGAACCGGTGATGAGGTGAATCGATATAACCAAACTCAACCTCATCCTGAAAAAAAGCTTCATATTTTAGTTCATAAATTTAATAAGCAACTGTATTTTTCTGCTCATCTTTCTCATGATGTAGTTGTGTAACTTTCCAGATAAACTGGTTGCGCTAAGACTTGTCATTTTCATCCTTTTACTGTTAAGCTCTTTTTCCCAGAAGTTCTTTTGTGTCAATTGCTCTTTCATTCTTTGTTCCTGTTTAGTTTTATAGGGTTCACCTGTGATACCATCACTGTGGCCGCGATTTAAATTAAACTTGTCAGGACTTGTCATCACTAACGATGCACTGAATTTCTCTACACAACTTTCAGGCTCTCTATAGTTTTTCATATTCTTCCAAAATTAGCTATTATGTTTATGGTTGAAGATGTTTTTTGTATTTTTGTTTCAAAACTGTTGTAATTTTCATAGAAAATGTATATTAAATGGAAAAAAATTAATTATTCTAGCTCACTGATTTGAATTTAGTTGAATAGTCTGAAACATCACATTCTTTCATAAAGCTGAAATCTAACAGGAAGTAGGATATTGTCTGCAACTCCTACCTGCATCCAACGATCTCCTCTATTCTCATACTCATAGCAAATCCTCAGCTTGTATCCGCTTTTGTCGACAAGGCTCCTCATTCCTTTCAGGAACTGGTAGTTATCAGATGTGCTGACAATGTAACCACAGCCAGATGAGCAGTCTGGTTATTTCATGGTGCAAATTCACCTAACTTTCGGTGTCTTCAAGTTAAAACTAAAGTACGAGTAAAACTAAATCATTGAAACTGAAATATTCAATGCCAAAAAAAGAGAAGACTGTTAAACAGTTAAAAGTGCTGATACAGAAATAACTGGGAATCCAAAGTCTTTGTTATCGTCACAGTCATCTTTATTATTCATCATTCGTCTTCTCTTACCTGCACACAAAGACCTCAACCGGCTTCAGGGTGTTAGGTGTCATGATCCAAGGTGCCATTTTGAAAACAACTTTGTCAGTGAAAATGGGCGTCTCAGGAAGACCCTGTGAAAAAATGGGAGAGGCTGCTGAGTACTGCCAGCGATACTCAGACTGTGAGGTGTCATTAATGGACCTTGAGTTTAGATTCATTTTGTATAACTGGAGTATATATTTTTGATAACATCACAAACTGTTTTATATATAAAATTGTGGGTCTTACTTCACTTATGGGCTCTAATAGGCTGAGGTTGATGCTGATGAGCCCATCAAAGCCTTTGTCAGGAAACCTAAGGCCCTCCACATAAAACTTCATTTCTGCTACGCCTCCGAGGTAAGGCACTTCCTGTGACAGGACCTCACTGCACAGCACCAGTGGATAGTCCTTAATAAAGTATTTATAGAGGACTTTCTCTGCCGTAAGAACAACAACATAGACAAGGTTCAAATACTGAGGCTCTTCATAGGAAAGAGATTTCAACATAAACAAACTGAAAAACTGCAAAGCCTTAGCTAACCAGCTGCATTACATCATCTGTTTTGGGACTTTACTCACCCATGGAATTATTCACCACATCAGAGGACCTGAAGACTCTGACGCTCTCTGCATCGCCCTGAGAGATGTGCATGGTGAGCTTGTAGCCCTGCGGAAGCTTGGCAGGGCCTTTGGTCCGCAACACCATGGCTGACATGTCCTTGAGATCTACACATCAACAAAGAGTTGAGTGAATGTCATTCAGTCCTAAATATTATAGATTTTAAACATATATTTGTATGATTTCCTGCTTAATTTACATCTGTAGTTTAGATAAAACCTGCTAACAGCCTGGGGTCACATATAAAACTACAGAGCAGGACACACACAAACACTACTGCAGCACAAACTACACTTATCTTTACTGTACAGCTCTAATGAATTGGACACTGTAAAGTAATTGGAAAGGCCTAAGTTATTTACACACCCTCTACGCTCACAGAGTCTATAGAGTTATACAAAAGGAAAAATCATCAAAAATGCAAAGTAGGTAAAAGAGAGCATTTACTGGTGAATGAGAAGCTGTACTGAAAGTGTTTTACCAGACACATTGGAGATGTAGTCCTTCTCGCTGTCTGGTTTCTTCCAGTAGGTCCGCTCTGAGTCACAGTTGACCAGAAGGATTGCTCCATGCCCATTAGGACCCCATTTCCAGGAGCCCTAACGCGTTTTCAGCAAACCAGATGTGAAGCAATTTTAATCAGTTTCTTTATGAAAAAGTTTAGACTCGACTACGTCAGGCTTTTACTTCGTTCACTGCCAAAATACTACAGAAATGTGTTGAATCTTAAATCTTGAAATATGCTATAAAAATATGCATTTAAAAAACACTATGAGTACATTAAAAAATCTTAGCTCTGGTGGAAAAAAGAAAGTGAAATGAAGTGAACAACGTGACAAGACAAAACCTGGCTAGTGAGGACTGCTTGTTCAGGCTTGTACACAGAATTTATCTGATGCATAGGAAGACTTGACACATGTCAAGTTCTAATTAAACTAAATAGAAGGCTGGCACGCTTTAAAATGATCAAAATGCAGTGGCGTTTATTGCAAAAACTAAATCATATTGAGTTTGTTACACCTGACATGTTATTCTTTGTGAGAAAATGACAAACTTGTCTACTAAAAAAATCTACTTTATTATTTGTCACTCTTTTCCATTTAAAACTCACACATATGAGTTCACCTTATTAGGGTTGTTTTTCTCCACAGTGCCATCTCTGTCAGCATCCACATCCAGAGAGATCTCTGTGAGACAGACAAATTTAGTTTATCACAGAGTGCCTTTGCATTACAGAAAGAGTCCCTGTCACAGTACAACTACTGTTTTAACAATGCAGGCTATTATAATGTATACATTTATTTCCATTTTATTGGAGATATATGCATGTCTTAACTTACCAACAGCTGTCAAGTGCAGAACTGCTTTCCCCAGCACCTCTTTTTTATTTCCGTAGTACTGGACAGACAGCTATTAAAATAATAATAATAATAATAAAAGAAAAAAATTATATATATATATATATATGTATATGTGTGCACAAAATGACAATGCCACTTGTTATTGTGATATATAACATAACTATATGGTGGAGTTTAACGAGTTCACAATCTCAATGTCTCCTCTGATTTAGGAGCCAATGCTGCAGGGAGAAGGAGTCGACTTGAAAATTTCTTGTCTAGTCCAGTAAAATTCCTCTAATGGCTACAGACAATTTGGTTTAGAAATGGCAGACTTTGACTTATTGGTTTGATTTCAGTATCTGAAATGCAGAACTGTTCCAAAAATATTGTCACTACTTGACTGGGAAACTGTTGCACATCTCAGCAAAGTAACTGAATACCCATAAATATGAATCACGTTCTTGAGTGTGCATTTTTAATCAGCTCACTTCCTGGAGCTTGCTGTGTCACATCAGTGTCATGCACTTCTGCCCTACTTTACCTTGCTATCATTTTCATCTTGACTGGCAGACCTCATGGTGATGAGCAGTACTGAGTTTCCTTTGAGAGGAATCGGGGAGAGGTGGGATGTCTCCTGAGGCGGGGGGCTGATGGTGTACTGAACATTGGGAGTGCATTTTACTGAGAAAAACTTTGAACTGGGAGGGGCACTCCTGAGAACAAGAGAAACAGCACATTTAATGCATGGTAGAGGTGTGTTTATACCACTCAGATTTACTTTAATAAACATGTACTGTATGTGTGTAAGAGTAGAAAATGTTTCATATACACACGAGGAACAGTTCTGAGGTATGCAGACAAGCCACAAGCTCACATTTCGTAACAGGTGGTGAATCGAATTACCAGCTGTATTCAGCACAGTGAGTTTGCCTAACTTTACTTAAAGCAACAATATGTAATTAATTTACTATACTAAATAATAAAAAAAACATTACAGGTTGTCAGAGATTAAAGAAACACATTGAGTTGATCTGTTAGCTTCTCAGACTGTAAACCTTCTTTTAAAATATTTGTTTCCTGAATTTGGACTGGACCACTTGGCATGAGTCTTACATGCTGTTCCTTTAAATTACTTATATACTGTTGAAGTCTGAAAAAAAGAGAAGCAAAGAACTAGAAGAGCAGCATATAGTTTCACCTCAATTATATGGAATCTGACGCTTTTCTTGGAATGTGTCTCAGGTGAAGACATGCCTAGATTCTAGCTAAGAGCTATAGGGGCATCAAAGGGGAGCGCCACGTTTTTTAATGTTTGTTAGAAGAAGATACTCACACGGCCATATTTGCATTTAAGGAATTCTCAGTTGCTGCAGATGCTTTTCTATTACACAGCTGGGATTTTGCCCAAACTGCAAGTTTGGAAGATTACTACTTGATTTGTCAAACTCAGACTACTGAAATGCCCTTTTAGGTTTGGTTGAACTTTGCATTTTTGGCCTCCACCACTGACTCTGGAATTAATTCAGGAATGAATCTAACTTGTGACCATATAGACAAGAACAACAACTACAGCAGTCAATACTTCTTTCTATGTGTTGTTTTAAAACTTTAATATTTAGAATTTTAAATAGACTGTAAACCTAATCTTTAAGATTTTAAAATGTAGTCCCCTTAAATGACAAAGCCCCTAAACTGAATGTCCTTTCAAAATGATATCAAGACTTTTATTTTTGGATATGCTATTCCTAAAACCCCTCAGAGCCCCTGGAGGTCTGGGCTGTGAGCCAGTCTCACACTATGCCCTGTCGTTATTCCAGCCTCGCTCTACTGTGTTGTGTAGGCTGGCATTTGGCAGAACGTGGAGCCTACAATTCTTTGGTACAACAAAGTCTCTCCTGTTGACAGAAACAACAGAGGACTGTTGATTCTCTCCATTGTACAAAACAATAAGGACCGCCACCACCATGGTCTGCATCTTCACCACAGCTTTGATAATAAAGGTGAACAATGGAGTCATGTTACACTCAGCTGCTAGTTTTTTCAGATACCAGTGCTAATGTAACCTAATCTAGTACAACAACTCTGCATTAGAAGGCGTTGCTGGTATTTAACGGGGTGGATAAAATACAGAGGTTGTAAAAGTACACAAACTCAATACTCAAGTTCAAATACTAAGTATATTTTATAAAATGTATTTAAAGTACAAAAGCACTTCTCTAAAATGTTGAATTTAATGCTGTTGACAACACAAATGTGCAAGATTGAAACATATTACAGTAAATATATACGTAACTTTGTACTCACAGTACTTAAGTAAATATACTTAGTTACTTACCACACCTGACAAATTACCAGAATCACTGTTTAATGCATAAAATGTAACATCATAAATAGTTGGGGAAATAGTCATAAAGCTGAAAACGTAAATGCAAAACTCAAATCTAAACTTCTAGTTTTGGACGTGAACAGCTGTTGTAAAACTTGTTATCCACCAACCATATAATTTAAATAAACAGACAATAGGCAAAAGGACACCTTGTAGTCAGAAGTAAAACAACACAGGGTTTCCTCCTGTGAATATTTCAGAACAGAGCACACAGTGTCATAAATCATTAATACTTCCCTTAATCCTCAGGCCACGTCCACAGGTGTGTCTGTATATTCTGAGGGACAACAGATTAATCAGCAGCGTACCTGTTCAGGTTCACATTAAGCTCCGAGCCAACCACGCACACAACTGCCGTGGTTTTGTCGTAATCTACTCTGAGAGTCCTGGGGTGGATCATGGTTGCAGAGCTCCCGCTGTGACACTGACACTATCAGTAAATGCGACTGTTCCGCCGTCAGGACGCGAAGACGCAAACTTCCTGAACTGAGAGCAACAAGTGCTTATGAAGGCTGCAGGTACTGAGGGTTTACCAGACTGTGCATTCACTCATTGGTCAGCCAACTCAAACCAACCCCACTGCCACCCCCACCCACCTCCATCTCCATCCATTTCTTCTTTCTGTCGCCTGCCTGTCTCTTTCTGTTTACTTTCAGTGTTGTGTCGTGTGGAGGCAAAGTTCACATGTAGAGGCGTGTTAGGAAATGTTGTTGCCTAACAATTCAATAAAACCCACGTATCGATATAGTACATTGCAGTCGCTGGTCTATTTTACGTGACTATATTAAAGAAACATGAATTATTCTACCGTTTAACTCTGGCTTTGACCGCGCGCATGCGCCAAAGCGTGCGGTCGCACCTTTCTCTCTTTCTTCATATCACAAATTGGGCTTCCCGCAATAAAAAGCAGATTATGGCAAACAGTTGCTATTTGGAGCAGAAGCTGATAGGCTGCCTCTTTATTATTATCACTGCAGTGAATATAGATAATAATTAACATGCAACATTATGCTGCACGTTTGTGTTCGGGGTCTCTTATCTAATCCACTGCATTACTTACCTGCTCAGGTTTGCATTCAGCCCGGTGCCGACGACACAAAGAAAACTCTGCCTATTTTCTACGTCCAAACGACATGTTCGCTGGTATTCTGGGGTCTCTTTCCCCTCCCTCTGTAAGAAAGCAGGTTCAGTGGTTTGGGAAATTTGCTGAAACATACTTGGTTGTTGCTCTCCTCGGACTGATACAGGAATTCTGCAAATGATGTCTGATGTTGCTGCGTTTGCAGTTTATAATTTGGGAGGAGGGCCAACGGTGCTCTGCCTTCGAGGCATTTCAAAGGCGGCTTATTATAGGCCGCTTGTGGTAAAGAAAACTCCTGGCATAAATAAAGGGTGAAGGGTGTGGCTGTTGAACAACTAGGTGATGCTTCTGTTCCGCAGAACGGGCTTTCTGCAAAGGAAAGGGCTGCAGAACTGCTTTTGCACACAGACAGATATGATTGTACCCTACTTAAAAGAATAAAACATTATTTTGATATAAGTCAGTACTTGGAGAAATTATACTGTGGGGAAAGAAAGCTCACTTTTTACTTTTGTCTTCTAAAAAAACTTTTCAACAACTGTTACAACAACAAGTTAAAATCAAATTAACAATCATCATTATGTTATATCTGCTGGGTAGGCTACAGTAGATTGTAGAATTCAGTAAAATATTATTTCAATATTAAGTACATTCTTATTTTAAAAAATATTAAATCTTATTCATAATCTTTTCAGTCTTCTTTTTATTAAAAATACATTTTAATTAGTTCTTTTTTTGCACTTTACTGGTGTGAAATAGTTGTTGACTAATAATAGTGTAATTCTTCTAACATGAGTACTGTTGCTTTTGTTCTAACAGGGCTTTACTTCCTCAACTTCTTATCATCACTTCTAATCATCACTTCTAATAACAATAATAGTGAAACTCAGAGCCTGGAGACACGACTTTTTTAAACAAGCTTCTGCATCCCTCGGAATTAGACATGTAGTACTGTGGTTAGAAAAATGTGGTATTCTAATTTCAGTTTTCATGCTAAATATAAATAAACAACAAAACGGAAATCCTCCTGACCTACTCTGTAGACCATATTAATTAACATAGACAAATGTATCTGACAACTTGACACTCTCAAAAGACATAAAGTGGAAATTATCTGTTAAGAATTAAATATTTATTTGTATTAGAGCAGTTCTGAAAAAAAAAAACTTTTAGTTGTGTACAGTAAAGTGTACCACATAAACATATTGGACTGATATCCAATCAAATCAGCACAAAAAAAATTGACACGCTCGAATCTTGACCAATAACATTGCTGTAAACATGCTGGAAGGGGCGGGATCTAGTGTATCCTATGTCATCAACTCACGGAGCTTTGTTGTTCTTACGGGACAGAAAGAAGGAGAAATGTTTGTTTTTGTTTTTGGATTCATTGTAAACACCCCGGACTGAGCGAAACTAACATGTCAGCTACTTCGCTACAATCAAAAACCAGCAACGTGTGGAGTTAAGCAGGTGTCGTCTGGTGAAAGGTGCCGTATTTGTGGGGGGCAAATCTGCTCAGCAGTGAGTTAGCATTAGCCGCTACGGGAGGCTGTTCAGATCGGAGCGGAAGGAATTCCAGGCATCGGGAAGAAGGGGAGAAACCTCTGCCGAGATGTTTCAAGCAAGTTGGAGAACACTTCATTTTACACTTCCACCTGGAAGCGTGACACTATAAACTCGAAGTATGTGTTTGTTTGACTGATATAAGATTGAATGAACAATTTATCTGGTGTTTTTGTAACTGTTAACGTAGCAGTTTAACGAGTTAGCCACGTAGCTACGTAGGTTTCAGCAGGAAGACATTTAAAATGGCGGAAGGTTGGCCCATTCCTTCGGCTCTTGTCTTCATGCTGTTGGGTCTGAGTGCATGGGCCCTTGAGTTGTGTCCTGCTCCTTGCTCGTGTTCAAAAGGACAAGATCAGGCATATATTCTGGACTGCAGCAGAAAAAGACTGTCGGCGGCTCCCGTTGACCTACCTGATGGGATAACCCAAGTGTGAGTACACAACCACTTAGACGTACTCTGATTTGTTGTTGAACACAAGGGTGCATAATAACATACTAACAATCCCATTTACATGTATTTTAGCCAAGTGTCAACATGACATAATATGTAAAAGCCTAAGGGAATTTGCATTCAGTTAGGTACGCCTGCAGCAGCTAGTAACCAGTAATGCAGTTTAATAAAATAACATGTCTTAACTCTAGGAACATCATAATGTTTATTCATTTGTTTAAACATTTAACCATGTTGATTATTATTACTTAGTTCACGCAACCGACAATTTGTATTTCCAGTATTAAATCTACAGTTATCAAATAAGCTTTTATTTGTATAGGACAACATCCCAAATTTTACATTTGCCTTAAGGGGCTTTACAACCTCTACAACATGCAACACCCAGTGTCCTTAGACCAATGAATTAAATAAAACTTTCTAATGCGGGAGAAACTAAAGAAAGCTCAGAAAGAGGAAGAATTCCTCTTTCAGGATGGACAGACATGTCATGTACAGAGCCACAACATTATAGAATACCATCAGAATCACCACATCGTGCAATTATAGAAAAGTTTAGAAATACCTTTCAACACAATCGAGTTCACATCATACCACATGACATATATCTAGTTATAATTTCTCTGAAACCGTTTCAAACAGTCACAAACATAATGGTTCATCTTTATTGTATAATGTGTCTCATCTGCTGAGACATGATAATGACACAAAAATAACTTTTCCATTGAATTTGATTCCAGCACCATGAATCACAATGAGCTAACTGCTCTTGCGTTTCTTGGAGATGTCTCCCCGAACATCACCTCATTGTCATTGTAAGTACAAGATCCTCTTCTCTCCTGTCACCACTAAAACAAATAGTAAAAACAATTTGTATACACATATGAGAACATATTTCAGACATTTCCTTTACATACTACTGATTACTTTAATTCAGCAACATTTGCATGTCTCATTCAAGATTCAAAAAACTTTATTAATCCCAGAGGGAAATAGTTTTGCCTTGTTACAGCTGCTCTCATTTCAGAAAAGAGAAGAAAGAACCACAACCAGAATCAGCACCAACAGAATAATTTAGTGTTGCATTTTCTTTACAATTTTAAACAGTTTTTTTTGACAACCTGCTGATACCTTTTAATGCCTTATATATGTATAAACTGCTACTAAAACGTTAGTTGTACCATAATGCATTGTCTTTTGTTATCCAGCACGGTTTACAGCTGCATAAGTACCATAAACATAACCTGTCTCAGTAATCGGTGTCCTTATGACTTTCAAGACTAATCCTGATTAAGTGCTCCATATGATTCAGAGTCCACAATCGAATCTCAGAGTTGTTGATGCATCAGCTTAATCCCTACCTCTCCTTGGAAACCCTGGACCTGACGTCCAACTCCATCTCAGAGCTCAAAGTTGGATCCTTCCCCTCAATGCAGCTGAAATATCTGTAAGCACACACTGCTTATTTAAACCATCCTCATGTAGCCTTTTGTTTTCCTTAATGAAGGTAAGAACAAATTATTTACAAGAACAAAATTAGAAGGTGTTAACAGAATTCATACATTTGCCACGCCTGCACAATATTGCACATGTTTTAATAATACAAAAGATCTAGGATTTAATTTAATGTAATTACAAAGACATTTGTCTTAGCATCAAACCAATTCACAACTGTAGAATCAGTAATGATATGCAAGAGGAAAATTACTATGTACAAGACAACATTAAGATAAGATACCATGTCTGGCGGACCCAAGTATTAAAAATCGCCTACTGAAGCAATGTAGCATTAAACAGTAGAAGACCACTAATGTTAGTTTAATGCTAATCACAGAACTAAAGATGCATTAGAGACAACTATGGAGGCAACATTATTCTCTTTCTTGATTTTGGCTCTTATGTTTCTGCTCTTTTATCTCATAGGAATTTGAGTAATAACAAGATCAGCGTCCTTGAGCCTGGCTGCTTTGACAACATCTCCAGTTCCCTGCTGGTGCTGAAGCTGAACAGGAACAGATTAGTTTTACTGCCAACCAAAGTCTTCAAACTTCCCTCACTTCAGTTACTGTGAGTATCCTGTGATGTGTTTTTTAGATGCAAAACTAAAATCAGTCAAGAAATGCAGAGACTTTAGCAATTGTTAATTGGCAGACAAATCTGTGGATTATAATTCTCTTGTAACATTGCAGTAGTTCTTATTTTTTATAAACACAGTTCGTTGAAGAAGAAATATGCTTATTTTCATTGTAGTGAAATGAAACGTAACAAGATCAAGATAGTGGAAAGTTTGACATTCAAAGGGATGGACTCACTAAAGTCACTGAAGATGCAAAGGAATGGCATCACTAAGCTCATGGATGGGGCCTTTTTTGGACTTAACAGCATTGAAGAACTGTAAGTACAGTATTACAGAATCTCCTTTTAAGTGGCATTCAGCAGCGTGCCCATTAGCAATTGTGGAACAGTATGTTGTGAAATATTATTTATATAACTATAAGTAGCTATAAAGGCAGCTGTAAATTGAAAAACACAAGCTGGATTAGGTAGAGAAAAAACAAAACTAGTAAAAAGCCTTACAGCTTGTTCTGTTGTTGTGCCAAAACAAATTTCTGCTTCTGCCTGAAAACAAATGTTGTCCTCTTAGACAGTTATGTTATTATTTTATTACAAATAGAAATCAATCGATGTAATCAGAGATTGTTTTGTTAATGGCTTCTTCTTCCTGCATCTGTGTCTCAGAGAGCTGGAGCACAACAACCTGACTGAGGTCAACAAAGGTTGGCTGTATGGCCTGCGCATGCTGCGTATCCTGCGGGTCAGCCAGAATGCTGTTGGTGTTATCCGACCAGATGCCTGGGAGTTTTGCCAAAAGCTGGAGGAACTGTGCGTGTGTTTGATTCATAACTAAAATCCTCACATAGCTTAGAGTTCCCACTTTCTGTCTTCAGCCCCAGGCTCTGAATTTCATTCTGTGTACTCTGAGGAATTACTGTTATCTTGCTGCAGTACTGTGGGGTGTCTGGAGCTGATTCAGTGTTGTCTTGCCTCTGGTGGATATATTGTATACCGTGTTAACAATTTTGTGAAAGTGTCTAAATTTGTCGTTTTATTGTATAATGTAGAGTTATATTAACAAAGAGACTTGTACTTATTGAAGAGGTGGTTTGTACTAGTCTTTAACATACTAGACGTTGTTTGTGCAGGGACTTGTCATTCAATCATCTGACTAGACTTGAGGAGACAGCTTTTCAAGGATTAGGCTTCCTGGAATGCCTGAACCTGGGAGAAAACGCCATCAGTCATTTGGCAGAGGGAGTGTTCTGTGGCCTGGCAAGTCTGCGTACTCTGTAAGTGCTGCGCCTTAAAGGAATCTATCAGAAATGTATTACCTTTTTTTCTCCAACAAGTGTGATGAAGATAAGTATGCAAAATACTATATAACCTAGTCCTTACTTGTTCTTGGCTCTGTGCATTCTCATGAAGGCTACTGATTACAGTAGGTCTGTTTGTTTCACTCTTCCTATGTAGTTCTAGTCCTGTGGTGAATACATTTCCAGAATCTCTAAGTAGTTCAGAGAATATATAGTCTTTGTTGCATTCTAATCCTGTTTCTCACTAATCATCTTTTTAATCTTTAATCAGATCACAGAATGTGTTAATTTGCATCATGTTCTTTTGGTGTCCTATTGGCATTCACTGTGGAAAGAAAGCTCAGTTTACCTGGAATAAAAGCAGACATAGGGTCCACTTGCATTTTTAAAGCACCTGGAATTGATTATACACAAACACATATGAAATCAGATTTACAAAATGTAATTCAGTGTAAAAAGTCCTGTGTCTGTAATAAGTTATATTTTATTAATACAATAGCGTAGACTGGTCTCTACACTTCTGTCAGTGTGGGTAGGGTAAGATTCTTCTTGTTCTGGGATTTGAGATTGTTTGCTTTTTAATATTTCATCAAGCAGGGATAAAGTAATATCAACATACAGTATGCTCACAAGGTATTTCATGGTCTACTGAGCACTGAACAAATAACACAGCAGCTTTGGCTTTGTCAGGGAGACTATTTGGGTGTTGAATTCCATTAAATATTATCCACTATGGTTATTAAGTTAATGGGAGTCATCCATTACTATTACCATGTCCTACATTTATGCACCCAATATCACTTACACAAATTACATGAGTTGGTTCAATTGTGGTGAAACCCAGCTGAGTTTGCCCATTTCCAAGCACAACATTTGTGGGTTTCTGAGAAAATTCAGTGTAGCTAATATCCAGAATATCGTCCTAATTAAGCAAGTATGTCTTTTTTATCATACATTTATCTGTGAGGTAAGAAGTGTCGAGAGGAGAGAAAGCTGTGAACTCATTATTTGCCACACTGAGCTCTAATAAAACCACTGAGCTGCAACAAGAAAGGGGTCGTATCTGGGAGGCTGATTATCATGGGAGCTTTCATGGGAGAGGGGAGTTGGACAGTGCCAAAGTCTTTTCAGAGGTGGCCAGGCATGAGGAAAGATAAACAAAAGAGCCCATGACCCATCATTGAAACACAAGGCCTCTCTGGGTCTCCAGTGGACCCATGCACTGTCCCAGTGCTAAACAGAGCCAATTAATTTCTCCTCATCAGAACAGCAGGGGCAGTGAACTGTGACACACTGTGGAAGTGCTGTGTCTCAGATTGTTAGTCTCCTAACTGAGAGCCACTGCCACTGACGACCACAGTGGAGATAATCTTCCATCTCCGTGGACTCGGGCAGTAAAAGACTTTAGATGTCTGTATAGAATGTGTTTAATATCTGCGACTCTTTGTTTTTCAGAGATATCCGCAATAATGAAATCTCCTGGGCAATTGAAGATTCCATTGGTTTATTTGATGGGATGAAGAAGCTGAACACACTGTGAGGACGCTATACTTTGTAGATAAATAGATGTGAATATTGATAGGCTTGAATTTCATATGAGATTTTGTACATCTGTAATGGCAGCTGCTAATTAATTTCCAACTACATTTAATTCTGTATCACTGTTCTAACTTGTCAAATGTCCTAATTTAGCCTTAAGAAGAACTGCTGAGACTGATTCCAGTGTGTAATAAAATGTTACTCTGGAGCAGCTTTTGTGGCAGCTGTTTGACTTGGTATTACATGAAATATTTTTATTTTCCAGAATCCTGCAGCGGAACAAAATCAAATCAATCACTAAGAAAGCGTTTGAAGGCCTTGAAGAGCTGGAGCACCTGTGAGTAAAACCACAGCACAATCTGTTTTCTCCACGCAGCCATGCTTGTCTCAGTAGACAAGGATCGCAGAAAGGGTTTTATTACTTTGTTGTGAAACGGAAAGCCATTTTGATCAAATCATGTCCTAGCTGTGTTTAATCCATATTTCTGTCCCCTCTGCAGGGACCTCAGCAAGAATGGCATCATGTCAATACATCCTGAGGCTTTGTCCCATATGAAGCTCAAAGTGTTGTGAGTAGACACAAAATGACCCTTACAGCACTCATAAGCACAATTGAAAGCTGGCTTTTCCCTATCTTAATATTGCATCTTCAACTGATTTATCATTGTTGCCTTCATTAAAAAGAAATTAGAGTGGATAGGTAACAATGCAATTAACTGTTATTATTAGCACCCTTGGATACAGAAAATCTTAACCACAGAAAGTCAAGTTGTTGACTTTAGCTTCAAAACTGACCGAAAAACATGTAACTTTACTGTTTTTATCTAACTCTGTTTTTCTGGTTGATTGAAAACATATTTATTATTGCTGCATTGATGTCTTTTATTAGCTCCGTTCAACAAGTAAATATTCCTGATTCAGTAGTTGCACCACATGTTTGGTTAGCAAAGCTATCTCCACTGCCTTTTAAGAAAGACTGTGGAAATGTTAAGTCTCAACCCATTTTAGGATTAAGAAGTGGTTAACAAAATGCACCAGCAGCTGTCAAACCCAGAAAATGCATCCTGACACTAGTCATATCCTCTTATTAATTAGTCTGCTGCTTTAATAGAACATAGCACTATTTGCTTGATGAGTGGTTAAAGTAGCTTTGACTGATAACTTAGTGGAACATACTGGCAAGCCCCATTAAAGTGTTTTCTAGGGGAAAGTATATTACAATAGGCTTCTGGAGGTGTTTTTTACAGCAATGAATCAAGTTTCTTGTCATCAGTACACTGGTTTATGAATAGTGGTTATGCTTGTAAGTTATCTTGTATTAAATGAGAAATGATTTTATGTAGCTGTCTATCACAGCTTGTTGTCTGTATTGTTTGTGTTGTTAGTTATCTAGTGGGATTGTATTTTTTTATGTATCTAAACTGCAACAGCAATTGCCCCAGAGCGACATGAAAGTTTATGAACTCAGTGTTTATTTCTAACTTACCTTTGGGGTGTAAACAGCTGATGTAAATTTATCATTTATTTCTATTAACTAAAAGCAAATTTTCTCTATTAAAGGGTTAAATCAGATGATAATGATTCCAACTATTGATGATCACTCATCTGACTATGCTAAGAGCGTCATGCTTCCTCTTTTTACTTTTCTGTTCTCAGTGTCCTGAACACAAGCAGCCTCCTGTGTGACTGCCACATGCAGTGGTTGGGACCTTGGCTGATTGATAACCAGTTCCAGGATTCTGTGTCTGCTGTTTGTGCTCATCCTACCAGTCTACTTGGTCGCAGTGTTCAAACCCTCAGCCTGGAAGAGTTTGTTTGTGGTCTGTTCTTTTACATTTTTTATTGTTCTCAGTCTGATCTGTTATACAGGTTTTCTTTAGTCAGCACAGAACAGTGATGATGTTTGTTGGTATGACGCAGGAAAGTGAATCGCATTTCTGTTTTATAGTGTATGGAAACTGAAATTTACGGTGGATTATTGCGAGTTATATTTCACAAAAACTGTGCTTTATTTAACTGTTTTTGATTCACAGGATTTAAAATCTTCAACTTTATAAACAGTTCATAGATTCTGCTTTAAGCACCATGTTGAATGCCCGGCATGTTGTCGTCTTGTAAAAAATACAGATTAGTTAAAATATGGAGGTTCACACATTCTGTTCTGGTTCCCCCACAGATGATTTCCCCAAGCCTCAGATCACAACTCATCCAGAGACGTCTGTGGCGCTGCGGGGAAACAACGTGACCCTGAGCTGCATTGCATCCAGCAGCAGTGATTCACCAATGACCACAGCTTGGCGGAAGGATGGGGAGGTGCTGTATGACGCAGAAGTGCAAAACTATGCACGGTACCAGGAAGGAGAGCTAATCTACACCACTGTGCTTCACCTCCTCAATGTCAACTTCACTGATGAGGGTCGATACCAGTGTGTGGTCTCCAATCATTTTGGCTCCAATTACTCCAACCGGGCCAAGCTCACTGTCAATGGTGAGGTTGTTTCCTGTTTTCCATAGGATGTGACTGATTGTCTGTCTTATGCTTTTTAGTTGAAAAGAGTTGAACCTTAAAGTTAGAGATTCACAGATTCGATAATAATACCAGATATCAGCCTCAGTATTGCCTAAAGAGTTATATCAGGTATCCGTTAATGGGGACGGTCTATTCACTTGCGAAGCGTGCTACATCGTGCATCAGCTGTATGGAGGTACATTGTTTCACACATGCTACGCCACCAGCCCTCAAAAAATTTTTTAGGGCTGGTGGAAGCACTGTGAAATACAACACAACACACTTAATCAAGCACCTCCGAAAATCCTCATGCTTAAGAGCATGGTGCAGAGTTCCTGCAGTTGAACGAAACCGAATAAGACAATACCACCCAGACGTTAACGTTGACAGATTCACTGCAAAGACACGAGTAACTTCTTAACTCATTTTACATTTCAGCTACTATATTCTAAACTGTTTTCACATAAATTCACATTGCCCAGATAGTGTGAGGAGTTCAGCACAATGTCCTGACAGTTACAAAGTCAGGAAAGCAATGTTTAAGTGAAGGGTCATGCCTTGATTGTCATCAACAAAGTAAGGTATACAGTTAATTCATTCAACAGTATCAGATCAGTATTGGGAATCATTCATTACACAAAGTCCTGGTATCTGTATCAGAACTGAAAAGGTCAGATTGGTGCATCCCTACCCAAAATTCATTTGCTACTGTTTCATCCCAGCCTAACACAGGTGTTTCTCCACCTGTCTGTTCTTTATATTTCAGAGCTGCCTTCCTTTCTTAAAACTCCCATGGATCTGACAATCCGCACTGGGACTATGGCCAGGCTGGAGTGCGCTGCTGAAGGCCATCCATCACCCCAGATTGCTTGGCAGAAGGATGGAGGCACCGACTTCCCTGCTGCCCGAGAGCGCAGGATGCATGTGATGCCAGATGATGACATCTTCTTCATTGCTAATGTTAAGACAGAAGACATGGGAGTGTACAGCTGCACAGCTCAAAATGCAGCAGGCAGCCTGTCAGCAAACGCTACTCTCACCGTCCTGGGTGAGTCACCTGACTAGGGGAACGTACAACTGCTCTTTTTATTACTGGGTCATTTCAGATGAGTCACTCTGATTGAATTGGCTACTCATGTATGTCTGTCACTTATTATACACTGTCTCTCATTACACATCCAGTTTTAACAAATAAATAGATAGTAGTAAATCTTGTTAAATGTGGCCAGGGAGAATACTTACGTTTGTCTGGAACATGGCAAATCTGTTCTTAATGAAATTAAATTGAGCTATGAGCTGGTAAGAAATCAGTGACTCAGCTAAAGTGAAAGGCTTGACATAGCAGACCTCCATCTAAACAGTTTTGATACAAATTTCACTGGGATCATTAAAATAAAAATCCATGAATCTTCTTCTCTTCCAGAAACTCCATTCTTCATGCGGTCACTGGAAGACAGAACAGTGGCTCGTGGTGAAACCGCTGTGCTTCAGTGTATCGCTGGAGGGAGCCCTGCTCCTCGACTCAACTGGACCAAAGATGACGGCCCTCTGGTGCTCACAGAGCGCCACTTTTTTGCTGCTGCCAACCAACTCCTTATTATTGTAGACACTGGCCCTGCTGATTCTGGGAAATACACCTGCATCATGTCTAATACTTTGGGAACGGAGCGTGGCCACATCTATCTCAGCGTGTCTCCATCACCAAATTGTGATACTGGTGCAGGGTCTGACCCGGACACCTGGACCACTGTGGGCATTGTGGTAATTGTGGTGGTGTGCTGTGTGGTCGGAACCTCACTGGTCTGGGTCGTTGTCATCTATCACATGCGCAGGAAGAGCGAGGACTACAGTATCACCAACACAGGTAGAGATGGCAGTTTGGAAACCATGAAAAAGTGTCTGATCTGTGTCTTTCTTAAGAGAACAAGACTATTTCAGAGAGCTTGTGTCCTAGTAACGATATATGTCTCTGTCTGTTCCAGATGAGATAAACTTGCCAGCGGATATCCCCAGCTACCTGTCCTCCCAGGGCACTTTGTCAGAACCTCAGGAAGGCTACAGTAACTCCGAGGCAGGCAGCCACCAGCAGCTCATGCCTCCACTCTCCAATGGATACGTCCATAGGGGCACTGATGGTGGGTGACCTTACTGTTAAATCTGGGGAATTTCACCGCAGTAACATCACAGCAAAAAAAAATTATACTGTGACTTTAATCAACAAACTTTGGTTTATCATAGTCACAATATTTGTCATAATATAGTTTTACTTTTTATATGTGATGTAAATGCCCAAAGTTCTTATAGTAATCATCATCAACTACAAAATACGGTGAGCTCTGCTATTACAGTTGCCCTCTAAATTATTCAACCCCCACTAATAAATTAGATGTATTGGCAAAATGTACAAACTTTCAGCTGTTTTCAATGAACAAATGCTCCAGATTCAACACAAAAGTCAACGTTTAATGACTACTGCGGTGTTAAAATTATTCAGGGTCTTCATGGCAAAGGACACTGTTCTGCTTGCTGCACTTGCAGCAATATACTACTTACAATATATTGTTCCTTGTCTTGTTAACATTTAAAAGACAAAGGAATCTCTTGTAAAGAATGGCATATCTTAAATTTTCATATGATGCGTGGTGTTATATTATCTTGATATGAAGATTTATGAATGAAGGTTTTTAAGATCGAAGGTTCTGGGCACTCATGAAATGTGACACAGACCAATTATCATGTACATATTTCTCAGGTATGTGTTACGGAGACACGAATAGTGAGATGGAAACTGAGGGGAGTGGCATGCTGCACTGCAGGATGGGCTCTCTGTTCACTGGCCGTAGTAGCTTCCACCCTGGAGAGCTCCATGATGGACTAGCTGGACTCCAAACAGGTTAGTGGTACCTACACCCAAGTAGCTATGTTAATTGTATTTATTTATTAGGCTTTATTTATATTTATTGAAGTTAGGCTGAGAATTGTTTTGTATGCATTTTAGTGGTGAAGTTCTGGTTTTAGGATTTACCTGTGGCGTTTAGTAGGACTTCCTGCAACCTGGACTATTTTATTCATCTGTCTTAAAACAATTAGCCACACCGCTTCACTGGGTGACATTTATATATTATGTGAAAATGCTTGGTTGAAAAGTTGTTAATATTTTAATCCATATTTTACCAAAACGTCTTGCAGCAGTCTGAAATAATCTGAAGTGGGAATGCACAAGATCTCCTTTTTTTAATTCTTGTGTTTTGGAATGAAGTCACTCAGTGGGCTGAGGTAGAGGCAATTTATTCTTGCTTCATCTAGAATTTCAGCTGCTCAGTTTGGAGCCTTCTTTGTTGTGATTTTCATTTCATTATGCACCAAATGTTTGCAATTGGTGACAGGTCTGGACTGCAAGCAGGCCATTTAGCACCTGGACCATCTAACTATGGAGCCATGCTATTGTGATATGTGGAAAATGTGATGTGGCATTGTCTCGCTGTAATAAGCAAGGCCTTGTCTGACAGCACATGTTGCTCCAAAACCAATATATACTGTTCAGTATTAATGGTGCCTTCACAAATGTGCAGGTTAGCCTTGCCCTATACACTAATGCAACCCCATAACATCAGAGATCCTGGATTGTATGGTCATTTGATGAGTTGTTGTTAGAATAATCATTAGCACTTTGTGCACTTAAGAGGCCTTTTTGCAACTACTATCAAGAAATATCACACTGGAAAATCTTTAAATCTATATCTTTATCTTGTTTTGTAAAACAAACGTAAAGCAACACGTGTCAAGATGCTTGTCATCTCTTACCAGGTGGCGCAGGTCCGCTGGTCATATGTTCTGACTGCTATGATAATGCCAACATCTACTCCCGCACACGGGAGTACTGCCCCTACGCCTATCTCGAAGAGGATGACCCTCTGGACAGAACTTTACCAGGTCTGAGGGAGAGATTCAGCGAGCATGCCCATCACCATGACACAGCACTGGAGACCCTCATTAGCAACCATGACTCCTCAGTGTTTCTCACCTCACATGACAAACGGTTGAACAGCCATACACCTCCGGAGCAGTGTGCTAAAGGTGAGACTTGGAAACAAAAATTATCGTTTTACCTTTCAGATGGAAACCGTCATGTCCTAGCTAAAGAGAAACAAAACAGAGAAAAGTAGTAAATCCAAGTAATATTTGATAATTATGCTTGATAAATTACCTAAACAATAATTGTTGACTAATCTTCTGTTAATTGAATAATGGTTAAAACCTTTCGTCAATAAAGAAGTATGTGGTTGGCAATCAGTTAATGGAGGATAGAATGTGGCTCTAATTACTGTCTGTCTCTCTCTCTCTCTCTCTCCAGATTCAGACTCAGTTTGTAGGTCATTCTGGGGAGCAGAGGAAGACCAGTCCTTAAAACCTCAACTGGGAGTGTCCCAGCACCCAGTGACTCTACACAGGACACCTCTTCTGAATTCAACTACTGACAGGGTAGAGCAACAGAGTGAAGCAGGAATGGACTGTTTACCCAGTCAATGCACACAGCACCATAGAAGTGCCTCTGCTAGGACTAACCCTCAGGAGTATCCTGCTCCCACATAGGTCCTAATACTCCACCCACATTCTGCCTCTGGCTCCTTGCTGCACCACTCCCCCCCCTTCACCCACTACCTCCAAAGAGACTCCTCACATTCTGCCAAAGATGCTCTCTTGTATGTTTACATTCCCCTTTCACTCAAGAGGACATGCAAATGTTATCCACTGTGGAAAGACTGCTCTGTCAGGCTCGGAAAATGGACCTGTGATAAAAGTGACCTCCTATTTAACAGCTCCGCCTCTGCAGGAACCCTATCTCCCAGATATTTTACTCTTCTTTGTTGTCTTTCCAGAGAAATCTATGAATGTATGCTTTAAAGAGCCATGCCAGGTGCTGCCGTAAGAGAACGTCAACACATGGTCATGCCTCCACAAGCTCTCTCCTTCGTCCCCGCTGCGGTGGGACTGAAGTTGTATGTCAGTGCTAAACGTACCGGCGGTTTTGTCTCCTCCTTCCTGGTACAGACGCCTGTTGGAGAAGCCTATATGACATTGGTAGAAATTGCAAATCACCTCTTCCCAAGTGCGGAAAAATGGGTTTAAACAGGAGACAAGTGTAGTCCCCTGACCAGCAGATTGTGGTGTTTAATCTAAAAGAACCTTGAAAGCGTACGTCTCACTTTCCCACAGCTATTTCCACTGACTCTAAACTGCTATATGGTATCCTGTTATGCAAATTGCAGAGACAGTGACACCAAAATGTGTTGTCTATTATGAATACGTATGAATATATCCTATATCACCTGGTTTTGTTTTTGTCCTATGTCAAAAACAATCATTAATTCATTGATTTTTTTTTTTTGTCTCGTACAGAAAAGCAGTTTGGGGAGAATTCAGTTCTTTGCACATGTGACAATCATAGTTTTGCTGACTATTTTCTAATGGTTGTGTATTTGATGGCCTTTTCAACAAGCATTCTCAGTAACCTCAATCAGGTGACTTTATAGTTTATATATATATATGGTATGCACTGATTTATTTTTACTTATCATGTCTTACAAGCACTTAATTTAATGGTGGTAATCTTTATTATGCAGTGTGCATGTCGTTTTACATTGTGGGGGATCATCACAGTTTTATTCTCTGAAAGTTCACAATCCTTCTGTAGATATTGATTAAGCCTAGGTTTTGACTTGGGACTGTGAAAAATGAGAATGTATTGTATTGTTTTATGTATGTATGTGTACATAAGACTAGTTATCTATTGCATTCAATGTCCTACTAGTCCGTCTGCAAGGAGGTTTGAGATGTGAGCTGCAGTAACTCTAAAAACATTAATCTTATTTATTTTAAGCCCTTAAAGCCCCAGTGTTATCCAGACATTTGAACGTGTTGGTTCAGGATCAAAACGAAAGCGTCAGCTATAACATTACTTTGAGGATTTGAAAATGCTTCTCGTATTAAAGATTGTGGTCTTGATTCATCAGATTTGATCCCATGTGTTGTCCCGAAAACAATCCCCTTCATTATTGCACTTCATAGGAGCTCGTGATTGTCTTTGTTTTTGACCCTCTGAACTTTTGCGTGCTCAGCGTATTTACAGTTTCCAGTTTATTTGGTGCATCTGGCTCCAGCTAATGTCTAATAACACAGTTCTGTAACATAATTGTAATTCTTTTTTCATTCAATCTTATTCACCCCATTTATGAGGGCAGGCTAAAGAACACACTTCTGTACAATGCAACAGTCCTGCAGCGTCACAGAGGAAAGTCTCAAACCGTCCGGACCTTTGCATTAGATTGTATTGAACTGAGAAAATGAAGTGTATATCGCAGTCACTCTATTGCTTTGTCTGACAACACATTGTTTCCCGTATCGAAAAGTTGTCTTGTTTGTGATTTCCTGTTACGGTAATCGTCATTGCTACACGCTGCTTTTATTTTGGACCCTTTTGTAGTGATACACTGAGTGTTTGGGTACTAGTTCAATAATGCTGAAAAGTGAATTTTCAGTGCAAATGTGTGGTGATGGTGTAGCTCAGTGCTACATTTTCCATTTAGTGTCACTAAGATATCGAAAGAAATCATTGTTTGTTTTTAATCAGTAATTACTCTTCTCTGTATGTGTTCGGTAGATAAGCCACACGTCCACTTGCTCAGTCGTACATGCATGTCGTTCTTGCACTCTCCTTTGGTTCGAACTTGTTTTTTGTAATTTATCAAGTCATGTTTACCTTTTAATTACCAAATCGGCACATTCCAAGCCTGTTCCTTTATATAAGATAACGACCAAGTGGTATTGTTTTCCAAGCCAAGACTAAAAGCAACTTGATTTTTCTGAGTTCCTGTGTGTGTTGACACACGCCTTGATGTTTATTGAGGTTTTCTAACTGTTGGCCAAGGGCAATTTTATGCCCCTCCCAAGTGATAGAGAAATTTAAATGAAACGAGCAGTGATAAGTCACACTAATGGAGCTACATGTCCCAGGGGGAATACATCGATTCGATGAACAATATTTTCTGCCAGCACAGCATTTCACAGCGTTTCTTTTGTTTTATTCTCTGAACGTCCTTATGACTTTATACCAAAGTTTAGCAGTAACTGCTCTGGAAATATCCAATGCTGCTTTTTTTGTGTTTTGTTTTCTGTACATTCTGTAAAGCATGTCTAAAGAGCCTTTTTTGTTGCATAGCCATTACTCAAATATTAAAAAATGATTCTAATAATTTGGTTTGAATGTTGAATATTTATCTCAACAGTTCTCTTGGGTAGAAATGGAATTATTTTCCATCATTGGTTTAAACCCGTTTTCTGATTAGTTGCTTTGTCTGGTAATTTCAAAAGGCTTATTACAGTTTCATTAGGACAAAAGTGACATATTTAAGCTGTTTGTTTTGTCCAGCCAACAGTCAAACGTACATTTACACTGGTACATATCAGAGTTAGGCAGAAAATGTTCATATTATTGAAGGTGGAACATGCAAATTTTGACATTTATGCTTAAAAAATTATTTAAATGTTTGCCTGGGCATGTAGTTTATTAATCAAGTAACAGTTTGAGGTGTCTGGTTGTCTGACAGCTGAAGGGCTGTTTTTTTTTGTTTTGTTTTTTAAAAGGGAAAATGTTCTTGAAGGATTTGATTTAGGTTACGTGTAATTCTAGGCTGATTTTTCGTCACACAATGTAATAATTTAACAGGCCAAGTCCTCCATAATCTGGATTTAGTCATATCAAGCCAACATAAAGCCAGCTAATATCAGCCTTAAAAACGGTTAGTCCATCAGCACACTTGACACTAAGAAAAAACTTTTTTTACATACATAAATCCAGTTGAATCCAAGGAAAAGCTGGATGTGAGTTGAATCTGAGTGCTTCAGCCTTTTAAAGTCTGCAGTTTGTTTGCCTCTTCGCTTGACTCTAAAGTCTCCATCAAAGACATGATAGAATTGTTAATCATCCTCTACACGCTGATGAATTATTCAGCACAATGTCCAAGGTGGAAACTCTGTGTTTAAACACAGACTTTGGACTAATGCATCACACTAAGAGAACAGAAACCTCTGCTTCTTTATAGATACTGCAGGAGGTGTGTTGCCTGCATCCAGTTCTAAACTTAATAAACCCCACTACACGGTGTTGACATATGACTGTTGTGTGAGTCAACATGTCCAAATTGTCAAAATCCATCAGGCTGTTTTGGAGATGTTTTGGCAAAAACAAGCTGTGCATCATTTATAACATGCCGTGAAACACGACTGCATGTCCCCGGAGATAAAGTGACATTTATGAAGTTTAATTCACTTCCAAAGCTGCATTTAAACACCGCTGCGCTTTGCTTTACATCAACTTGAATTTTTGATTACATTACGGCCAATTTCATCTCATAAACAGTTTGCTACCGACACACAAGTTTATGCACAAGCTCGTGTTACACTTGTGCACAGGCGATGAAATGTAGGTGGGAGCCGGTTACAGTTTCCCTTTGAATAAAATGCACAGCTCTTCCCTGCTACCTGTGCTTGAACAGTACTATAAACAGAATTGCAGTCTATTGTAGCCCATAAACAATCAGTAAACAATGCAGCAGAAATCTGCCTAATGATAATGAACGATTACACCAATTCAATCACTGTCTTAAAGATCATGCGTGGATAAATGCAGCTGAATGCAGCCAAGCGTGTTGATGTGTAGGTAAGCAATCAAAAGACCTCAGGCAGTTAGTTGTGTGAAGTGCACTGATGATGTCAGTAGGTGGCGCTGTGGAGACATTAGAATGATCACCTTGGATTTCCGCCCCAAGTATACTTACCTAACTCTGTACAGATGAATTGTCCCAGTTGGGTGCAATTTGTTTTGTAAGCGTACTATTAGAATTATCTGTGTATTCCTATAGTTTATTGTCTTTATTATTATTTTCTTAGACTCATCCCAGTTAGTATGGAACAACAGTCACCTAAATGTTTTTAAAAATGTAGATACACATTGCAGTCGTAGCTACATTTTAATCAAAGGTGACAGTAAGTTACATTGAACGTAAGTGCACTGGTTAATGTTATTTTCCTTTAGTACCACAGCACACCGGATGATGGAGCCAGCCCGAGCGTCTAGAACACACTGATGTTGCTGAGCGTAAAAGGGGCGTTTCGGAGCTCGGCAACATCTCTCTTGGCGGTGCCAGGTGTGTTCAAACCTGTAGCAGTCAACCGCTCACAGATGTCTCTCAGATCAGTCATCGTGGGCTGGATTTAAACTGCATAAACCGCCTACCCGTCATCGCCGCTGCGCGTCTATTTCGAGCCTGGCCACAGGTATGAGGGATTTCTCGTTGACGCACTACATTTAAGCGACAGACACTCCACAACCTACCGCCGAGTGAGTAAAATACGCTCTGTTTACATTTTGTTTTGAATACTTGGCACCGGGAGGCTCATCCAGTGACGAAGTAAAGCGCTTTTACGGTCCCAGAGTAGCGATGGAGGGATCAAAATCTTGATTATTCCTCTTTTAACCATATCGCTGCTATCAACTCTCCTGTTTTACGCACAAGGAGCGTTTGGGATTATTGCAACCTAGGCAACTGTGCGCACACTGGAGCATAAAACCCTGGGATGACAGATCTCAGCGGAGGATTCACGGGTGAAAATCAGCCTCATAAATGTCAGGAAGATGAAATCCCCAGCAGGTAGGGAGAATAACTCAGGAGGGTTTATTAGGCCGCGCCACTTCGCGCTCATTTAACAACCGCAACAACCGCGGCGACTACAACCAGTTAGATCGGTAGTTCTTCGAAAAGGGAGTAGCCATGTCCAGAACACTGAAGAAGAAGAAACACTGGTCCAGTAAAGTGGTGGAGTGCACGGTGTCATGGGGGAACCTGGGGGACTTTGGCTCTGTGGTGGAGATCCTGGGAGGAGCAGAACTGGGACAGTTCCCCTACCTGGGTCAGATGAAGCTGGACGTGCTGGTGTGTCATGTCGGGAAGCTCCCCTACTACGGGGACGTTTTGCTGGAGGTGAACGGGACGCCTGTCAGTGGACTTACAAACCGTGACACCCTGGCCGTCATACGACACTTTCGGGAGCCGATTCGCTTGAAGACAGTCAAACCAGGTGCGTCCCCAGCTTTTTGTTTTCACCGCTGCTGCTGCTGCTGCTCTGTCACCTGAGCTCTGTTCATAAGATGAACGTTTCTAAAAATGTGGCATATACTAAACACAGCAACACTCATAATTATAAACGCACCCTGTAATTTAGGAACAAACAGAAACATTGGCACCTGTTACCAGCATGCTGTGATCTTCACTAGACAAAGTCATAGCCTCAACTTATGTTTCTGTGTCTCCCTGTTGTGCAGACAAGTTAAAGTTGACTCACTCTTTGCAGAACAGACTAAATACAGGAAAATCCGAGTTTAAATCCTTGCACACTTCTTAAAGGACATAACAGACATGCAAAGCTCCTCCTGCCCCATAACATCTAACATCTCACCACTTTCTGGAGGAGGTCGAGTATTGATAATGGTGATAATGGCACGTAGCCCAGTTGGAGTCTTCCAGGCTAAGTGCACTTACATGCATAGAAATGAGGGCCTAATCATATCCTCAATTATTGAGGTTTCTCTGCTGCCCATTGGCTGCAGCAGCTAGAGTGGGTAGCTGTGTTGTATCCCGTTGTCCCATAATCCCACATCCAGCTCTCTAAGGATGCTGCAAGCTGCAGCATCTAAACACTCTAATGGCTTTGATAGCTTGGTGCTGCTGCTGTACTATGTAGTTCTGACCCAACCTGTTGTCCGTAGGTTAGGGGTAGAGTTAAGGGTTTCAGTGCCATAGAAGTGGAGGTTGTTTGTTAATGGGAAAGGGAGAGGGAGAGCCTTACTGTGCCATATGCTGGAGCTGAGATATCTAAACAACAACTGATGCTGCCCAAAAGATTACGTCAGGAGTGGCGGCAGCTGAGTCCCAGGATCCTGGACGAGGATCCCTGAAGATCAGCTACTAGTATATTTGTGCACATGTGCACTTGTGTGTGTGTGTGTGTGTGTGTGTAGTCATTGAGTTTTCCATATTTTCCTTTTTTCTTTTATTGATTTTTATATCTTTTATAAACAAACAAGAGATGAAAGGAAGAGATTTATTTTTTACATTTCCAGAGTCCAGCGCCTATTAGTGTGCATACACACAGACGTGTGTGTGTGTGTGTGTGTGTGTGTGTGTATTTTATGGCTCTATACTCCCCAGAGCTCCTAACACCACGCTCTCTGCCCCACTAACCAAGGATGATTAATAAAGGGCAGGGAGAGAGAGGGAGGGAGAGACAAGCTCAGGGAGAGAGACATAAAGAGAGATGGAGAGAAAATCGGCTCTGTCTCTGGCTCCAGGCTTGACTCCCACGCAAGGCTGTTTTTGCTCTTTAAAGCTCACAGGGAAGTAATAGGTCGCAGTAATGGCAAAATTCCTCACCACCTATTTATTCACCTGTTTCATCCTTACCAGTCTGGCCACATTGTCCATTCTGATTCAGTCGTATGTAAAGCTGCAGCTAGCACCGATCCTCTCTCTAATACACGGTTTAAAAAAAAAAGCCCCCTGGCATCAGCTTATACAGATGTGGCTGTTGTATTGTACAACTACGTACTGTGCATGTGCACACATCTGCACTGCGTGTGTATACGTTCCCATGTGGTAGCCTCATGTTTAATTCACACCTCTTGCATAATAGAGTTGGGGAGTGGATTTTCTCCACTCTGATGGAGGCAGTGGGCCTAGAGGATCAGCTGTTACCAGGAAGCCCGGAAAGCTACAGCGACATGACAGTGGCCGGCAGCGACGGACAGGCTCTGTGGGTCTTCCAGATGTTCCCCTGTGTTTTCCCCAAATCCTCTTGTGCTCTGCCTGCCTCGTCATATGGAGCTGGTGGGCTTCCCGTGCTGCTGACGACAGCTGCAGTGGAGCTAGGGGGGAAATGAGAGCGTGCAGAGATGCAAGGGCAGAAATTGGGATTTTAGGTGAGCATAGTTAGAGACAGGATGCATGATGCAAGTCTCTATGGAGGCCATTATCTATCTCCGCCATTGATTGAAAGGCCTGAAAGAGTTGAACACAGCACTTTACTTACTTTTCTATAGCTGCTTTTGGTTGCATCCTATATTCTCTAGGGGTTGCCAGGAGGCTTCTCTCACTTACATACAGTTCGTTCTCACATACAGTTCACACTAAGTCTTCTTCAACACTTCACAGTATACCATGAGGTGGATGTGCCCATTTCCATGATATCTTTGATTAAGCTCAGAGATGCCTTTATTAAAAGCTCTGTGCACGGCACAGGAATCTATTTCTGCCGATAGCTAAGGATTGGAAAAGCTGTGTGATGAAAGGCTTCGTGAATGACATCCCAGAATTCCTTGTCCTCTGAACAGTTATTTTCTACTGTGCCTCATATATATGATCAAAACATATGCACAACCTGTAGTCAGCATTCTGCAGCTGAATGAAGGGTGACTCTGACATCAAATGAGTAATTTCAATTGCTTTAATTGCACTGACTAATTATAACAATGTGAATGTATGAAACGCATGTATACAAGCCATCTGTTTCAAATTGACGATTTCTGCTTCTACAGCTTTTAATTCTTAGAATGATGGAATTATTATCTTGAAATTAAATATGAAACACAACAGTAGTCACCATATTACAGATATGTTTAAATTAATTTGTAATGAATTGAAATACTATTAAACGCCTCTGGGATGAGGGAATAACAGCATTTTGATTGGAAAATGATAGTCACTTTGTTTTTATAGGCTTTATTACAAAAAATTATTTTCTGTTGTAATTTTGACATCAAAATGTCTTATTTAGTTTGAACAAAGCAACTTTAGATTCTGTAGTATATTCTAGGTCACATTAACATTTACCTCCCTCCACTCATGCATAAGCACAATGTCCAATACGTGCTGATCATGCCAATAGAGAAGAATACAGAGTGACATGACCCCCTAAGCCCCTGTATAAAACTGCAATAGTAAGTGTGGGTTAATCAGATTAATGCACCTCTCATGTTAGGAAGTGCCTCTCCGTTGAATCATCCTCTTGATGTGTGATGCTTTGTCACTGCAAAGAGATTTGTAGTTGGCTGCAAAAAGGGTAAAAAGAAGGGGGGTGTGGGGGAGGTTGGGAGTGGGAATACAGCAACCCAGAGGGCCTGGTCAAATAACCTGAGACATCTGTTCTCGCCTTAATGATGTTTCTGACAATCAGCTGAATGAAGCGGGAGAGTCAATCACGCGCGCTGCTACTCTGGCACGGAACTCATAACAAAGTAACTGGTGCTGTTTGTACTTATGTTTGTGATTTTAACTGCACTGTTGTATGGATTGCATGCTTTATGTTGCCTACAGTTGTCTTGATATTGCTTTGTATACCAGCTATCATGTGGACCAAAAATCTCATCGTTGCCAACTGGCTAGATAAATGCCAAACAAAGAAGTAGACATACAGATAAAATCATCACTGTACCGAAAATAAAGTATAGATGGTTTTGAAAAATCATTGATCCCATTAATAATTTAAAATGTAGGTAACATAAGTTGGCAAACTTCTGCTAGATACTGAAATGAAATAAAAGCAAAATATTGCACCAGCTGTTGAAACACCACAGTACTGACATGCTCTTATAAAAGAGCTTAAAGAAACATACCTAACTTCTCTTTTCAGATAGGCTTTCAATTTTTGCAGTTTATTTTACTACGTTATGAATATGACTTTCGTTTAGGTCATCTGTCACAGAGGATGCCATGTCTGCTTCTGTGCGACCAACACAACAAATCATTGGTATGTCTGGATAAAGCCATTCCATCCTAAGGTCTATTTAAAGCGCTTTCATACGTATGTATCACTCTTTATTAGTAGATAACTTTGCTTAGTTGTCATGGTAATATGTCTGATAACTAGTGGTTTTATGTTTTTTTTTTTTTTTTTTAAAGCAGTGATTCACACCCAAACATTTGTGTAGGTCTACCTCAGGGAGTTTTTCTGCACTTGTTAGAAGCTACGTGGAAATGTGTGGGTGTAGCTCAGCTAATTTGCAAAATAGTGGGATGCCTCCATACGTCCCACCATGTGCTGCGATTGAGAGTTCATGGAGAACTGCTTGGTGAGAAGAGATGTTGAAACTGCTCTTTAAAACAAAGGATGAATAGATGAAATGCCCATTAGAAGCAAAAGTAAGGGATAATTGAAAGCCATTACTTTACATTAGGAAATGTCTAAAATCAGATTTCTGCGGCTGAATGTCTCAAACGTTTATGCCAGTCCATCACAGTGTCACTGAGATATGTCAGGTTGGATTGGCTGATTTGACCCCTCACATGCTTAACCCTTAACGAGCATGTGAGACAAGACGCACACCACAATCCCTGCTGCTGTGATAACGCCACTGTCCCACTGGCACGTCACCGCGCTCCGTTTGGTAACGCTGCACAGGGGGACTTGAGTAACACTGTCCAACAGTGAACATAAGATGGTTGCCACAGCACCAGAGTATGACAATTAGCAGTCTTGTTCTGTCGCTGAGTATTCTCAACCTTCTAACCTCACCTCATTAGTGTCTTACTAACGTTCACTGGCGTCTGTCTCAGTGATGTCTTTGGGGCAGACTGAAGCATCGCTCTGCCGATGCTTGTGATTTTGATCTTCTTATGAAAATACCAGCCTCATAATGACTGTGATATGATTGCATTAGCTATATATTATGGTGTATTATTTTAATCCCTGTGTGTTTCCTATGATTATTTTATATTACATTAAATTATTTAAAACCATACCAGGACATATACTCACCTATTAAAACCAATTATAATATCTCATTATGTCATTAAAGGGTTACCCAAAGGGATAATGTATTTTCACAGTTTTATTTCTCTTTTTTCCAGCCTCTCTTTTGCTGTATCACCTTACAAAGCATTTCTGTTGATATACAGCTTGTTTGTCCTCTGTGACTCTCATCAAGCATCTCCCATATGTGCCCAAGGCAGCTGTCATGCTTTTAGAGAAGTCCTACAGTCTTACTTACAACACACACACACACACACACACACACACACAGAAATGGATCTAAATGTCCACTGTACAAAATTTTCCATCTTCACATTTAATTTTACACAGTTTCATTAGTTTAAAAAATGTAAGATGAAAAAAATACATATGAATGAATAACTAACAAAACTACAGTCTCCGTTTAATGTTACTGCAAAGCAAATAAATAGCTTCACAGTAGACGGTCCACTCCTTTCATGCAATGCATTGTGTTTGTGGAGGTGGAGAAGTGGAGGAAGATGGGAGGAGACCTAATGCAACTACAAAACAAACGAGCGTAAAGTTGCTCCCATGTACTCAGTAATTCATCCGTACTAGAGCCAGAACTTCATTGATGTAAATACTTCATTGATGTCTGCATGGCAACCGGAGGAAAGCAGTATGCTGCAGTCAAAAAGCATAGCATACCTCCCAGTCCCCAGCACTCTCTCATTATTCCCACTTTAATCAAATTGCCTCTGCTCTTGTCTCACACTCCAGCAGCACCTGCAACAATCACAACGTAAACAGCATGCCTGATGAGATAGTTGGGAGTTGGAGCCGTACATTTTGAGATTGATGAGAAGTGTGTTTCACAATGATTGTGTGGTAGATGTGAAATGCATGTGTAGTTCTACTATGGTCTACAGTATGGGTGATTAAAACAGCTGATAACCCATGATCTCTTTTTGTAATCAACAAAAAGATCAAATCGTGGAGCTTTTATGATCGTGTGAGGAGGAAGTAGAAGTAGGGTTGTGAACCTTGATTTTGGCTTAGCATCATACATTTCTTTGTCATGATTTGGTCAGGACTTGGGGAATGTTACAGTGGTCAGATAACCTGGTAGCTGAGAGTGGTGGGCACAGGTAAGAGTTGCAGTATTTAACAAACAATGTGTGTATGAAAAAAGGGAATGGGGACTGTCACACAGGCAGGTGCAAACAGAACAATCTGACCAACTCAAATCCACACGACATGGAAAGAGCCATTCATGAGAAACTGCATCTTCTACATGACACAACAGCATTGCTTGTAGAAGCTTCCAGTAGCAGTGGCCATAAGATTGTAAAGCACACAAATAGCATTTGGGTGTTTACAGTATGTACAAATCTCTGTGGATTTTTTTTTCTTCATCGGTGGAGAATTCTTGGGGAATTTCGCTCCTTCTCTGTGCCTTCAGTGCTTGTTCCAATTTAAGAGGCTGTTGTCGTCTTAATCGCCTGTTAGCACTCACATTGCGATATAATGACTAATTCTAATGCAGGATCGGTATATATGTATTTATTAAGGGGGTCATAAAATCATTTGCAACATTTTAGATGTATATCGCTATAACAGCGAAGGAGAATTGGAAGTTGCGGGTGAATAGCAGAGGAGTAATAGGTATCGAAAGTGGCTATTTTTGCATTGACCTGCATGCTATCTGCCCTCATTACCCACTGTTCCTTCTGCCTGTATTGTGAAGAATTGTGCTGTTCTCTGCTTGTATCTGCCCAACACTATGATGGGATATTCTCTACCTGGCTTATTTTCTACCTGTGGTAAAAACTATGATTTGTCACTCTTTTCTAAATGTATTATACAGTATATCTGTATCCTGACGGTTAATGTCCAGATACCTGTCGTTACCTGGTAGTGTCATAAAAATGGATTTAGTCTTATCATTTCATCCCCTGGAACCTGCAGAAACCCCTAAATACGTAATCGTCAAAATAGGATCATAAAGAGCTCAAAATCCGCCAAAGTTGTTTATATGGGATATAGCTACAATCCAGAAATACGAGTGTTTATCTCCAGTGTGATTTTTCTTTTTTCTGCTTTTTTCCGTTGCCTTGATCCTCAGACTGTTTCAGTCACATCCTGTAAATGTGAAACTGTTGGGTAGAAAAAACAAAACAAAGGGCTGGATCTGAGTGTTGTGTGGGTCGTCTCTTGGTTGAGCATTGTCTCTGTCAGTGTCTGGAAGCAGATTGGAGGGGACGGCTGGTGAGGAGTCGCTCCTCGGTCTGAGAGCCTTGTTTATTTTACCAGAGGCACAGCAGCCATACGGTGGCTGACTGACCCAGCACTGTCATGAAGGACGTTATCTTTATGCAAAGATGATTGCTACACGCCGTAGACCCCACACTCCACTTCAGCTGCGTTCAGCGATTGCACATTTGGCCAGCGTTTCACTTCCCACTTTCCTATTATCCAGATGTGCATTATCCTCCAACTGGTGTTTATCACTGCAAGATAGGGGCTCAGGTCACCTCTAGACAGCTCACAGGTAATGGGCCTTGACATCTGAATTAGTCTGCTCTTTCAAAGGGTGATTAGCAAGCAGCTTAGGATTCTGGAGGGATGTTGATAGGCAGACATAAACAGGCCGGGGCGATGGGTTGGTGGGTGCTGTCTCTTTGTGGTTCATGATGGGAAGCTTGCCAGTAATACGGCTCATCATGAGGTGGTCACGGTGTGGTTTTGCAGATGACAGGGGGTGGGATGGAGTGGGTGACTGGGGGCAGTGTGATTATGTGTTTGCGCTGGTGATTTACCCACTTGAGGTATATAATTTTCATTAGCTGGTACTGCAGTGTGAACAGCGAACCAAGCTGCTGCCCCCATAACCTTTATGAATAGCGAAGCTTTCAAAATTTGTTGCCAAAATCCTTTTCCCCGTTTCTGTGTCTTGGTTGTGTGACTGGCTGGCCCAGCTGTTACGCTCATCTCCTCCCTAGCTCTTTTATTATTCCTTGGCTGTGTGATTTGCTGTGTGCTTGTGGCGGCAGGGGAACGGCTGGCTTTGTAGAATCTTAATAGCGGTGAACTAGCGCCAAGCTTTCCATTCGCCGTTTGCTGGAGGCGTGTGACTGAATGCCAATGAGACATTAGGGTTGAGGCAGGATGGATCAGGCCAAGACATGGCAGGCAGGATCCGAGTGGCTGTAGAGCCCCTTACCAGGTGAGGAGCCCACGTCTGCTCCCAGAGGCTGCACAACAAGGACATTTTGTGTCTCAGGGTTATCTCAGCACACCTAATCATCAGGATGCACCGACTCTTGTGCTTCTCTGTCAAGAGGGAGATAATCTAAGTGCATTGAGTTAGGGCTTTGATTTTGCACTGCTTCCTCTGTAATGTACAGTCCCAGAAAGTGAGGCTGCTAGATTAGAGTTGTTAGATTCTGATTCAGTAATGATACAGAGATAAATGGCATTGGAGTCAGGGATACAGCTCTCTTCTCTTCTATTTTTCCCTTTGGTCAAGCTGGGTGATACAATATAATGATATTTTTGTTAATTTCCATAGACAAAGCCAATGATTATTGGCTTTTACTGTTGAAAATGTGAGTGTGATGACTTTTTTTTTTTTGTAATAACACTCTACTGCAGCTTTTGTTCAAATATATTCTCCTCTCATTTGGTTATCACCACAAATGTTTTAATTTTGCCTCTGTATAATTTTATGATGACACCCCTGCTGTGGTTATGCAGAATAACTTTTTTATATATTCTCCAGTTTTGCTGTTTGGGTTCCTGTCGTGATACAGTAAATCCCCTGTAAAAACTACAGAGGCTTGGATGTGCATGTTATGTCACATTGTGAACAATGCAGACAGTGCAGGATGTTAACAATAACGGATGACCTCTTAATGTAGCCTGCTATAAAGGGAGCTGTGGCATTTTGTAATCTTTTACATACACACACACATTTCTAGTCTTACTACAGTTGTGAGGAACTAATCTTAACCTAAACCTGATTTTAACCATAACCCTAGAACCACGTTTTAACCCTGGAATTGCCATTTAAAGTTGTCAGGCCTAGATGTCCTCACAGCGACGGTAAAGAACTAAAATTTGTCCGCACAACCGTAGAAAGACATGTAGACACTCACACATCAGCATGTTAATCTGTCTCTTTCGCGGCATGCACATGGTTCTCCACATGACGCAGATGTTGCTAACAGTGGGATGGAATGATGGGTGGATGCAGAAGCCCCAGTCACCCAGTCACTGCCTAATCTGATTACAGACTGCTTCACACAGTCGTCCCGACTGATGAAGGGTGGGTGTCAGGGAAAGGACAGATGGGCGAACCATGGTTGTTAACAGCTGCGGTTAACTCTGTTGTGTAATATGCAGTGGTAGAGCTCAGAACGTGGAAGACATGATCGCATTCCACTGTATTATATTGAAATACTATCAGTAGGACCATAATGTTAAGAATTAATCCAATGTAGCAGTCATGCCTGAATCTATGTGTATTTGTTTGTTGTATATCCAAATATATTAATTAAGTTCCAGAGCCTCCAAGTCTTCACGTTTCTCTTCTTCAACTCGTGCATTACCGATTTACATTTGGTATAATAATACTAACATTAATGTTACTTCCATCGTAGAATACAGGGTGAAATATTATCAAGTGTGTTTTTTCAGGTCACATTTAGCACCACTGATTAATTAAACTAAACAAAATGAAAACACGATCCCATTCAGTAGGTTTTTCAGACGCATCTCTCAAACCCAAAATGTGACTTTGCAGCAGTACGTAAGAGTAGGAACCAGAGCTAAGTGGTGGCAGCTGGTGCTGGAGGAGAAAAAAAAAACATTGAAGGGAGAGTACTATATGGAATACTATACCGTATCGATGATAAAACCAATTCATGTAGGCGTTTAAGTTTTAAGCATTGGGAATTTGTCGCTGTCTCTTAAACCATGTGCTGCTACACACAGAGAAATCGTAGCTGGATGGATCCAACACTCCCTTTTGCAATAAAGCTGTCTATTTTAAAAGCATCTCCTGCCACTGCTGCTGATCATGTACAGGTCATCTGCCAACAGTTCAATCATGTCATCAACACTTGTTTAGTTTTTTTTGAGTTAGTAAAACCTCAAATTTACTCTTTGAACCAGAAGCAGGAATTTCCTGTCCTGCTTTTGGCAAATTGCAATCACAGTGTCTCTTTTTTCCCAGAGGGTTCATTCCTTTGAGAGTGGAGATACTGGAAATTACTGCTACACATCATCATCAAACTAAACATGTTTGCTGCTCATGCTAATATGCACAATGTGAGACGACGCCACGGCTTCAACCATCCAGTGTGCTTTACCATATCCGTTAGCTAACGTTGCAAAGTTGGTAGCTGGCAGTTTTTTTATTCCTCTGTCACAGATGCCATGTCATTGCTGTCTGCTAATTTGTTCTTATGCTGCCAGCAAAGTGTAGTTCATTTTCACTAATAGTAATTATGAATTAATTTCTTGAAGCGGCTTATCTAATTTTATTGTTTGTAATTTAGCATGTGTATTATGATGCTTTCATGCTGTTAATTTAGGTAGTAATAACAGACGTACTCCTCTGTATGTGTGACTGAGTGTTAAGGGCTGAATTGGTTTCAAGGCATATTTCTTCCTAGATTTTTATTATTGTGTTTTGTTTTCTTGCAAACTCTGGGTTGTCCCAGTTCAACCTCTTCAGCAGAACTGCTTCCTAAAAAGTACTTAGATTAAAATCAGATTTAGCTTTCAAGGTTGAGTTCGATTCCCTGCTGCCCATTTAAAAAGGCAATGTTAAGCTGTGATTCATTTCTTATGTATGAAACATTCGTTCACTGTTGGTAAGCTACAGTGATGAACTTTATTAGAATTTTTGTTCAGCTTATTGGTTTGAAAGTACATTTCTTTCATGTCAGTCAAGTCCATATCGTCGGCTTGAGGCCGCAAACAACATGACACTTCTGAAAATTGCATACTGGACAACAGGTGGTAGATATCTAAAAATTATGCAATAAAAAAAACTTTAATTAGACATTATAGTTATTACTATATCTCTGGTTCAGGCTTTCATACTGTGTTTAAGCTAAGACTTTTAGCAACAATAAATGCTGGGACTGAGACTATCCTGAGCTCTGCATTTCTGACTTATTTAAACTCATAAATATGAAGGACGCTTTTCCAAAGTGGCTTTTATAAATAATGATGTCGCAGTGACTAAGCCTACGTATGTCCAGAGAAGCAGACTGGCCTTAGCATGCAAGGTACAATGATGAGTCAGGTATTTACAATTTTCTGAAAAGTGTGTCTTAAAGCATCACAAAGGCTGACATCCAGAGGATCTGAGCTGATGCAGACAAATTCCCATAATCAAGTAAAACAAGTTTGAAAAAGCCACAGTATTTATTTGTTCCTAGACTGAACATAAAAGAAACCAACATAAAAGTTTGTTTCTAAGGTAAAACCCTGTAACAAGCCTTTGAAAAAGTTTTCATACTGTGGATTAAAAGAAAGACACTCTTCAATTAAAATTCAGTTTGACACCAGACTGCTGCTGTTTCCCTTTTGTCAGTTTACAATATGTGAGAACTTTGAAGACTTGTTTCTCACCCTGGAATACATCTGAATTTCAAACAAGCGTGAGATCATATAGCTGCAATTTCTGTAAATCTAAAATGTCAGTGGTGTTCAATCATTGTGAATGCAGGTAGTGATGTCAGCATCGCCTAACTCTAAATTAAAACGTGTCTATGCTCATGAGCAGGTGTTGCCGACAGGTTTTTTTATCCTGGCTGCAATGCAAAGTGCCTAATAAGTTTAGTAATCAAACAAATTTCTCTGTCAGCTTTTCTTCCATTGTTCAGGACTTGCTGTTCTCTGTTTTGTAACACTTTGGTCTGTGCCTCCGATTTCGTATGCAACTGCAGTGATGCGTTGACAAACTGTGGTTTTACTTATGAAATTTTGATAAAGATCTGTGTATCTGTGTTTCTTTTTACTAACTCTGACCTCATGTCGTCTGTGCAAGTCGAGGCCTGTTGTTGCTGGTGATGCACAACCATTTACTGAGGAGTTCAGTTGTCTCACGAAAACAAAGGACCTTATTGTAGAAAGTGATTATGTTTAACAAATCTGTATTTTGCCATTATTTTTTGATGAGTTACTTAATTTTATTTTCTGTGATTTTTCTTCATTAATTGAATAAACCTTTATGGATTAATCTAGTCCTATAAAATAATATTCACTATTCAAACAAAATTAAAACATAAAACAATGACAACCTGGGCAAATCCAAAATACATACGTTTTAAATGACAATTGTATTTTTTTTTAGAGCAAAAACTACCAACTACACATGTGGGCCTGTGTATTTACCGCTTTAGTTACTACCAGGTCCAAAAAAATACCAAACTTATATACTTTACTCTGGGAAGGGCTTTATTCCTATTTCTAAGGCTCTGGGACTCCACAGATCCCCAGGGAGAGACACCGTCTACAAATGTGTGTGACCAACCTTCCAAAAATAGTCTTAATGGCACAGAGACAAGTGATCCAGTCGCTAGATCAGAGGAAAAACGGCCATGAACCTGCAGGCCTCCTTCACCTCGCGAAAGGTCAGTTATGATGACTTCACTATCTGATGGACACTGGTAGAAACGGCATCCATGGAGAGTGGCAGTGTGAAAACCAGTGCTAACACGAAAGAACATTAAGGTTCATATGAATTCTGTCATAACTCACTTAGATGATTCTCAGATAATTTTATGGAGAATGTTTTTATGGACTCACAAGTCAAATGTTTTTGAAACCGTTTGGAAGACAGGATCTTCATTACATGTGGCATTAAACAAATAAAGAAATTCACAAGAAGAATATAATGTCTATAGACAAGCATTGAATTTCTTTCTCTTCCAGCATCATCGGGTCATCATTGAGGTTAATTTACAATTTCAGTTCAAAGCATGAGAGTCTCGTAAGTCTAGTTCTGAATGGCTCAGTAAGGAGTAGAATATGAGTTGTAAAATTATGTTATGGTCATAGTCAGGATCTGAAGAAGCTCTTTTGCAAATTCACAATTTAGGTGTTGGATAAACTTTTTGCTTCAAAACATACAATTATCATTTAAAACGTTTTGTATTTTCTTAGGTTGCCTTTTCTAGATTCAATTTAGTATGAATATTGTAAATGCTTTACTATAGCATATGCAACCACTGAAGAAATGAGCAGGTCAAATATTTTTTCACAGTGCTGTACATTGTTAGAAAACAGTTAAAAATTCCAGTCACACGTTCCCTAAAACGAAAAAGGTGACATCTTGAGATTGCTTGTTTTGTAAAACCAACTGCCCCAAACCTTTTTTTTTTTTTTTTGTGAAACCTACCCACCATCTCAACAGATTGATTAGTTTTCAAAACTGTGCTTTAGCGCTTCAGGCCAGATGATGCAGTGTGGCATCATGATCTCTCCTCTGATTCATTACAGACTGAGCCAGTTTGTGTTTTGACATGGCTGACTCTGACCCCGAGCCCCAGTCTGTCTGGCTGGCTGTTTTCATACCTGGCTGAACAGCCCTGCCATTGGCATTCACCCACACATGAACGTACCTGCAAACAAATCCAAAAAGACACACTCACATGAGCACTCACAAATGTGCACACGCAGACCCACAAAGCACAAAGCTGCTAGGTTGGACAAGTGAAGGTGGACGTCAGTAAAAAACAGCACAGCCATCCATCACGCTGAGGTTTATTTCTGGATAATTTGTGTAGGATGATAAGTGTTTTTACTTTGAAATTACCATCAAAGTCTGACATTAGCAATATTAATTTTGTTATGGTCTGTGTGATTGTGGCTGTGTGCAGGTTGACATTTGAACAGGTAATAAAAAAGTAAAGGCTTTCTCTAGATAGACAAATGGGAGGCCAGCAGAGGCAGTGCTACTAAAAGTTAATTTAAAATATGGATGATGAAAATGACATTTTTAGCTCCCTCCAATATTGTCAAATGAATGTTCATACTCATCCTTTCCTTGTTTGGTGCTGTCAACTTTAATAATGCATTGAATCACTTATGAAGATACATTTTTGCACATTATTAAATTAAGGGAAATAGAATATTGCATGCTACTGAATCATGAATTACGGACTCTCCCCTCTGTTGTGTTTTACACTTCATAAGATATCCAATTAACAAAAAAAGAATGAGGTTATATTGTTTCCCTGCTCCTCAAAACAGCAGCATTGCTTGAAGAATCTCGTTGTCTATTGTCTGACAGTGTTGTTCTCATAAATGTGCTTAAAATTACAGCATTGTTGTCTGTGTCTCTGCAGAGAAAATTAATTATAAAAATTTCCAACTCACTTAATGCGAGTTGCTTGTTTGATGCACCAAGAGTTGTGAATCTCCACATTCATGTTATAATTTTGAAGAACACACAGTTTGAATTGTGTACTTCTGAAGCAGCAAATCATTGTCACCAAACAAGGCTTTTTTTTCTTATGAAGCAATTTGTGAGAAGAAGTAAAAAAAAAAAATCCACTTTTTATGCTGATAAAAATCCCATTTATAGTCCAGCATTGCAGATATGTATTTCACTATTTGTGAGTACGATGCTGTGGAAAGACCTCTGCTGTTTGAATTTTAGATTACATTAACAGGAAAATGTTGCAAGATTGAAAGAACAATGCAGCCAAGGAAAATAGTGATTTGGCAAACTCTCTCACACGGCATCCCAGGTTCACAGCCACAGATCAAACCAATCTGGTTACTCTGGCACATAGAAGCAAAAATTGATCTGTGTAAACAGACTGGATTAATGTTGCGATGGAGACACAAATATATCCAGTTTTCCATCCATCTATTCATCTGTCCATCCAGCCAGACATTGGTTTCCCTGACAGGGATGTTGCTCACGGTGACAGGCTTATTGACAGGCCAGAGAGGAGCCAAGGATTATGGGACTTGAGGACGACATGAGTGCTTGTCAGAGTGATGTGGAGGCTAAAGCTTACAGTCTGACAAATGGCTGAACACACCTCTGTGGCATGCAAGGAATCCATGGCTGCACCTCAAGAGGGAAAGTTTTTTTTGTGTTTTTTTTAAGGAAACCAGTTGAACCAGTAGCACTTTAGGACATACACAGTTTCACAGTTTCTGTTGGATGCCTTCGTAGGAGAGATCAGGAGATGGGTAGATGTATGGCAGCTTATTTAAATGCATTACTGACCTTTTAAAGGGGAAAGCAAAAAAAATAAGCTATAAAATTATTTAATTTCATGGTCTCACCAGTACAGCCAGTACAGCCAGTACATAAAGTATTTGTTGTATATTCAGCAACAAAAGGCCATCACAAAACTCTTCAGCTGTCTTGTAGTCTCTCCCCAAATTCTCCCCCAGTGTCTCCTAGTGGTAACTACTTTCCTACCAGCTCAGCTGAAGTTATATATTGAGATTGCATTTACATACAGCATTTTTATTATTAATTTATGTTCTTTTTCCCATTTCCTGACACAGAGAGGTCTACACTTGGAAATATGTAGCCCTCAGAGACTTTATAAAAAAAAAATGTATTTGTCAAAGTCAGACATTTAAGCATGGTTTTTGACCACAACATGGTTGGGTGATCACATTTCTTTTCATCTTCCCTGCAGGACATGAAGTCAAACCTGACACTACATATAAATTGTAACATTTATGGCAGACTTAGCCTTGGGTTATTTGTCAATTCTGATGTTGAATGTGCGGGGAAACATCTGCACATTTGTATGTATAGGATGTGGCAGCCGAGTTGACTGATGTCTGTGCAAAGTTTTCACAAGATTTATGACTTAATTCATGTCACTAATTGGTGTCATTTTGAAGCAACGGCTTTTGAAATGGGCAAGACAGAGAAGCAGGTGTTGGCAGAAAGACTGGAAGTATTTTTTCCACTGTTTATCCTGGTAGTTGAATTCCACAATTGTGTCTGAACCACAGGTGTGGGCAGGAACAAGCTGCTACCACAAGGCCCTGCCTGCCTCTGTGCAGAAAATGGGCTGAATCATCGTCCTTTATAAAGCGGATGATTAAGGCGTTGGTATTCAGATCCACCCAACCACACCAATGGTGCCTCATATTTGAACTGCACCCTCCTAACAGGTTTAAATCCCCTCACAATCATCTTCCTCTCAGACGTAAACATGTTAAAAGCCTCTAAACAACCTAGTATCCAAATACAACATCATTTCGATATATTTGGAGGCCTGTTCAGCAGGATGTGTATTTGTAAAGCTAATTTTACAGTCTTATTGTAGTGGTGGATTTCACACTGTGAGGCTTCCGATGCGATAGAGCTGGATTTCATTTTATAGCGGTAGTCAATGCCCTCTTATCGCTCCTTTCACTTTGAAGCCTATTATAATAGCTTTACACAGACTTGGGAAGAATCCCAGCAGCCTATTACCCCCGCCTGCATTCAATTTACATAAGCGCTGCCTGAAATGCCAACCCCACCTTGCACCACATAACATTTCACTACTTTCTTTTTTTTTTTTTTCAGAGGTGAAAGAAGGGAAAAAAAGAGGATAAAGTCAACAATGCAGGGAGTTGTACGTATTCACAATGCTTCATTTAACAAACCATCAAAGCTACGGTGTGATGTAAAATATATTTTGTTAAGAAAGTCACTCTGGCCACAAGCTAACCTTAACAGAATAATGTAAAGTTATTGTAGCATCACAGTAGTAATAAAGTGTCATAAAGGCAGCACAGTCGCACAGTTATGTCTGTTAATAACTAGTAGCATTGGTATTATTAGCACTAGTACTAGTAAACTTGTCTATTCCCAGCGATGAGGTCACAGGTGAGCTGTCACTGCAGCTTCCTGGAGAACATAAATCTTAAAGTAGCTCCACTTGGTAGAGCAGTTGTCTACAAACCCCAAGGTCAGTGGTTCAATTCCCGGTTCATCCTGGCTCTATGTCAAGGTGTCCTTGGAATAGAGACACAAAAACCCTGTAGTAGCGACAACATGTCTGGTGGCTGTCCAAAAGCAGTTTCCTCAAGGCGATCCACAAAGTGTCATTATTATTGATCATTATGCAAAATATAGTTAAAATACTTCCTACTACTGAATATCCTTCCCTGCTAATGGTTACACATGATTGTACTGATCTAAAGGCGCGCTAAGATAATATGTAGCACCGTGCTATCAAAGGCAGAGGTTTTGTGGAATGAAATGTTTTCAGAGGAATATGACCTCGACACATTTGCTTGAGCTCAGGGTTACACGTAATGTGTTTTGATGAGCGACTGAATGTAAAGACTAAGTTGTTTACAACTCCACATGACACCTGCTTAAAGCGGAGCTGTTCTTCTGTCAAGCAGATTTTAATTGCTTTACCAATTTTAATGTTGCTTTCTGTAGTTTAATTACACACGGTGCAGCTGTATTATGTAAATGATTATGAATGAAAGTTTTTAGTAAGATATAGTTCTAATGAATTCTGCTTGGTAGATCATTGTATGGAAATGTGTTTTAAGATGTTTTTGTCGCACATTGTATATGTAGATGCTGGGAAAGAAGACAGAGCTGTTGGTAGTGTAATGTTCATGTACTTGTTGATGTCTCATAAATCCATGTGGATCACTGCTTTTATGTGCAGGACACAACATAACAAATATATTATGAGAAATCACTTAGTACTTAGTGAAGACTGTAGTTTAGGGGCGTCCACACTCCTGTGCTTGCTCAGCACATTTGGTGATGCCTACCTTATCTGAACAGATATCAATAACTTTAACGCGACATGCAGTATCGCCATGATGTCTTCTGAGAGTCTTTTTTTTTTTTTTTTTGTAGTGTGGTCATGTCAACTTCTTTCACATTGGATCTTCTCCTCTTAGAAGCACTTTGGTTCTGAACCTTGGCAGTAGCATCAGCAGCACATTTAGAAACAAAGCAGAAATGGAGTTAAAGAACAGGGTAAATGGGTAAAATTAGCCACCTTGCATAATAAGCCTAGGCTCAAGGTACACGTTTCCATGGTAACAGTATTGAAGTGCGCTCTGTGAAACCAAAAAGTTAACCAGTCTTACTGAGACAAATCAGACTTATGCAGGTTTTTGCTTGGCACTGTGTATTTGCGTCAGCCCCTGAGATGGGGAGCTGTTGTCGAGACAGCTGACCCCTGGCTACCCCCCACCACCCTTACGCATCAGCTCACATGCAGGAGCTCCTCCCCTTCATCCGGGCGTTTATTCCTGAGCATTTCTATTATTGGGCTCTCCTGCATTCATCTGTCAGTGGATGCTCGGTGATACGAGGTGGCAGGCCGCAGAGGCACTGAAGTATTTCCGCTCCAAGTGTCCTCTCTCCCCATTTCCCCTCTTCTTTTCATTTCTCTGCTATCATCCTTTTTTATTTGGCTCTGTTCTTCTTTTTTGCCCATCTAGCCCCTCCACAGACAAGTGCATGCAGACACACATGATGTACACACATGTATTGTGATCTCAGTCAAGCGCACACACTCTGCATTCTGCACTGCCATAGGGAAGTGTGCTAAGGTATGTATCTGTGTCAAACCACTTGCCCTGGAGTCAAAGAGTAGATCACTCAAGCATTGCTTGTAAAGAGGAAGATAGTATTTTTTATTTTTTTTACTTGTAAGATAAGAGATAAGATAAGATAGGACTTTATTGATCCCACAGCGGGGAAATTTGTGTGTTACCACAGCTCAGGACA
>JAUYWH010000022.1:19802106-19869265 GCA_034779795.1 Ctenopoma multispine
ATGGTGTTGAAAGCACTGGAGAAGTCAAAGAACATGACCCTCACAGTGTTCCCTGCCTGCTCTAGGTGGGAGAGGGAACGGTGCAACAGGTAGATGACAGCATCATCTACCCCGATTCCGGAGCGGTAGGCGAACTGTAGGGGGTCCATCGCTGAGCTTACCAGTGGGCGGAGATGGTGCAGGATGAGCCTCTCCATGTAACTTTAAATGCAGACTTACATTGTGCTTACATAGATGGAATCAGTGCAGTTGTGCGGGCGGTCTTGTGTTTGTGTGTAGGTGGGTAAATGCCCACGTGTCCTGCGCGCTGACAGAAAAAGAGGGTTGAGATAAATGGTCCTTTGTCTGCAGCAGAGCTGGATAGGAGTGCACTGCTCTTGTTGAAGGAGTAGAAAGCCAAAGTGGATAACTGAATGTGCCTGCCCCACTGTTGACTCAGAGCTACCCTATGATCCACCTCTGGCTCGTTTCCCCTCCTCTCTGAGCCTGTATTTCCAGATCCAAGGCGTGTCAATTACCGTAGCATGTGAGCTCCCATGTGTGCTCTTGTTTTTGTGTACTTGCTGTGGTAAAAGAAATATTCAGATTGTTAAGGAAAGTAGCAATACAGTACAGTGGTTTGGTAAAAAATACATCATTAATTAAAAATCCTAACATTAAGTAAGTGCGTCTGAAAGCTTTGCATGTGATGCATGGCAGAGATGGAAGTGATTCCACCATGTGATGGAGATGACTCCATGCATGTTCAGGTCAGTAGTCAGGAGTATTACTGCCGCACTGTCTGAGCTTATACATTACATAATCAAATACAGCTCACTTATTCAGGAGTAAAATTGTATTTGAAAATATACGCAGTTTTATTTTTTACCTTTTTACGTTGCTCCATTGAAGGTTTCCTGTTGTTAGGGAAATAAATGTACTTCATGAAGTTTTGAAAGTCACATACATGCAAACTAATTATGGTATTCTATGTGGATTCTCACAGTGAAATCATAAAGTGACACATCTGGATCTGGATCTAATGTTGAATCAGATTATGAGAATGTCTTCAAATCTCTCATCAGAGCTGTTCGGGTTATGTTGTTCATGAATAATTTAAATTATAGAAACAAAGACATTCAAAGATCCTAGCAGAGAAGTGAGAGTGAACAACAAATTGTGAATAACATGTCGAGGTTAACAAATCCAAGGCATTTTATTAGCTTGGAACTGGATTCAGTGTGTGTATCTGAACCTGCTGAAATGACCATCAAACACTCACTGCAGAAGTCACACACATTGCTTGATGCCCATTTTTCAATTTTTGTTTTGTCTTTTAGTTATTTCATCTCTTTGATTTGTCCTACAGCGGTAAACTGCGTTTGTCTTGCATTCCAAGCAAAACTACTAAGAAATATTTAAAACACAGACTATTATCCATTTTTGATGCACATATTGTAAAATGCAGTTTCAAATGGCAGCATCAAGTTTTTTTTTTTGCAGAGATGTTTCTCACAAAGTTTGATAGTTATCAGATATATCCTTCAGTGATGAAAATCTCATCTCCATCTGCTCTGTTGGGCTGCAAAGATCCTGCTGTAGATTTCACGTCACGTACGCTCAGCATGCTTTGAGCCACCGGCTCACATTCAGTCTTTGAAGTAGTCTGCTTTTCCCATCCCTGGTCCCTTCTCCCATGCCAATACTTTATCTCCCTCAAAGCTGTGTTCCCATCAGTCCATGCTTATAAATGGGGCATAGCTGCAATTATTGTGCAGCTTTTTCTACTGAATAGTGCTGAATAGAGTTTTGTAATAAATACATACATCAGGATTTTCCTCTTACATATGCACTTTTACATCTCACTGTGATGTCTACTGTAAGTGTGCATGCAGGCCAGAACACAGAACAATTGAACACACACACACACATGCACACACACCTTTGACTGCTCGTGCTGCACAGAAATATGTGAGATGTCGATTAACATAGCAGGTGCTTGACAGACTTTCTGTGAAGGTAGCATATGTGTGAGGTGGCTTGTGATTTGTGTTTGATTCTCGAGAGCGGCTTCACTCATGAAGTGCGTAAATGCAAAATTGATCTGTTTACTTCACCCTTGAACACAGAACTGGTTCATTTGGAGCTTGAGCTGATGGGAGATCTTGGAGCCAATTGGAACTAACTGAAAATCACTAACCAGTTAAACAGATCCCTCTCTGTGGATGATTGGATGACTTCGGTCAACAACCTTGTAGATCATTCATCGTGATATTTTATATATTTTCTGGGTTTATTTAAAACAGGATTCCTTCTGTGCAGCCTGTGTAGCATGTGAAACTTTGCTGCCTTCCTCTGTTCTCTGTGAACGTGCTTTAAATTTGGACTCTTAGTTAGGCAAAGAAAAGCAATTTTTATGATTTTACTTTTGTGTTTTCTTCAGCATTTTTTTAATAGTTTTCAACAGAACAAAAACTTGAGAGATTAATCAGCAATGAGAATAATATTTGGTTGCAGCTCAACATTATATTTATGAGAGAATGAGAACAATGACTCATTGTTAATCAGGCCTGATTTAACGTTTTATGTTGTAATCTGGATGTGTAAATCACAGCTGGCGCGTCGGTCCTGGTGGACATTCTGCTTATTGACTTGTGAGACTCAGTACATGACTTGCATAGCATACGTGTCTAATAGATTTGCAGGGAATCATTTCCAGCCCCGCTGAAATAATTAAGTTGACATTCTCTCCCCAATGCAATTAACAATGAGTGCTGTCCAATCTATGACCTGTTAGATGCTTGATTTCATGGACTGCGTCTTACATTACAAAATCCAAGACGCAGAGCACTTTCTAACAGGAGGCAGCACGTGAATCATGAGGGATACGCGGTGTTAGGAGGACACTGCCTGTGAGGCATATCTGGTTCACTTAGCTAATTTTCTTGAGGTGTTGTGAGCTCTGCTTGCTTGTGTACAAATTACTGTCACGTTGCTGTGCAGGTTGTAAATTAGAAAACTTACACAAAAGATTGTTATTTTTAATGTGTTTATGGAATTTGACTTGGAGTCGGAGTGAATCTTAGACAACTTGTTATATTTATGCTTGTAATTTATTTAAAAATTATCAGTGTGTGAATGTTTCTTCGCTGTTTCCCTCTTTGTTGTTGTGATTAAATGCATCTGTGATATTCTGTGCCTGTGTGTCTGTGTGTCTGAGCGCAAAAATGCATTACCTTGATGTACAGTAGATCAAGCAGCTCCTCAGATCAGATTGAGCGGCTGAGAGCAGAATCCTGTGAAATTCAGATGCACCATGTGCTAGAAGGGAGGCAGCCTCTGATGTATTTTTAGACGGGCTAAATAATGAATGCCTGAAAAGGCTGCTAGGACCCCAGCTGCCAAACCTTACCCTTTCCTCTGTGCTCACCTGTTATACATCTACGTACCTTGAGAAGGAAGGTAAGGAGGGGTGGTGTCTCCACCTTCACCAAAGGAACCTGCTGCATCTGTCACTGGCTGTCATTGGGAATGGCAAAAAAAAAAAAGACACTGACGGGTCTCATGTGCATTCAGTTTTAGACTGTTAGTGCCCTTAAAGCTGTGAGAACTGGGTGAGATGACACAAAGATGAGATAATCCTCAAAAAATTGAGAAAAACTGATTTCATTTAAGAAAATGATTTCTCTGAGTTTAGCTTTATTGCTAATAAGTGATGTATTTGCATTTTTTATACTGACAACACAAAATAGATACAACATGAGCAGACTTGCACTTAAAATATAGCGACAATAAATAAAAGTACAACTATGTACAAAAATGGAAATACTGGCAGATTTCACCTTCGTAAAGGTGATGACTATCAGATTTTCTTTGTTTATTGTCGTTGCATATCGAGTATCTGTGGGCTCTGGACTGTTGATCACAGGTAACGAATACATTTGAAGATGTATCCTTGGGCTATGGAAAATTTGATTACCATTTTTACATCAATTTTTTATCCAGTTTAGGAAAAAATTGTAAGAAACAGGAAACTCAGTAATGGAAATAAGCTCCTACTGCAGCTCTGCTTTTACTGAAGCAATGAACAGTTTCCTTTACACATTGTGTTATTACACCATTGGGGGATTTGTTCCTTCTCTCAGTCTTTTTCTTTTAAACCCTGGAAGGGATGAACTGTTATTTACTGACCTGTGATTTGTGATGTGTTTTATGTGCCCCCTCCTCCCTTTAAGGATTTGACTAGTTTGTCTGTATCAGCAGAGCTATTTTTAAATACCAAAAAATAATTCCAATCAATCAGCGAGACCCCATCCCCCCCAACACACACACAGACACAGACCAGTCACAGAGTGATGGAGGATCAGATTATAAAGATGCCATAGGCCATCAGGCTTGAAGATACACAGAGACGGATGATTAGGAAGAATGGATGGAAGAATGGGAGATACAGTGCAGAGTGTGTTCACATGTACAGCCTGCGTGTGCTGTTCAGATGGCAAGTGAGAGAGGAACCCGTCCGGGCTGCTTTACAAACGAAATGCTTTAATTTCCACTCCATAAATGCTGTGGGGGAGATTAAAGGGGTGATTACACAGGCAGTGGGGCACTCGTTAAAATATACCACGGATAACAACGATAGTGTCACCATCTATGGTCCCGCTGCTATATCACCCCTAATTTATGCTTAAATATAGATATAGATTTGGTAAATCACTCAACATGAGCTCATTAGTCAGTGTATGGAGAAGACAGATCAGAGAGGGTTGTACTGGCTCTGTGGGGGGTCCTGGAGGTGTGTGTGTGTGTGTCTGTGTCTGACTGTGTTTGTGAAGACCAGGTTAAGAGGAGTGAGAACATTTAGTTTGACACCTTCAAGGGATTGTTTAAGAGTTAGACTAACATTTAGATTAGAATGAGATGAAGGTAACGTTCGGTTGTGACTGTCAAAGTGAGGCCACAGCTAAGTGAGTGTCCTCACAAAGACAGATAGGTACAAACATGTGGGTCTGTGTCACAACACATTTCCTTGTGTTGCTGTTGTGGTAGTAGCTGGTACTTTCTGGTATTTGCTGGTACAAAGACTGTTTCTGTTTTCTTCTGGAAGCATCGCTGTTTTAGTTTGATGGATTCGTCTTTGTTGCCATGGCACCAAGTGACCAAATGAGGTCAGTCAGTCCTCTCCCCTCACCTCCACACTGTAACTGGCTGAGGTTGTATTTGGAGCTCAAACAACAGGTTGAATGAGTGAGAGAATTGACACAATTGATCGATCTACAATGACCAATTAATCGTTTCAGTCATTTATGATCCAGGCTTCTCAGTTTTAAGGATTTAGATTTTTGACTATTTTATGATATTATACAGTCAGAACAATAAAAAAATCTGCAGATCATTCAACATTTAAATGAATTTCTATTTAAAGGCTTGTTTGTATTTAACCATCAACTTTAAAATGTTATTTTTATTAATATATTAATGTCATAAATGTTATTACGATAGCTTTTATTTAATACCCCTGTTTCCTTATAGTCTATGTAATATTTATGACTAGGATGTGATGTGCAGTAGTAATATTAGTAATAGTTGTTGTTGCCATTATTGAGTTCCAGCCTGTGTGAGCTGTTCTTTAACTTTTCTCTCTTCATATTCTATTTTCTCTCATTGATTCACCGTGTAATACTGGCACAGACACATATTGTAAATGTATTTTCTGCCTCATCATCTGCTAATTTTCTTATCCTCCAGTTTCTCATTAGTATAAATCTGTTGTTTTTCTTGCAACACAAATTCCAACACCTGACAGGGAGCTGTTTTTATGTAACTCTGGGGTCTGAGTGAGACGTATCCAACTATTTAGCTAAACAATACATGGTATCAAATGTTATATTAGTATAAAAATAAATATAAATATTCACACTTTAGCAGGGTTTTCACACAACTCCCACAATGTTATTATGTTAAAAAATAATTAAGTCATTACAACAGAATTTACACAATACAACATAATAGGCCTCTCTCCATCTCTGCTAGAATAACACACACACACACATCATACTCAGTCCGTACAGTGAACATTGAACAGCACTAATATCTAACTTGTTTGACTTATATATAAAAACTAATGTACACATTATACAACTGGACAACCTGCAAAGTAAACATAAAATCGAATTAGTGCTGTGCGTTAAACTGAAACGAAGCTAGTAGGAACCACACAAATAAAATCTCAGCCAGCAGAAGATGCTTAATTTGGGAGTTGGCAGATGAAGCAGATGTTGGTCAGAAAACCTCCAGGGAACGTCACGTTCTCAGCATGGTGCAGCCATTGTCATGTTTTCTCTTCTTCTAACAAACAAATTCATTTATTCAGTATGACTCATTTGATCTTTGTTTTTTGTTTTTTTTGGAGCCACATCTTTTAGGTCAGCCTTTCTCCTTATAATCTCTGTGTCAGCACTTGGCCCTGGACGTTTCCTGAGGGCTGTGTCCAACTTTCGAGCCTCAGTAGTCAAAGCTAAACACCTGTCACTGCGACACTCCGCTTCCGTTCCCTTGTCATCGGCAGCACGGGGGATTTTGATGAGCCTTGTCCCGACTGTTTAGTGTCAAAGGGTGTGACGTGGGACAGACTTTCCTCGTCCTTTTTCTGTTAATACACGAACACACAATAAAGCAAATATTTTTCTCTCCCGAGTTCCCTTCAGGCTCTTTTCAGATGTAAAAATAAAAAATAAATAAATAAAATTGTGTTATAATTTGTTTAGTGGTAATAATCAAGAAGCATCTTTCTCTGCTAATAATCTTACAGAAATTAGCTTTAAATGAGCAGAAACGAAATCTCATCATCCGAGAACTGGGAGCTCTACAGCTGTGCTTCAGTGATTGGCCTGATGACAGTTTCAGTTTAAGAAATTGCATCATAAAAATAACGACTGTGTATGATGCCTGTTTTAATGAACATAAGGATATTTGAGGCTATAATCTGCTTATCCCGTGATATCATCCAAGAGTCTCTGGCTACTAAGTTAACGTCTTAATGCCATAAAAGGAGATTTGCTCGGCTTGGTTACAGCGACCAGCTTTTAGCTTGAAAACCTCTTTACTCTGGCTGCAGTATCAGTATTAAGCGTGAGGAGGGAAAACATTTTGTTTGTGCTAAGTATTACTGGATGTCTCCCTGGTATTTGACTTAGTGCAGCAGCCTCAGAGCTTGAAGCCAGAATATTGTGCTATGGTTAAATTCAAATGGACATAAGCAGGAAATTCTAAATGTGAGAACATAGTATTAATATCCAAGAGCAAGGGTTGTTTACATTCAGCAAAGAACACAAAAACAAACATAATAACATACTTATGAATAGATCCCATAATCTCCTCAGCGCGTAGAGCAAGTGGAGTAGAAGAGTGCAGTTGTCTCTTTGCTTTAGCAAATACATGTCCTTTAATGGCGTCCTTAAATTTCTCTAAATATGGTGTGTTCTTGTCCCTGCTGCAGTTGCCATAGATACCCAACATGCCCTACAGGACAGAGACAACACTCTCAGAAATGTTTAGGCACCAGACTGGTTCCATGAGAGCAGAATAACAGCTCCATCAAACGAGCAGCACACGGCTAAAAACACCAAAGGAGTAGTGAAGTACAGAGGGAGCAATCACCTAAACCGAGAGGCTCTAAAACATTTATTACATCATATTTTGTCATCTAGAACAGCTAAAAGTGTTCACAGCTGAGCAAGCCTGCAACACTGACGTTATATTCAAACAGTATGCAGGAGTAGGCTTCATTAAATACAACAAGTCAAACTAATTCTGCTACAGATTCTGCTGCCTTCGCTGTCGTGTGTCTATTCCAAGTCGGTTGGAAATTACTGAACATTTTCCTGTCATTGAAGGGAAGGAAAAAGAAGTGGTGCGGGAATATTGGGCTATGTTTGTATGCTGCCGGGCTCTGAGCACTTCTGAAACATGGATGACCCGCACCCTGCACTGTCCCTGAATGCCTCATATTTATCACACTAGAGCTGCTGCTAATGGACGGCTCACTGTGTGCTTCTATATAGACGTACGTAGCTTAGCTTACACATTTTTGCTTGACTAATAATAATCTAATGATTAACATTTTACTTATGTTTATTTTTCAGAATTTACTGATTGTATATATATTTTAACAATTAATATTTTCATTATATGACTTTTACATGTAATGGGATATTTTTTTTTAAGTATTTGTAGTAGTACATCTGCTTAAGTAACTAACCTGAATACTTCTCTCCAGCATTGGAAAAAAAATAAAAAAAAGATATTTACTTAGAAATCACTCCTTTAACCCCTTTAGGACTGAACAAAAACAGGTACGCTCCCACGCACACAGCTTCTGCTACCAGCTAGTTTACTGCTAAACATTCATAAAGTTGGTACATTGGCTGTTTGGGATGAATCAGCATGCACTGCACAAACAATCCTGAAGTGACATTCACGCTTTGCTTCCCGTCTGAACACACCCTTAGTGTATTCAGTTTTGCTTCCCTGCCATTGCTATGGGTATGGAACAATCACTCAGTTCAGCAAGATCATGGGATTAAATGTTGCACTGTAGGTAAATTAAAACGAGCAGAGCCTGGAGACCAGCTTATCAATATCCACAAACAACTATATTATGGTGTCTTTGTGCTCTTTGATGAATGTAAATAACCTTCATCAAAGAGCACAAAGACACCATAATATAGTCAGTAATGGAAATCATTCCACAATCTCCACGTTACCACAACACAAATCATCATAAAGACCATCAGAGGCCAGAAATGTGCTTTTCTTTTTAAGGGATTACCTGTTTAACTTAACTGTTAAAACGTATTAGTGTTGCTACTGATACCAAACTATGTCCCTTAAATGACTTGGTATTGGAATGAAACCAGATTTTGTGGCAATCACATAAACAAACAGATCTTGACATTTGCAGTTCTGTAAAGCTAAAGTGCACAGCTAACAAGCTACAGCCCTGTGATGTCTGCTCTGCCAGCACAGGCTTCAGCAGGCACTTTTTTTCTGAGGAGGACGTTTTTATGGTATCTCATTTATTAAGGCAAGGCTCAGTACAAGACGTGTGTCCATGCTTGTAGATACAAAATGGTAACATTAGCAGCGTGTTATGTAGGAGGCTTGTAGCAGAATGGTGATGTCACTGCTTTATGCAAAAACAGTTTAAAAGGAAATTATTTGATTAGCTGTGAAATTTCTCTGTCTACATAGTGAAACAATGGCTGTCTGACTCATCCACTCACAGACAGGGAGCATGTCAAAAATACAGAATATCAATTTCTTCCTTGTTTTTGGTTCTGTTTTTTTTCTTAATGTGTGCTTGTATGTATGCTTTTTTATTTCAGATTTTTTAAGTTATAAATATACAATTAGCAGTTCACTTAAACCCTCAGCAGTGGATTAAGACAAATCAATATTTTTTAATGCTAATGCCACAGACAGAATTTGTATGTCACTTGATTCTCCCTCTCTGACACAATCTCGGGTGAACTCAGTCGACTCCGACTTCTTCAATTCATAATTCCAGCAGCTCCCTCCTCATGTACGTCAGAGGCAGCAGCAGTGGTAGCGGTGTGGCGGTGTTGTGTCAGGCTATCTGTCTCTTCCAGACAGACTAGCCATGCGTGCGGCTCAGAATAGAGCAGCTGGGCTGGCTCTTAGACTGGGGCGGTGAGTGCTGTCTGTGGTCAGAGAAGAGCAGGCAGAGATATGCCCTGTTAAGCTGTAGCCAGACACGGCCCTGCTGAGAACCTGTATCAGCTATTCAGCAGAGTCCGGGCTGTGAGCAGCGGAGAGGCACTGGTGTAATAAGACACAGATAGAGACAGCCACCAGATAGCCAAACAGGATGAAGAACACGACTGACTTCGCCCGGGATACATCCCAGTAGCTTTGCTTCTCTCAATCGGTTGTGTAATCATATAAAGAAGACTTCAGAGAAACACACGCAACACAGTTTATACACACGCTCAGGACATAGTTATCAAAAATAATGTTCTCCAGACACGCACAAACACACACTCATGCTACCCCTGCTGGGTGCCTTGGATTTACTGTAGCATCCATGCAAAGTGTCTTTGTGGAGGCACAGGTCTGAGTTTGAATCTCTGCAGGAGTCTGGACATGCTCGCTGCACCGGGGCACAGAGCCACAGGTGTCCTGACAACCGCATAGGCTGATCGATCAATTAGGAGAATAAACAAACCTCTACAAACTCTGGCCCAGCTTGTTCACTCTCTTATTGATTCTCCACATGCTACCAATACTTAGAACAGATAATTGGCTGATTATTTGTAGAGCCACAACCCTATGTTCCACAAATCTTTAAAAGCCAGCACTTTATCCAAAATAACATGTATAATAACTGAGGATATTGATTATCGGACTGTATTTCAGTCTGACAGTTATTAAAGTGGAGCTGAGTTGATGTCACCAATATTCTACTTCAGTCTTCCTCTCTGATCTGAAGGCTCTTGATTCTCCTCATGTCTCCTGGTGATTTTTACTCTTAGTATATGCTCTTTCTACCTCATGTTGCACCTGCTTCTGTTTCTGCTTGTAGTGATCTGTAGCTGGCATTGAAAAGCGTTTGGATGTGTACTTTAAATAGGAGCTTATCTCTATGAAAGAGCAAGCCACATCTGTCTGTCACAGACAAAGGGAGGGGGACTTTTAAAACTTTTTCAATTACAGAATTGATTGGTTTTACCAATTTGATTCAAAATGCTCAACGACTCACTAATTGCCTTTAAACTGATGGGGCTTTGTTTGTCCAGTAATTATGTACGAGGCAGCACTCTAGACGAAAGTCGAGCCAAATTGTGTGAAGGAGAGATGTGATGAAACCGCATTTGTGGCAGTGAAATATGTGTTTAAAAACTGCTGCGAACAAAATGAAAGCATCTGTTTGTTTGTGCAGCGTGTTCAGTTGTTTCTGAAAGAGGTTACATACACGTTAAACATGAAACTTATCACACGTCAGGTAAAATGCTCACAGAGGACTAATCAAAGATGGTGACGCAACAGTTGTACCTTTTTAAATATAGTCTTTTCTTTTTCCATTTTAAAATGTGTATACCTCAGTGTGTGGTGCTGGCTGGTTGGGATCAGTTTTTAACATGCACGGCACTGCACAGTATTTCTGTACAGCAATATGCATAACAGTGATTACTAATTCATAGCATTGCCAGCTCTTTTTAAAGTTATTTGTGCGATATACAATACAGCTGTTGAGGTTAAGGGCAGAGAACGATTGTGCTTGTGGTTAAACACCGTTAATGGTCTGAGGCGATGTGGTTTGGGATTTTGCTTATTTGTTTGTCAAAATATAAAATCCTGGGCAGCAAAAATCTTGACCTTGTCAAAACAGATGAAATTCTGCAACCGTGTGTAGTTATATGCACCACTGAGACTTTTATTATTATTTGATTTCTTTCTCACAATTAGGAACATTAACACCACCCTCGTGCCTCTGCGTACAGCCTTCTGAAATGTCATCATTGCACTGTTAAATGTGCATTATTGTGCCTTTAATTATGCTTTATCAGTGGAAAACTTTACCAGTTAGGCCATCACAGCATTATGGTAGAACTATTTCTTGTTGGTGAACCTCACCACTAGAAACTCTACCATTAAAGGCCAATTGATGGTTCGTGCTTGCCTTTTGTTGGACGTGTGTACTGCAAACATACTGTGTGTGCACATGTGGACATATTCCACATATGCACTCTACAAAACATGATGGTAGGCGACAGCAAGAAGAAATCCTCCCGTGTTTGTAGCATTTGACTCAACAACCTAAAAACAGGAACACGATAAAACATCATTCATAGCTGATTAACAAGAACAGAGCCAAGGATGTTGAACTAAACAAGGCTCACTGTTTACATGTACATTTAAGTTGTTCTGACGTAACAGAAACAGAATACAGCCTGTTTCTGAAAATCTACCTTTAGTCTGTCTTGTTTGGGGAGAAGACTGGTTATTCAAGAAATACCTGCATTCAAAACGGTCTCTTGTTACTGGCTTGTCAAGACAGAATTGGCAAAGCTGGGGCTCCTTTTTTACACTGTAGCTCTACTACTTCATACTTAAAATGGATCATTTGTCAAGCCAGGCTGAGTCTGTGGCCCCCACCCCTTCCTGTACGCACAGACACATACACCAAAGGGGGTCTGCCACTGTTTATTCTTCATGAGTCAGCTCAGGAGCGGAGTCTCTTCATTACATCAACAGAAATACGACTGAGCTCTTTCTCCAGTAACCTTGGCCACACTGACCAATCACATCGTAAACAAGCTCTGTCCTTTTTTTAGCCATGTTTGTTATTACTTTGGAGGCTGACACACTCAAGTAATAACATCAGAGCTATGGTGATTGTCTCTCTTTGGGGCAGACAGCAGACTAATTGGTCCTATCTTCCTCTTGAGTAGATGTTCCAGGAGCTGGGCATAATCTCATTAGGCACAGGCAAGCAGCGGCCGATGGGCTGTGGGGGGAGAAAAAGTAAGTCCCCTCGTCCATGTTGAGCTGGCCACGGGCAAAAATCCTGCTACGGAGACCGCTGGGCGTATGGAAACTGTCAGTGAGGAATTGTCAGGCTGACAGCTCCTCGTGTGTTTGTGTATACGTGTGTGTGCGTGTGTCTCTGCGCTGACATGAATGGAAGGACCTCAAACAGATGACGCTATTCTTTCTGGGCAAATGCAGCTGTGCATAACACAGGTGCAGCTGAGGTCTGCTGATTTTACAGTGACTAGCTTTGCTATCAACTATAGGTATTTACCTTGTAGGTAAAACTACAGGTGCTAGAAGGCTGAGTTAATGCACAGTGTATCTTAGAAATTATTTGTGGAGAGGCCATCCAAAGGTAAGCCTCTGAGCTTAGCCAAATTTCTCCTTACCATAATTGTACTTGAAAAACAACCTGCTAAAAGGCCCATTTAGTTGGCAACATTCTAGCTGGAACATTTCATTAGAATTTAGATGTGGTGTCTATTTCGGTCAGCATGTTTAATTAAGGCAAAGAGCTTCTCAGAGGGATATTGAAGGACAAATTTAACTTTTAGGAAATAGAAAATTACTTTTTATTTTGGGACATACTAATCACTGTGGAAAAAAAGTCACATTACAAATACAGAAAGGTCACAATCTGTCATGCAGAACGTCAACCAAAGTTCAGACCTCTCGTCTTTCATGCATGTTAAAATCATTCTTATGTCCATACAAACTGTAGAGAGATGTACATCTTTGCTGCTTCTTCCATTTGTAAGCACAGGAGATGAAGCAGAAATAGACTTGAGTGGAACATACCTTCACCATTGAGACATCGCTGAAAAAAGATCATGCTGACACAACCAAATGTAGACAGTTCTTCGTCGTGAGCTGTAAAAATTCAGGGAAGCTGTTTTACTGGGCCCAGCAACTGCTTTGCACAAATCACTTTCCTAATTATTTCCTCCAAAGTGTAACTGTGAATCCACTGACTGTGTCAGAGATATGCCCTGTTAAGCTGTAGCCAGACACGGCCCTGCTGAGAACCTGTATCTTTTCTGAGTTTTTCTGAAACTCAGTTCTTAAATGAATATATTTTCCAAAAAGCAAACTTTTCAATTCGAGACACAATAAATACACTAATAAACCTTCCCTCTACCCTTACGTCCAAAGTTATTGCAGTGTCAGGGAAAGCAAACCATCATCATCACTAATCATTCTCTCAGTCAACAGGTCTGACTAAGTACTCAGTTGAGGCTATTAAGGTACTTGTCAACAGCACTTTATAGAGTGTGCTGCCTTTGGCTTTCAATCTAATCAGGCCTGATAGGAGCCAGCCGACACCACACCGGATATCTCCTCTTCACCTCAAGCTCATCATTCAAGGGCATTAGATGTCTGTTTATCATCACCTTTCCTGCACGATGAGGCTTAAATCAAGTTTTCTTTTTTACCTCCGTTTTAATTGATTGGGCTCTTATAGGAGGAGGTGTTAATAACCTGCTACTGTGCTGCTCAGGCGCTGAAGAGCTCCAGATCTTTGGCTTCATTAGAGCAAGCAAAGGACTCTGTCAGGAGTTATCTACCTCATTAGACTGCCATCCATCTGGCAACAAGGATGGACAGGTAGCTGTGCTCTATATCAGCTACGGTAACCGGTATCAGATTTAGAACAGGATTTTGGCCCTTTTCGCTTGGCCTTCCCTCAGCTCCTGTCAAATTGATGGTATCTTATCAGTTTCATAGTAAACAATAGTGAGGTCTGAGTCTCCTTCTCCCCATCATACATTAAAGACACCATATTACAGCAAATTAAGCTGCAATTAAGATGTTATTAATGCAACCATCATGCCCAGGTCTCCTTTGAAAATGAGGTTGCTATTGTCAGTGGGACATACCTGGTTAAATAAAGCTTGAACAAACATAGGGAAGTTGTGAAATACAATAATTTATTGGTTTATGTTAACAATAAAGGAGGGTGGATGTTTGATTGCAGTTTTGCTGAAAAGAAGAAACACTTTTAGAAATACTGAACAAACAGGGAGAGTCAAGACTAAATGTTGCCCGTGGTAACTGGCAAATGCTTTTTACAAGATTTCTGTTCTTATAATAATATACAAGGACTTTTACCTCATGCATAATTAGGCTTCTCTGCCTGCTATTCTTTTTACACTTGAAAAGACAGGAGACTTACGTAGAAGTTCATTAGTCATCTATGTCAATTACTTCCAGTACACACTGTACTTTTATCATAACGGCTTAAAACAGTTGTAGCACTTGTTCCTACAGACTATAAGATTTATATTTAATAAACACTATGTGTAACAAAACTCAACACACAAGATCTCTAACACATCCGATCTGCTTTACCCAACTTAAAATGATCGTCACAAGGTTGATGCTCCAGCTTCACACACACACACACACACACACACACACACATTAATCAACATGTCAGCTTTATTAAACCTCTGTATAGCAGCTGTACTTATTTTACCATAGGACATACCCTGGGACGTGCCTCTTCCTTCCGTTCCACATCTGAAGAAGTGTGCTGTTACCATGGTAACCGCAGGCTTATCACACTTATAGGAGCATAATTTCAGCTGCCAACGTTTATTAGGAAAATGTAGAGTTTAAAAGTGCAAGTGTAAGTCAGAGGTAACTTGTTGAGGCATCTTATACATTTCTTTACTGTTAATTACTTCTCTGAGTAATTATGTCCGTGTACATCCACTTACTAATTATAAGAGGACAGGTGAAATGTAAGTAAGAATTACTTACTGAGATATGTACTGTATTTTGTATCTATCTTTAGTATCTTCAGTATATTAATGATGTGACACAGTGCTCTTTGCTGAAGCTGGGGTCAGGAAATCTAGTCTGATGACTGTTGGCACAAAACCACCTGAACGCCGCAGTATTTCACCTTGGAAGAATGAGGAAGTGTAGAGCGAAGTGTTGTTCAGGATGAAGTTAAGTCCTCCCCTCTTGAGTGTGGACCAGACCACATCATATGCTGCAGTAATTTTCACTAGTTTATTTATTCTACCTGCTGCTTCTGCCTTGGTGCTGCTTATCCAGTTCCCTCCAAAAAAAATAACACACAAAATAAATTGTAAATGATCACAAGTGCAGCTGCAAATATTACAAGACCTGCACCATGAGAAGAATATTTGAGTGCTTCTGCAACATCTCCACCTCCTCACCCTGCTCGGTGACAGGTGTCAGTGGCTTTCTACACAATGATAAATGCAGCAGCAGCTCTCCCAGCTTATGAAAGCTTCATAATTCACAGCTGAGGTCTTCCTGGACTTCTACGATCCGCCTCGCTAGCTGTGTCTCGTTTTTTGTGTTATTGGCAGACAGTTAATTATCCTCTGACTGTAAGTACACAAACTGTAATTGATTCAAACTTATATCATGCTTTTCAACATTATTGCAAGATTCTGAGTTAGCAGAGATGAATAGATGTGAAGAATTACACTAAATTATTATCACAGTGCTTCTCCACCCAGATTAGCTCTGTGGCGCAAATAAATCCTTAAAAGCAAGTTTTCATGCAGTGATGATGAGGTCTCAAATACTTTGTGCTGCTTAGGAATTCAAGTGATAAAATTATCTGAGTAATTGTAATAGATAAGTCAAATATGAAATAACTGATCCTTTAATTTGATTGAAACATTATATGATTCATTAGTAAAAGATGGCCCTTTCTGCTGGCAAGACAAGCGAGGGGGATGTTTATTGTTTCCTGCTATTGTTAGAGTTCATAATCTTAAATATTGTGAGCCAGAGCAGTTTAGTAATTAAATTCTGAGGCACAAGCAAAACTGTTCAGTTTAGCTGCACACGCATTTAATACTACTGCACAAGACACCCACAGGGAAAGTACACTGGTAAGTTGCAGGAGTTATGGATTTTTTGGAGTTAACATGAACTGATGACAGATAGCTGCTGTGTTAGAACACGATGATTAACTTAGGTAACAAGTGACTGAAAGGAATTAGAAGGTGTCTGAGGAGGCTCTCTCCCTCTGCACCTCACAGACTCTTGTAGTTGTATTATGGAGATTGCTCTGCTTGTGATTCTTCTGGAACATCGGTCCTGATAGATTTGTTTGGAAGAAACATCCTTATGAGGTCAACTAGAGTCACACGGGTGCACACACTCTCAGGTAATTTGACTTAGGAGTTTATATAATCTACATGTATATAATTTGTTTAGCAGTTGTCAGGTCCTCTATAGTTTTTTGTTGCACATTTTTGATCCCAACCGGCCACACTGTGGAGAAGAATATCAGAATAATATCAGAATAAGCAGAATAGCAGATTAATATTTCCATGAATAATACAGACTGTTATTTGTGTGTGTGTGTGTGTGTGTGTTTGTGTATCTTACTGAAACTTGTTGTTGCTTGCTGCTTGTGTGTCTGTGTGTCACTGGGGCATACACTGTGTTGTGTGCGTAATTCTGGATGCTGTTTTCCTTTGACTAATTGTTTCAAGCCTGCATTCTTGGGGTCTGGCACTGACTTGTTTATGCCTGCATTGCTTGTGCTTGTTTGTGGGATGATCCACATCAGATCTCATCCGGTCTTCAAATTCCACTGAAGCATAATTCATTAAATTTTTGAATACTGGCACGAGCTGAGTTGTGCACTTGATTTGTTCTTTGGTGAAAGTAAAGGATTAGTGCCGTGTTTACGAGGTTACAGTAGCTGATCGGCTCACAGGTGAATTGAATTGTTTGACTAATAATCATAATAATTTTCAGTGTATTGTGATAGTTTGAGTGCTGAAATAATTGCATTTGTGCTACTTTTAATTAAATTCATTGAATATCTGATATACAAAACAAAACTGCAAAAGTTGATTGTCTAAATTAAACATTTCAAAAAAATGTATTATTAAAATTCATTTTTAATATTACAGTTGTGACATTTTTATGATTTAATGATCATGATAAAATACAGTTCATTATTTTGTAATGCTCTTTGGCTGAGAAAATTTGCCACATTGTGATATCAGTATCCAGATAATCCGTGAGTATGTAAGCTCTGGGTTTTTAGAGGACATCTTGGAATATGTCGTCTTTTATATTAGCTTTGAGATCCACTGGTCCCCCTCTGGGGCTGTATGAGTGCCTTGTCATGCATACATTTTAGCTGCTTGTTGGACCAATTTGTGGCCGAAATTAGGCTTTCATTACAGGCCTCCCAGTGCCTGCACACCTTGTAAGATGGGACTTAATTAAGTTTATGCTTTCCCTGGCAGGCCCAGGGGCTGGCTGCTTGCTTCTGCTGCCGATTGTTGATTTATGTTGAGTCCTCAAGGACAATCTGGTTCCTCTGCCACAGAGCAGAACAGAAAACAAACAGTAGTTCATTATCAGCGGTTTAGAGATCATGTCTTCTTTGTTTCAATATTCCGTTTATTTAAAAAAAAAAATTCTTACTTTACTTTAAATGAATCACATATATCAATGGGATAGTAATAAGATTTAATATATTTAATATTTCAATTCAGATGATTTCTGGTAAGTGAATCAATGAATAGTAGACTTTAAGTTTGTTTTGTGTTTTCAGAATCTTTTTTTCACTTTCCATATGCATTAATAGCCATAACAATCAGAAATATGACCTAATATACTGGGGAAATAAATAAATGCTTCAGCGAGAGTAATGACAGGATGCATGGTCACATAGTTTGTGTCTGAACATCTGGTGGAGCGTGTGGTTTGCTGATGATTGCTTTACGTTGTGGTGAATTTCATGCTTGTAGTATGAAAATTCCTTAACGCAGAAACTGCAGTGAGATTATTTCCATCTTGGTGTTTTTTTTAATGTAAATGTTCCATCTGAACAGCATCTTCTTGTCTGTCCCCATCATGTTACAAAGCCACTGGGTCCGGAATGGTTTAATGACACACCAGGTCAAAGGGCGCCACAAAAGCTGTGCTATTAATCAGCACAAATTCTTTTAAACCATTTTCTTTTTGCCTTTGATTAATCAATGGAAATTAATGCGTTATTTTGACAACCCTAATAAATATGTGTTCTGAGTTTGTTACACCACAGGAAAATGTCTTGCTAATGACATAGCCCAATCTAAATGATTTAAATAATCTGCAAGTGTATAAAATTAGGTTTTCAAATCATGATAAAATAAGCAGTACCCTTTGCTCCAAAGGGTTGCGGGCATGACCGGTGAAGCTGTGTTTGCTGTAGAAACATCTGCAGTGTTCAGTCCTCTCGGTCCTGCTGTTTTCCAGACATGTCTGAGATCTCTAAAGCATGGGATCACCTCCTCTGTCAAGATGTGCATTTATAAGATGGGCCACAAACACTTGGGGCCCATGGGAAATGATGATACATGGCTGGGGTCACTACAACATAGTTTACAGACTTGTCTTGGTTTTGTAACTTGTTCAGTGTGTTTAGAACCAAATAAGTGATTTTACTTTTCAGCTATTTCACTCTAAGCCATTTTTTAAAGAAATAATTCATCACATCAGGAGATACTTATGGCAGCCAGTTCCTGTTGTAATGATGTATTCTCATGTACTTTAAGTGGGTAGGTAGTATGCAAATTAGTATGCAAATTAGTATGTGTTTCAGTTTGTGTTTGCATTTCATTGCTAAACAAATCAATCATACAGAAAATGCCTGGAGCCCATCGCCTTCTAAGAAGGAAACCTAATCTGACCACAGCTTTCACACGGTATAATCTGTAGTGTCGGTATCTGGGAAATATGAATACAGTGGAAAGGTATGGTGCCATTTTGATTGACAGAAAACCTAACAACAATGACAGTGTTCAAGTGTCACGTGTAAAGCAGTTCATCAGATCTTTTTCTTTCTATTGTGGGGGAAAAAAGCAGAATCCTAATCAGTGAAATTCAGTTTAATGTGATGGGAATTGATTTGTCTGTTTCTGTGAATGTGCTCTTTGCGCTATATCTGTTTGGCTTCGGTATTATCACTAGAGGACCTGCTTCTCGTTCATTAAAAAGAGAGACATTTGTCTGTGCCGGGCTCCTCTTTGATGTGAACTTCCCTTGCTGTCAGCCACAATAAATGAGATTTATCTGAGAAGCTGAGCAAGACAAATAAATCCAATAAGGTTTTGTCACTCACTCTGTGTGTCCTTTAGTGACATCGTCTCCTCCTTTTCTCCACTACACTTTCTCTTATTGTGTTTCTCTGTCTCTCTAACTCACTTTTTTCTTTATACGAGCTTCTTGTTTTTTTTTACTCCCTGAAGCATACCAGTTATTTACCTTTATTTACCTTTACCTTTTCAGATGGAATGATGGTGCTAGGTTTATTAAACAAATGTTCCCCTCTGCCACCTGGGGGAGTCTTAAAGAGAGTTTGACTACTTAACATTTTTGTGTGTCTCTGTAGGTGCTGGTTGCTTGTGTAGTGCAAAGCCCAAAAGAGTGACACAGCAGCAAAATAAACTCTGCCAGACGCCACATGCCTGCAACAACAGCGCATCCATCAGTTGCCTTCTCGACATGTCTGTCGTGCCCAGGTTCCTAAGCCTGGCATACAGCAAGTTCTTCACAAGTCGTTGATGTGCCACATGACGCTGGGCACGGGTACAAACAACGTCTGCTGGCTTTAAATGCATAGCTCCGTTCGAACTGCGACATGCTTATGCTGTATCCAAACACAACCTTGGCGTCACTTCAAGGACCAAGAACAAACCTGTAGAACCACTAGAGGAAAGGAACGAGTTGGGTCCATGCCCAGAAGACTATTTGTTCGTGTCACGGGGTCACTTGCGCAACATGTTCTTACACAAACAAAAAAGGGACTTGGATAGAGACAGTGTGACAAGATACAAGTATCGGGATGCAAACTTTGAGCCCATCTGTAATTATACTGCTTTTTATTAGATGTGCCAATGGTGGCACAGCTGGGACAAGACTTGACCTGTCTTTCCGTACGTACAACATACCCTAAAACAATCTGCCTGAGTCTATCTGGCCTGTTTCATCTCACTAATTGCCTTTGATGCTTGGGCATATGTAAGATGCTGTTTAACTCTTTCTAAGTGCTGGTGTTTGGTGTCACTGTGCCAGCATACAAAGTACACACATTTCTGTTTTGGAAATGGTTTCATTATTCTGGCTCTCTCATCTGTGACTAACTCTTTTCATTTGACAATGCGAGTGTTGTAATGAGAGGATACTGTATTCTGGTTGTTTGGCCAGTGTGATCTTGGAGCGCTTAAAACATTAAGTGCAACACAGCGACATCCTTCCTCCATCAAACCGAGTCAAGTTCGATTGAGTACTTAAACAAATTGAAAAATACTTGAAGCTTGTCAATTGTCAACTATTTTAATCTCTCATACATCATCCATAAGTGGAGGCTGGGACATAAGTAGAAATTGAATAACTACAGCTTATAGTAAAACACAGGTGTGATCATGTAAAGTATGTCTGACAAATACTGTAAATTACTGGAATTATATTACAGTGTGTTTTAAACATTATTAAATGTTTATAATTGACTTTTTACCACTTACTAATGCTGAAAAAAGGAAAACAAAGTACTTTCAAAATACTGCACTACAACTATCCTGTAGATTTTAAAATGTATGTTACCTACATATGAGGAGAAAATTCACTCTGAGTAATAATCCAGACTACTTAAAAAATATGAGTATGAGGCATTAAAATTAAGTGTTTTCACTGGGGGTTTTGTAAAACTTAGTGTAATAACCCTTAGTATGTTTTCTTTGAGGTGAAATCACTGCAGGCTGTGGTGATATTAGACTTATAAATAATCTGGAATTGCAGAACCTTCTTCGAGCGTGTGTGCACAGGAAGACCACATTTTAATGATTTTTAATGATTAGCTGGAAGTGTAAAATACAGGTTTAGTGTCCCTCTTCTAGGTCATTGAATGAACCTGATCCACGTCCTTGCACCTCAGTAAAACAGTAAGAAAGTCTCTGAACCTGTCACAAAAACACATCCACATCCACAGAAATAGGATCTATTAATCAGAATGAATGAATATGCAAGAGGCACTGCTGGGATGCAGCCTGCCGCCTGTTTGGCTAACAAGGCTGGCATCCTGCAGCTTCCCTCTGAAACAAAGATATATCTTTTTCAGTGGACTGAGCTCTGAGCAGCAGGCATATGTGCTGTCACTCACCATTAACTGTCTCCTCCACTTCCTTCCTGCCACTTCCTGCCTGCTCTTCTTATTCCTCCTCTGTGCCTAATGCTGGCATTTGCGCTCGCTCTCTCATTCGCTCACTGCCACCCTCACTCACTCACCAACAGCATCACTGACTGTCATTATTAGACTACGCTTTGGTGTTACGAGACAGTGATTCTGCTGGTATTTAGGTGCTCTACTATGCCAAAGGATTGTTACATGACCACACTAAAAATCCGGGTCTCATTTGGAGTAATATGGACTTTTTTAACTGAAGCATCAGTTCTGTGGTAACCGGTCAAACCATACTACTAGTTTTAAATGATTAAACATTTAAGCAGTTTATCAAAGAGAGGAGCTACAGTACAACTATAAAAAACGCTGGTGTGGTCCTTTAACTTTACCTTCTTTTGACCTCTCCTCCCTTCCTACCACATTTCATATAAAAAACGACCACTTTCTTATCGACTACAGTCTAACCTTAGCTGGATCAATTTAATTGAGCAGCGCCTCTGTACGAGATGATCAGGCACCATACAAATCTCTGTTGCAGCCCTTCCTTCAGGCTGCAGTGTGCAGATGATGCTTCTGCAGATGCCAGTGACCTTTCTGCCCTTAATGCGCTAGTTGTCCAGACAGATAACAATCATTCTACATCAGTTACTTCTGCTGGAGCGGTACTGAATCACAGATGCGACGTGGAGAGGAGGGGGGCAGATAGAGGTCGCAACTGTGTAATAATAAATGTTAGATATGGCTTTAATTGCTAACATCAGTCAAGACAGTATTAACCTGGTTAGAGCGAACAGTCATAAAGAAGATTCTGAGTTTCTTTCATGCACCAGCCAATAAGGACTCAGTCCCCCAGGTGCACCGAGGAATGCTCTTTCTCTGCTGCAGGGCTTTTTTGTGGAATTTTGTGTTAAAGACTCCTAAACATGTGTTTTTGAGAATGCTATCATCTTCCCTGTGCCCCTGGAGTCTGAGTCACATGAAAACACATAAGCCTGGCTTTCCATGTAAATCACTGAGGATTACATTCAAAGTGACACAGAGGGATGATCAATATGCCCGTGTTTTCCTCCTCCCAACTAACTCACAACATGGCTGTTGTAAGTTCATCACTTCATAGTCTCAAAAACTGACCTACTTAAAGTTGACTCTGTATTTTCTCGCTCTTTCTGTGAGGAAGAAGGGGAATCTGGGTGTGGGCAAGTACAGAGCATCTCCCTTGCATTTGTGTTTCATATGGAGTCTCAAACTTGTAACTGGCACAAATATTTAATGTGCACACTCTGTGATGTGCACACTCTGTGATGTGCACATGCCTCCAAATGAAATGAATCACAGTTAAACCAGTTGGTACTTTTTGCCTCCATACTGCTTCTTCTTACTTCTAGTCAAGAAATTGCTCATTTTCTTTGCACAATGTTCATCTTTGACCACACTCTCTTTGAAAATGTGCCTTGGGAACTTGTTTCTCTCTTAGAGTAGGAGACAATACTGGATGTGATTCTCTTTGTCGTTAACTGGAGCCGACTGATTTTGATCTATGCCATCATTGTTTCATCACATTCACAAGACAGGCTACTGCGGAGTAGAGACAGCAGCAGGCAGGTGACAGGAGCACCCACTAGGCTCCAGTCCTCCTCAACCGCCAAGGCACGCCACAGCATGAGGGAGTGCACTGTCATTTAAGAGCAAGATCAAATCAAAGTAGAGAAGCTTTTGCAAAAAAATAAGGACTATCACAGTCTGACGTACAGCCTTTAGATGCAGGCTTGAGACATCATCCATTATCATGCTGAATGTCCAGCCGGGGTGGCGACAAATTAAGATGTAAGAATGTAAAAAGACTCATGCAGGTGTGCACACATTCAGTCTGTCAGCTAGTATAAAATAGTAGAGCCTGTTCCAACTGTAGGTATGACCATTGTGTTATACACACAGATATTCATCACTACAGTATATCCCATTTATTATGGCAGATGGAGCAAGACTCTATCTCCATAGACATCTGCTATAGGGAGGAACAGTGTGCACTGTGTGAAATCCAGTGCATCCTCTGGCTGTGATGAATCTGACAGTGAAGAATGTGTTGGTCAACTCAGACACAACAGGTTTTAACCCTGCCTTGCAACACAACCACCACAGGGACAGTGAGCCATCCATCTACACTATATTGCAGCCACCATGTCTGAATGCTGAAGCCAGAGTGGAAATGCTCTAAGCTGCAGCTCCTCTAATGATTGGCTGCCAGAAAAATGACTCTCACTGTGAGTAATGACGCTTGTCTTTACTTGTGTTTTTGGAGATATTGAGCCTCTGGTCTACTAATACAGCATAAAGTAAAATATATTTGCATTCTATGGGTTTGCATTTTGCAGTTTGCATTTAAAGTTATCAGCCCACCTTTGTGTTGGGAGCATCCTTACTGGACTGTCAGCCTCGACCTGAGGTCTGCCACATCATTTTTGCTTTTCCACATTTTTATGTACTGTATTTTCCTGTCTCTATATGACAGAGAGCAGTGAATCTAAATCCAGGCTTAGAAATATTTCTTCAAAAAACTGATGGTCCATGGTTCACCCTGGCATCATCCACTCAGGCTGCTGCTGTCTCCACAGGGAACCCACACTTGACCATTACCCCTTCTGTGGTCTGCTTCAGTCAGCATACCTCATATCCAGTTCAGTCAGCCCCACAGCTGGGAGACAACATTATTTATTGTACTGATGTGAAGGTTTAGATGTTGTTCTGGGTCTAGTCAAAAGGAATGACCTGTGGCCTGAAGTCAGCTGACCTTGATCTCTTTATGCAGGCATTGTCATTCCCTCTGGTGAAGCTGCCAAAACAAGAAAAACACACAGAGACCTGTAAGAGTTTGATGGCAAATCTGTGAATTTGTAAGGTTCATTTCTTGTAGGTTATGAGGTGAGTGTGTGAGGGGCTGTCTCAGTTTAGTCAACCATGACAGTACTCTCCCTTTTTTTTAACTAGACACCACACATTTTGGTCTTGTCATTTCTCCATTTGTAGGAGACATTCAGCAAAAAAGTAATGGGGTCCCTGTGGAGACAGGCAGCCGATATAGCTCCCCTGTGGGGAGAGTTGTACTGGATGGATAATGTCACGGACCGCTGCTTAGAGAGAGAGAGGGAGGGAGGGATACGAGGGGCTGTGTGGGTGAAGGGAGTGAAAAGGAGATAGAGATAGGAGGAAATGAGAGAGTGCATGCATGGGGGACTGCAGGTAGCGATCACCAAAAAGTGTGAGAGTGTAGAGTATCACTGCCATATTCATAGAGTACATACTGTACTTTCTCACAAACTCTCACTCTCTTACTTGTCAAATACCCCAAAGTGCTCAGGTGGCGAGTATTAAATTAAGCAGAACTGTCAGTGTCACATGTACTTATTGTACATTACTTGCACTGTTGAAATAATTGTTCAGCTGAATCTGTGACAAGAGGAAAGTACCTGCAGATTGAAACATTTGTTTCAGTGAAAAGGCAACCATAAATTAGAGAGCACTTTTATGGTTGTCTTATACATAGCTGAAATTTCCACTTTGAATTTCTCCTTTTTTCTTATTCTCTTCTTTTTTTAAAACTGCTCTTTGCCACTCATAAGAATTCATTCAGTGCCCTGAATTCATCATAATGATTGTTAGTGAGTGAAGAAAAAGTGTGCGTGACAGGCAAGCAAGAAAGCTTTGATGACAATATTCAGGGCTCCTTGTGCACCCTTATGTGTCTGTGTGTGTGCTGTGGATGTATGGGTATGTTTGTCTGCGTGTGTGATAGTCTCTGGAGAGGTCTTGCAGCAGCTACACACCTCCCAGGGAACACAGAGAAATGGGGGCGGCATGCATGTACTTGTTCTCTCTTTTTACAGATGGGAAAACATCATTCTACAGGTGACGTACACACACACACACACACACACACACACACACACACAAACAGCAATGCCGCGCCTTGCTCTGGTGGCAGTTAGTAGGGGTGGCTCTGCGTATGTGTATGTGTGTGAGTAAGTAGGTCATGCATCAAGAGTGAGAAAATAATACATTCACATTCAACTTAAGTCACAGAAAATGATTTGGGATTCTATCCATGCTACAAGAAATGTTTTTCAATTATCACAAAGAGCGAGCTGCACGATTCACTCAACGGGACAGCTGTGAGGTTGTGCGTTTGTATGTGCAGAGATGCATGTTGGTTTTTTTTTTTGTGTGTATCTGTGTTAGGTTTGGTAAATTAGTCTGCTGTCCGACCAATGGTTTGAGCTTTCTTTTTGGTTTCCAGGCTCAGTTTCAGACCCTCTGGAGGTGAAGGGAGGAGAGGGTATGAAGCTCTGATTTGACAGGCTCCATTTACACATAAAACAAGTGGCTGGAAATCAGAGATATACAGGGCAGAGAGGAGACATCACAGAGTAGGCATTACCTTTTAAGGCACTAGTGAAGATGAGGACCACAGCATATTGCAGCCTCTGTGTGTCCAAGTGTGTGTGAGAGACAGACAGAGGAAGAGTTTTTAACGCTTAAAATAAACAGTGGTCTCCTGTAATGTGTTATTAATACACTCAGATCAGTATTGTTATATGTTATTTTGTGGTAGCAGAAAATATCGTTTGTTGTACATATGCTTGCTGACAACCGACAGGAATCTTTGGTTTGATATTTGATTTATGACACATGCTAACATGCCAACACTTAAGGTTTTTGTTTCATCTATCGCAGCATAGTTTGCAAAGTTCCTCACAATGCACTAAATATTATTATCTTTACATGTTTTTACATTAACAAGCTGAAGCTGCTGTGATGTACATGTAAATAAGTTTTATGACGGAAGTAGGTCACGTGGATCTAGGTTAGCCAGTGTTCCCAGTCTGTTGCTAAGTTAAGAAACAAGTAAATGCTTCATTCAGCCTGAGGAACGTGAAGACAAATAGAAGTGTATTCAGCATAAAACTACAAATTCCTTATTTTAGAGAAAACGGTTTAGAAAACTCTAGAAAAACATTTTTATGTACTGTTCATTTTACTACTGTCAATAACTAAAATCATTTTAGTTCCATGTTTTTGAGTTAATAGAAGTTTTTGACACATTTGTATTTAAAAGCAGAAAATGTCATATTTGGAAAATCTTCAGATGGACTAAAAGATCAAAACGGTTCATTTAAAAGTTGGAAAAGAAGAATAATTTTTTTAATTGAAAGAAGATTGAATGTTATCTTCTTTTCAGACATAATTGAGAAACATTCTGGACATACAGGGCTGTTTATGTTTATGTCTGTGCCATTGTGAATAAATATATATTACATGTGTTACAGCATAACAGAGAAAAGCATCGACCAAATGTTTAAAACTGACTTGAAGTCAACAAAAGTGATCTAAGCTGTGATCATGCTAAGCAGCAAACAGATCAGCATCATCGTGCCCTCTGGTGTCTCTGTTGCACCTCACGAGTGCTTGGGTGCGTTTCAGTTGGTCTGTGGAGACTCTCAGTCATCCAGGTGAGGTTATCTAGAAGTTGAGTCATGGCAACTGGAAAGAAGCGTCGCGTAGCACTTGTAAACAAACCCAGCAGTGTTGCAGAAGCACAACTTCCGCAACACTGCAGAGAGGTGAGAAAATAAAGTGTTGGCCATCAGGAAAAACAAGACTAGCAGCTACTGTTAAGCTGCTCTTTAAAATGGTTATTTGCCCCCACTACATCCAAACTCAGTGAACCACCATTTTTAAAATTACTTTTGAGCTCCACGGGCGGAGGAACCACCTGTAGACTTACAGTGCTGTAAGTGTAACTACACCCACCTGTCATTTATACCATAGCAACAACTGGGTGTGGCCAGGAGACACTTCTTGTTTTTTCACCAAACATTAAGAGCTATGTGTTTCACCAACGCTGCTCAGTTTAAATTCTTGCTGAGAGGGACGGCTCTCAAGAGTTCGAATGACAGCCCTCACGTTCTGTGATTGGCAGGATGAGATTTCTGAAATATTCTGCAAGCGGCCGTCATTAAAGAGGAGCACCACTTAGTTGAAGTCCTTTCTTTGGTTTAATGTTTATTAGCATATTCATCAGTGATTCCTACATTTTTCTCTTATGTGGAGAAGTGTTGCTCAATATGAAAAATGACAGAGCATCAGATGGTTAAAAAAGTCATCATGTCTCACCTAGTGACAATTGTCGCTGTAAAATGAGTTTTGTCTGTCAGAACTGTTTATAACATTGTTAGAAAATGCCTTTTGGCGCTGCTGAATACATTCAGCATCTATTCTACCTTAACAAGAGTGTGTACTGACACGGATTTTGTCGTAGCAGTACGTGCTCACATTGTAATAAAATGCATAAGGATTTGACACATAACTGTTCATGTTTTGTTTTATGGCGTAGGCGAGGATTTCAATTAAAATATACCTAATAACTGTCTGCATAGCAGTAGCGGAAAATCAAACGAGTGAAGAAGAAAGTGTGTGGGAGACTGTTTAAAAAAAAATGTCCTATATTGGGGTATAAAAGCTTGGCTCCCTCAGCGATGCTCCGGGATTGTTAAAAAATAAAACATTACAGAACAGGAAAGTTGAACAGTGGCGTTCGTTTCCCAACCGCTGCTGTTGCTGCTGGTTTGTGTTTCATAAATGTTATTTATATTTTTCCTTTCACTGGAGATGTTCAGAGGTTTTTGGGTTTTTTCAGGTGCTTGTTGAATGCATAAGCTGCCTGTATTAATTGATCCAGTCCATATGTCAATGTGATACGCGAGCCTCAGAGAACGGTACCTCATAAGATTTAATAAGCTGCAGGATGTTTGAAGTTACAGTGGATTTTCAGAATGAACTATTGTTTGCATAAACTGTTTTGTTTTTATTGGCTCTATTCAATGGAAAAGAGAAGAAGTATATATGTTATTGAGAATACGTAATGTGAGGCTTTTATGTCTCCCAGAGTCCATTCAATTAGAAGGAAAACCACACCGTGCTATTGGTTCCCTTTGTTCATGTTTGATTCTCGCTGAGTTATGATAGATGTTGTTTTGAGTGAGTCAATACGTTTGCTGCGAGCCAGATCAGCATGTTCTAGTGTAGATGGTTTTTTTTGGGGGGGGAGAAAAAGATTTTCTCTCAGTTTTTATCTATGCCGTCCTCTGTATTCTCAGGCAGACAGGTGTAACTGAGGGAGAGCTCAGTGTGCTAGGCAGAAGTTGCATGTACAGTATTATAATGACACTTTTTAAAATGTAGTTCCCTCCGTGGTGACTTTCTAGACAGAGGACTTTTTATACTGTGAGCAGCGTATCTTCAACATCAACACTGTTGTTGTGACTTGCCATAAGACATGTAGCTCTTTATGTCTTTTGTCGAATAGATGTTATTTTGTCTACTGACAAAGAAAATGTCATGTGGAACCCAGCCCATTTCAGCCAGTATCAACCAGTTAACACCTTAGTCGAATTTAAAGGTCACCTCCGTTACAAATCTCCTCATACATATTCATCCCTGCTCCTCTTGGAGACTTTGCTGAGCGAGAGCTTAAGCGTTTCTTTTATCCCCTCATTCCACTCCCTTAACTGGAGGAAACCAGCCTCTAGTTCGTATCCTCTTTGTTAGGGGGGGGCCTCTGCTCTCAGCTCCTCGGCCAGCCAGCCTCCTCTGAGGAGGCTGAGTCAGTTAGCACACTTGGATAGTAAAACACTTGTTTGGCCTTCAGGAAGAGCAGAGTGAGGAAGATGGAGCTGAAAGTGGGCTGCTGCACTAGCTGTCAAAGCAGTCTACTCTAACTCCTCTCTCTCTGCCCTTAACATTACTTTAGCACCGGCAAACTATCCCCTAATTAGCACCTAATCTATTATGAATGAACCTCTAATGGATCTGTAGAAATAACTACGTGGGCGTACCTGCGTGGGCATTTGTGGGTTTGTGCGCAGATACTCGAGCACGCAGCCATGCATGCACTGGTGATTATGTGGATACATTTACATACCTGCGCCCGGTGTACATGTGCGTTATCACGTGTGAACGTATGTGGTATCAAGCTGTTGAATATTGCCATCAGCATTAGTATCTGGTGCTGCCCAGCTCATTAAAAGCACCCTGCACTCAAACCACAGGCAAAAACAGAACAGTAGTGGATAATCTCATGAAAAATGTAGGGAAGCAGCAGCCTTATCTCTCGGGCCCTGTGCTGGGGTGGTTTGTGTGCTGCTCCAGCTCTTTGATGTCGTCCATTGATCTCCCCTTGCTGACATGTTCTCCCAGGCCCCTGGCTGCACCAGCCGGAGGGGTGATTAGCCTTATTAGTGTAATGGAGGGTAGTAAAGGGCTTTAGAGGTGGAAAGGATGGAGAAGAGAGTGAAGGAGTAGGAGGAGAAAAGGGGAGGAGGGATGTTTGGCTATTGCAGAAGATGATGATCAAGCTCTAGCCCATAAGTTTTGCTGCCTGTAATCAACACGAGGGAGAGAGAGGGAGAGAGAGGAAGGGAGGAGGCCAGCTGCAGCAATCCGAGCCTCTTTGTGACTGGGTTGGGTTAAAGTGCAGCACTGCAGTCCTTTGTTGTACTGCATGCCTCACTGCCGTGATTTATCATCTGTCTCACAGGATGAGTGCTACTGTAGAATGCAGAATTGGTTTTGACTTTCAAGAAGGGGTTGAGGGGATTTATGCTGAAAACTATGATAAACACTGGAGCATTGTGGGTTTTGGCTTAGCTGCCAGCTGGTGGTTCTGAGAACAGCGTGTTACAGCAAACATCATTTAATATGAGGAGATAGGTCAGCAGCAGGAAACTGAATGAATGACAGAAGAACACCATAGGGGTTTGCTAGTGGACCCACGGTGACGTCAGTGTTATGTTGGCAGTGCAGTGTTGGGTTCTGTTAAACCATGTGGAGATGAATAAATGTTGGGAAAATATTTTTCTCTTGAAATTGCTATGTGACACCTGGTGAAAGTGCCACATGTTACAGAGGGAAGCTGTTAGCGGCCAATTTATAAAGATAATTTCAGCTAACAGACTGTGAATCTGTGCTTTTTCCCGCTCAAGCCATAGCTCAGTTTGAACCAAATAATATCCCTTGGGCCGTGACAAGTTTGACCGCTCTTTCCCATCATTCACTGCACAAGTATGTAGACAATGAATCTGATTTACTGCCATGCATTACACTGGCAATTCAGCCAGAGTGGCTGGTCTTAGTGAATTCCATGAAAGCACTGTGGTTACAGTGAGGGAGCTCAGCGGTTCAGTATAGTTGCTTTCCAGACATCGCACTATCACACAGAGACGCTCCAGTAGCCACTGTGAAACTACAGATGTGCCTCGCTGTGGAGAAGGTGGCCACAGCGACAAGGTCAGTCATGGTGGAGGGGTGGAGCAGAGGATATGGATATCCTGGATATGAGGCGTGAGAGTAAACGGTCCGGAAGGGCTGGGAGGACGCCGAAGCTTGACAGACAACCGAGGTAGAGCGATGACGTCCTTTTACTCCTTTATTCTACTGTCATCTCCTTCTTCTTCCCTGCTGCCATGTTTGGTGGCAGTTGCTTGGGGCTTTGCTTGTTTGTGTGCCTGTGTAAGTGTGTGTGTGTGTTTGGGCTGTGCCCCGGTGTCAAAAAGGAAAGGGGTGCACTGGGCATTGGAGGGACAGAGCTCACGTCTCTTAGAGTGAAGTAGCTTGTCGCTCACACCTTCAGCTTCCTCACCAAAGTCAGCCTTCTGCAGGATCAAGCTCACAGTCCAGCTCGGCACGAAACCTGGCATCTCTGTCAAAACATTAGAATCGCTGCAGTAGTGTGAAAAAATCCTTCAACGCTGTCAACATCAACACCAGGAATTTTGTGTTATTATGTTTTGGAGGATGTTTGTCTGAATACACTTCCTCATGATATTGCTTTCAGTTCAGGTGAGAGAAGAGGACCCTTCCCCTGACCTCTTAAAACATGCCCATGCATTCAGCATGGAGACGTCAAACCGCCCTTGACCTGCCTATAAAAGTACCAAAGAATAGGACTACATGGTCTTATTAAGGCAAAACCCCTTTTGGACTGAGACTTATTTATGTTACAGTTCTCATGTTCAAAGCATCTTCTTCTCTGCCTCTTAACGCATCCGTCTCACAGCCAAACATTCTCAGATAATGTCCCAGCGTGATAATAAGTCTTATTCTCTCAGTTGTTTTCTCTCTGCCCAATCATGGCCCCCACCACAACACACGCACACTCGCACACAAACATCTTGTCGACCCATGTTGCTTTATGACCAATAGACCGTGAAGAGAGACCTTTTTTTAAATGGACACAGTAAACACCAACTGAACGACAGTCTGTCTCTGCTGGGGACCTTTTCTTTTTCCAGCAGCCCTTCAGCCTGTTGTTGTAGCACACCTCAATAATCTCAGGTCAATTGCTTTGACCATGTCTCCTGCTGGCTGCAAGATTGCCCGTTATGATTTAAATGGATCACTACTCAGATTCTGTTTAATTATTCCTCACTCCTGAAACACTGCACAGAATTTCAATATGTTTAAAAGTGCAAGATCAGCTGGAAGTTGAAGTTCCAGCTTCACCTTTTTTTTTCACCTTTTCATCATTTCCTTTTTTGAAATCTACCTTACATGTGACTGAAAACACAGAGAATAAATCTTTTTCAAATTTAGACACCTTGAGCACGGCAGCCGTGCTCTTGCTGAGACAAGATGACAAGCTGTGTCATGGCCCTGTACCAGGTCATGATTTACAAACCCACTGACGTCCACAAGGTCACGAGGACACGTGTGAAGAATGCACACAAAATACACAGAAACATAAATACAGCTGTGGAATAAAAGGAAGTACACTCAAATAAGCAGAAATATAGATAACTAGACACAAAGACTGACCTGAGTCTCCGAGTGTGTGTGACTCTGCATCCACAAGCTCTACACCAGCATTACAGACCAGATTCCAATACCACACATCCACAAGTGGCAGTGACACATATCCCCACATAGCCCCATCTGTCTGCCAGTATCAGCAGCACAGTGGGCAAAATATGGGAGGTCTTTGCTCTGAACTTGGCTGGTCTGTTCTCCTTCTGCTCCCCTCTTGACCCCGCTGTAAAAGTTTTGGGAGGTGGCTCAGTCTAACAAAGTACACTGTCTCCACTCAGAAATACGGACTCATTTGGTTTTATTGTAAGGTGTTCTGTGTTTATTGTTGGAGCCACTGCAGGATAACATAAACTCAAGTGCCAGTAATCCTGGGAAATACACTGTAAGAATGTCTGGATGTTTGATTTAAACTGTGGTGCCACTGTGTACTACTTTCCTCTTCATAAGAGGGTTTACTGGATTTTTTTTAATGCTGCAGCATCAGTGAAAAGTCAGCTGTAAAAAGACTTTTATTATTTTTTTTATGATATGTGATGTCTAATGAATCATGGAGCCATTTACATGTTGTCGAGTGGTGAATAGAGGGGGCACGGCACAAGAGCTCTCAAGTGTCTCAGCAGAAATTTACTGTTGTATAGAAGACAGACACTGACAGAGCAGGATGTTTTGATAACAGCCGATCATCACTCCGCCCTGAACAATGTTTGAAAATCATTCATCCTCAGCCCGGCCACTAAGTTGTTCCATGTCAGAGTTTGCATGTCGGGTGCAGTGTGGTATAATGGCTGAATGATGCCAAAGTTGGGTTTATGTGTGGAGAGGAAAAGTTGACATAAGGGAGCAGTCTGTGTTTTGGTGATATGCTCTCATATTGTATTCTGCCTGTGCAAACGGCTGTCATCCGAGGCAGATCAGAAGGACTAATTCAAAGGGTTTATGCGTACTTAACAGCACTCTGCTTGATTTTAAAAGTTTATTTACACACTGTATCTGTGTGTATAAAACTCTTCTGCTTTTTCTAGCCGACCTTCAGACTAGAAGTGGGGACTGTATACAGAATGGTTTTGTATTTATTTCAGAACGTGTATTTCATTAGAATTAGGTTGAAAAAGGGGCATTTACATTTTAAAGTATTTATTTGCAGCAATGAACGAACTGCACTTGAGATTTGCAGTTTGTGTTATTACTTCTTCCTCCTGCCTGCGCGGTGAAACTAACGAGCCAAAATCACTATGTTCTGAAATGTAAAGTTAAGCACGATTACTCATATCAGTTGTGAAAATGTTGTGTTCTTGAATCCCACACACCAAAAATATGAATATGGAGGCTGAATTGGAAGCACACATCACGTCTCTTCTCCAGGACTGTGTAACCTTGAATATTTTAGGCCCGCAAAGCCTTCACAGTGAGTATGATAGATTCTGAAGGTGTGAATTGGACTTTTATAATGATTCTATGTCAGGAAGTGATAAATGAGCCTGTATGACATGCAACTCCCCAGGGACAATCAGTTCCTTAATTGCAGAGAGGCGTAGCTGTGCTGGCATGCTAAAACCAGAGTAGTGTTGATTACACAATATACTGCATGCAATCATGTGACACAGAGATCATTGTCTTAGTGTATTAGAATAAATTATAGGCTGAAAAAGTCATTATGATCCTTCTTAAGGTAGCTAAATACCTCAAATATACCTAAAGAAAATCCTTGACATAATCCTTTTTTGTGCCATATTAACTCCATTGTGACCCTTGTTGACTTTCTACTTCTTTGTGTGGTGATGTCCTCTACTTGTCATTTCCCTTGAAATTGAAAGAAGCTGCGCTAATGCTCTGCTAGATGGATAAAAAGAGAAAGCGGTGGATAGAAGAGGAGGGGTTGTGGCCGGAGAGTGCCCTGGCATGGGTGGACGGTGATTTGGCAACATCGGCGTTGATCTGCCTTCCTCTGATCCCCTCTCTCTAATTTTGTCTTCCCACGACAGAGAGCACCCGGCCCCAGTCTTGGATCTATTATGCATGGATGAGCTTTATTGCATTATGTTTTTTTAGGCTAACACACTTAGCAAGCTTGTAGCATGCACAACCCCTCTTCACCAACTCTCTGAATAATTCAAAGCCAGGGCATTAGGCTTGGAATAGAGGAGCTTAATCAAAGGCTACAGCTTTCAGTGCAGCTCACCGCCGCCCCATTGGCAGTTGTAACATTAAGATTGGCACAACATAGTTTTTAAAGAGGAAGTTGCACCATCAGACTGGAGGTGGCCTTTGGAAAGATGTCTAAACTTGAGAGACACTTGAGATTGTAATGTAACTCAGATATGTTACATTCTGTTAAGCTCCTAGATTTTATTGTGGGTAGTCAGGTGGCAGACAGCCACAGAGGCAGGTCAGCTCTGCCACTTTTTCTGCGTCAACTTTATTCTACAAGTTGTATTTATGCTTGAATTTTTTTTACAATCATTCACCTGTAAGTATCTGTAGAAACATATGTGTCGACCTTCCACCTCCCTCAGATTATACTTATATTATTCTTCTTTAATTCTACATGGATTTATAAAATGGGTTTTCAATGCTCCTGGGTCATGAAAATTCACTCACTTTGATGCAAAACTTCACCAGTGCACCAAAACATTGCATTTGTGCCTGACCCAGTCTGGCCTGTTTCACTGCTTTGCACGGTATCAAATAGCGCTCCCAGGCAGCAACCCTTTTCCACACATGTAACAGCTAGCCGACCAGTCCAACTAGTCTTCTGCTGTGGGAACATGAGAAACTCTATTGTCCAGTTAGAATTTAATTAAAAAGGAGTAAACTAGTATTCCTATGTATTTATTTTTTATTTCTCCAACCATGTCTCTGCCCACTTTCATACTATTAGCTAATCTTTCCCTCTATTCTTTCAGCCTTTATCCATTTTTCTGCCTTCCTCCGTGTCTTTCTCCTCTTCTTCCTCTGTCTGTATTTCTCCATATATTTCATTTCTCTCCCTCTTGCTTCTTTGCTTTCTCTCTCTTTCTCCCTTGTAAAATGCATCCAGGCTTCCCTCTGGGGCTAATCCTGTTGGAAACGTTTCAGGAAAAGCGGATTATCTGTCGGAGCGGCATGATTGTTGGAGAAAGTTCACTCACACTTGATTAAATTAATCATTGTCCTCCAAAACCCCTTATGGTCTTTCCTTGTGGATATTGGTGGAGATAAATAACCATCCTCAAACAGCATAATTCAGCTCTAATTGATTTTGGGTGGCTTGCTCTCTCTTTAGGTGGAGGGGTGGGTTGTGGAGTCAGTGTGGTGCCGCTGAACCGCAGAAAGTGGGTAGCAGAGCTGTCTAGAGACGGCTTTTGTAGGCAAAGACTATTTTAATCTGGCAGTTTGCAGGTCGATGCAAAATCTTTGACAGCTTGATTTATCCACGCTTTTTAATTCACCATTGGATTGCTTGAAGGTAGCCCCTGTGCGCTTTTGTTAGAGCAAGACAGAGACTAATGCCTGATTTGGTCTATGCTTTCATAATTTATATGGAGGTGTCAGTATGTGTCATGCTGCCACTGCGGAGAGTTTCTCAGAACATTAGAAGAAGAATTAGTGTGTAAATACAGGTGTGTGTGTGTGTGTGTGTGTGTGTGTGTGTGTGTGTGTGTGTGTGTGTGTGTGGTGTGTGTGTGTGTGTGTGTGTGTGTGGCCAGCAGGCAATTGTTAGTTCATTGTTTATAGCCCATGAAGAGCAGTGTGGTCAATGAAGCTTCACAGGTAAATAGGATGAAACATAACCTTGAGATGACAATAAACTTTCCACTTCCTTGCCTACAGCCATCCCTCCCAGACTCTTATTCTCTCTTCCTTTTTTTTCTCTCTCTCTCACACTCATTCAAACCAACACTTTCCATCGTTTCAAAGGAAAGTCTGCCGAGGCTCCATTTAACAAGAATATCCCCTCATTACACAACTGCAAAACCTTAAAAGTTACCATCGGCTAAGTGGTTTCATTGAAGGCAATGAAAAATTCCCTTTCAAAGAAAATAATTACAGCTGGTTCTTCAGGGGGGCATGTAACAGCAGTGTTTATGAGGAGGATAATTACTGTGCAGAGCAATTACTCTACAGCAACAATTGGTAGCTTTACCCCACATGAGTATGTGGATTAGAGCTGTGATCATCCTGGGTGTTGAGCCCTTGTCTGGGTGTGATTATTGGAAAGGTCCAAGGTTCGGCATGAATCAGGAACAAGGATTTTCTGTCTGCCCTCTGTGTACCACAGCTATAGAACGATGTAAATGTGAGTATCTGTGTTTGCACTATGTGCGAGATGCAGCTGCAAACTTACTGTTGAAATGTAAGCTTTAAAAATATAGCAGTGTTTCAGTATTATTTACCTAAATGTATTTTATTTGAAGTAGTTTGAATTACTGCAGTAATAGTAGGATGTACTGCATGCATAAAGTGAAACCATTTATTGATTACGTAATTAATGGGACCTGCGTTACCAATAATCAATTAACAGGAGAGATGAAGAGAGAGACATGTCTGCAAATGTTGAATCTCTATGTGTGCACGTCCACTAAGACTATTTTAAAAAAAATGCAATAATAACCAATAAGGTAAAAACAAATACTGGGGCATAACACATCATAACATCAACATATCGCACTGGTGCATTTATTGTGTGTGTCCCTGTCATTTGTCATGTCTCCATGCTGCAGTACAGGTTTCTATCTGAAAAATGGCAGTCGCTCACATCATTAGTCTGTGTCATCAGAGATTCATCACGTTACATCATGATCCACTTGCTCAGCAGACATCCTGCATGAAATGCCTTTCAATTCATTTCATTTTCAAAACTAATCTCGAGGCACTTTACAGTGTTATGTTTAAGACCTTACAATGTATAACTATATATAGAATTATACAGAAAACCCAACTTGAAAAATCCCACTTGAGCAGCACTGGGCAACAGTGAACAGGAAAAACTCCCTTTTAACAAAAAAAAAATCTCCAGCAGAACCAGGCTCAGGGTGGGCGGCCATCTGCCTCGAACGTTTTGGGTGAGTGGAAAGAGGAGAGAGAAAATAACAGCAGGCAACAAGAGGACAACAACAAGCAGCAGATGTTTTTCAGCATCACTTTGAGTCAGCACTTTTTTAGCAATATTTTGAGTTAAACCAAAGAAGTCTAAGGTTGAATTACATATACATATCCTCACTGGCCAGATTGGAAAGAGGTCCAGAGAAAACTACAGGCCGACATGGTTTTTGCTAAGTTACACACCGATTCAACGTACATCAGGCATCATGAACTCCTTTTTTGATTTACAGTCTTACTGTATTTACAATTATCCTTAGACAGGATTTGCAAATAGAATTTAGCGTTGCCCACTCTGGCCCACTTTCGAGGGGGTGGGTGACTCGTCAGGTCTGGATACCGTAGTGTCTGTTACATAATTTGTCTGCAGGGAAGATGTGGTCTGTTTTTTTCTCCTGCTGCTTTCAAATCAGTGTTCATACCTGAGGTTGTCTGTCTTCTGGAATCAATGTATCTGTTGCAAATTTCATTGGACTGCAGAGAAGAAATTCAGAATGCAATGGATTTGCATGCTTTTGGAAGAGGACCATGTGCAAATGGAAGGAGAGAAAAATGCAGGTGTGCATTTCCCCAAGGTAATCAATAAATAAACAAATCATTATTATTATTAAATTCACTAATATCTGTATAGAGAGCTGTCTATATGAAAAATGTAAGTCATTTTGAATCTAAGAAAAGAGTGACAAACAATTAAAGGCAATTCATAAAGTCGATACTAACATTTTAAATGTCCTAAAAAAGAAAGAAATCATTGAACAAAGAACGGGTCGGTCAAGGAAAGCAGCAACAACTGATGGCAGAATCATTGCAAGAACTTGAAACATACAGAGATGAGCCACAACAAATTCACTATGGACTGACAAAAGGCCAAGTTGTGGAGGAAGAAAGCATGTGCTGATTAATCAAACTCTAAAAGTGCTTATCTGTGAAGCATGCTGAAGGTAGTATCATGCCTTGGGCTTCCATTGCTGCTTCTGGACCAGCAAGAGCAGCCATCATCTTTATTGATGATACAGCTCATGATGACTGCAGCAGGGTGAATTCAGCGGCATACAGAAACGTTTGATCTGCCAGTTTACAGAGAAAACTGATCGGGTTAAGCTTTCGCCTGCTGAAGACTGAGAACGGAAAAGCTTGGAAAACCGCTGCGCGTTCGTAAATGTGGATGATCTGATACCGAAGATGTCATGCTCGGTGTTGTTCAACGTATCTACAGTAGCTGTAAATACCATCAAATAAAAGCCTTGCTACTCCATATGGATGTACAGTAACAGACTGTAATGAAAAGTCCAGAATGGATTCATTTTGATTGAATTTTATTGACTATAACATTGCGCAAATGGCACACTGTCTACTAAACTGTAAGCATTTCCTAGTTATAAATCTCTTGATAAAAGATTTATTGTCCTTGGCAAATTTAAATTAACTAAGCAAACATAATCAAAAAAAAAAAAAAAAAAACAAGCTTACAGGGGCATCATCATTATACATATTTAAAGAAAATAGATGCTGTCTCATACAGTTGATTGAGTGCATAAACTGTCAATAGCAGATGTTTGAACTGACTACAGACATCCACTTTAATGATCACTCCAAGCACAGACAGAGCAGAAACTGAAAGTCTATTCACTAATTCATCAGGCTGATATCTGCAGACAGCTGTTAGCTAGCTTCAGTTCCCCGGCAGGGACGGGCTGAATAAGTAAAATCCACACACTGTTCAATCGTTTCCACCTGCATCACGCCTCATAGCCAAAGATAACGCCACTTCAAAAAACACAAAGTGAAAGCTCAGATCAACGTGCAATCGTTTTTCAGTCCACCTCTCTTGTAAACGCAATCTCCAGATTTGCATACGTGATAGCGGGAGTCGACCAGGCTCACCAGCCACCCTGAGCTGTGGTTGGTCCACATCAGCTGTGAGTATTCATCACCAAGTGTCAAGGCAGCTGATATAGCCGTCATTTATGTTACTTTTTAACTTAAAATAATCTTTTTATGCATTTTTTAATCGCCCCTAACTCAACCACTTAGAATAAGTCAAATCTGCTCAGATCTACATGTTACACATATCTGCGAACGGATTACAGGGATCCTTGAATTTTAAAAATCTGCATGAGATCATTATCAAATTATTGATAATGTGTTAATAATTTAAGTTGAAGAAAATAAATCTTAACATTTGCTGGTTCAACCTTCTTTTGTCTTTCTTATGTTTTTTAAATAGAATATTTTGGATTTGTTGGTGAAATAAAACAAGCTATTTGAAGATTTTCTCATTTTTCAAGTTTTTCTTGGGGCATTTTGTACTTGTGTTAAATGGATTAGACTTGTGTTATTAACCAGAAGCACAAGCAGAGAACATTGATTTAGGCGAGGAACTCTGTTTTAGCCATTCCAGGCGTCTCTGCCCACATTAGATCTTGCACATTTTTTTATGCTTCCAAAATGCTGCTGACCTGCACTCAGCACTGTGCCTGAAAACTCCAGTGCAGCTGGTGCTGCTCTGATAATGTGCTGCTCGTGCCACACCTTCTGTGTGGTAAGATCTCTCTCACTCTGAGCTTGTTGGTACGTGTCAGCTCTACTACACGGTTCTTGCGTCTGAGCCTGTAGTGTCCCTTCTCCTTTGTTGTGACAGAACGATGTGAGATTAATAACAGGTCGTGGCACACACCTGAGCCACGTTGTCATGGGGTTGTCATGAGGACTGTCAACATCCCCAGCCACCGCTAACAGTTTCTCCTCTCTTGCCCTCCTCACGTGTTATTTCCTCTTCCATTCAACTCCAGGCTGTACTGACTCATTCTTCGTTCTGTCCTCTGTCCACGTGTGTGTGCGTGTGAGAGCTAACTTTCCCCTAAGCCACAGACATGTCAAAGCTTACCCTCCATGCTCGTCTCCATTGACTTCTCGCCCAGTAAGTGTCAACACACAACTGGCAGAAATTCCTCGGCCTCTGCAGCCGACTCCCCCCTTGTCCCTCCTCTGAGCACACAGCTGATTTCCTATGAAGTCCCTCTGTTGCTTGAGTACAGAGTCAGCCCCAGAATGCACAGCTGAGCACAGACATGAGAACAGTCCTATTTAACTGGATTTCTGAGGTATTCATCCTTATACTGCCACCATTTTGCCTCCTTCCTCTACTCTCTCTTTCCTAGTTCTGGTTCTTCTCTTCTGCTCCCTTCTCTGCTTACTAAACTGCCCATCTAAAGAATGGTTCATTAAAGCAGATCTCAGGTCACTCTAAAGTACTAAATTATCCAAATTACTGCTCACCTACGTACCTCTACAGACATCTAGCAACAAATGCTCAAATGTGATATTTTGCTGGATCCTATTATAAGCAGCCACATAACAACTTTGTCTCAATGCAACACAGTAAAATCCTAAATTTAGAATAAATTCTCAATACACAAAGCTATGGACACATTTCAGTCAATGTAAAGTATTGTGGTAGACCCACCCTGACCTACATATTTTGCCTCTTAAACCAAAACTTACTGTTGTTGTGTCTCTGCATACATAAATAAATACATTACGTCCACGCCAACTTTTCTGGCTGGAAGACTAGGGTGGTTTAGCAGTCCCAGCTGTGTGGCTGCTTTTAGTTCACAGAAACTGTTTTTCAGAGAGCCACCAACGCAGCCTTTATCCCTCAGCACCCAAATCCTGCAATCCCTCAAACTCCCTCAACCTTTTGCCAATTAGGAGCGCAGCACATTCTGTTTCCAACCGTTTCCCTGCAGACTCCCCAGTTGTAAACAGTAGTTAAAGCCAATATGGCCTCATGATGTGGATGAGCAGTTAATCCCCAACTTTAGATACACCTCCACACCTCCACAGTCTAATCGCCATGGGTTGCTTTCACCTGCGATGAATTTTCTCTGTCACTTCTCCACCCTGTCTGTGTAATATCCCGACATGTTGCTGACATTTTGTCCACTCATTTAAGGTGGTACAGGGTTTAGAAACGTGATTAATCCCAGTGTGCGTGTGTGCGGAAGACTGCACAACACCTTTTATCATTGTGTGCGCAAATTCACTATTGCCATAATAAACATGTAGTTAAGACTGTAAAAATAAGCATGTGTCCATCATACTGTAATTACTACAGCAACTAGTCCCCTATAATAAAACAGAAACCATGGGTCATAATAACCTGCTTCATAAGCCACAGACGACCTATTGTTTCATTTTTTTAGGGGAGGACAGTCTGTCTGAAATCTGTGTGTCCCATCATAAACACCGCGGGGATGTATTTTGTGCTGTCTTCTTTATTACTTCCATTGTTATAAATGGCTCTCTGGGTCCTCTCCGTCAGCAGGATTAAAGCCCAGGATTAAGAATCTGCACAGTGAGTGAGTGAGTGGGTGTGCAGCGAGTGAGGCGAATTATTGGAATTGCTATCATTATCCTCTGGATATCTCATCATGAACTTCTCACCTCAGTGCTTCTTCTTCGGCCTCACTGTACGCTGCACTTGGTGAATGAACACAGCTGCAGACCATTAAATGTACAGATGTTCAAGAACTTTCACTTTGTACTTTGTTAGCTGAACTAAAGAAAGCACCTGTTTTGTTCGTCCTTCTCTTTTTTATATTACCTGAACCATTTTCTTAAAGTTTGAATTTGTAATTTTCATATTATATCAATACAGCAGGACAGTGCACAGGCTTTACAGGTTTTCAACCAACCAATGTTTTTCTTTATCTTTAAATATCCTGAAACTGAGCTGTCATATTTGTTCAGCAGGGTCATAAACACCTGCCAGCGCGTCTTATCTCGTAGATGTTGTGTTTGTGGTTGTTGGATAGGGGTTGTGGTGCGTGACTGTAAGAGGTGACACACATGTGTGCACCATGGTCTCTTAGCACAATGCACTTTCATAAGATGCCCTCTTGGCCCCAGGATGCTCTTTGCTCACTCAACAATAAAATGCATGGTATTGGAGGCGATGGTCTGGCATTTCAGGCAGCACGGGAAAGACAAACTTTGCCTTCCACGAGGAGCAGTGATGATAAAAGAAAGAGTGGCATTTTAGCCTGGAGAGTCAAATTAGGCAGTGAGCTGCACCTTTTCTTCACCGCTGACGACAAACACATCCAGTCTTGTCCTTTAGTTCAGACCTTGAGAAGTTGCTTTTAATGATAACGCACAATAATAATCCACAGAATAGAAGAGTAGAGAGTGCTGACTGACACACAAATTCGCACTCTCTCTGCTTGGCAACACGCACACACACACACACACACCGTCTTGCTCCCTTTCACTTTCTTCCTCTGTAAAATCTGGCGAGGCGTCTGACAACTGGAGAGGCGTCTGTCTGAAAACAACGAGGCTAGCACATCTCATCACCACAGCAACAATTACGGTTCTATTTCAAGCTTATCTTAGGCTCAGTGTGCGTGTGGTGGAATTAATAATATGAGCCCCCTCTGTCAATCTGTCAGTCACTTAAACACCTCACACAGAGAGAAACAGAGAAAGAGTAAGCTAAAGATTTCCCTGATTGCCATCCCCTGCTCTGTGATGGTCGGCATTAACTACACTTAGGAGTTAGACTCCTGTCTGCCGCCGCTGAGGAAAACAACTTTGATAACCCATATTGCTCTCATCATTCTCTAAAGGCTACCAAGATTACTTACTTGACAGCCATGTTGGGCAAAGGATGACTCAGCCCTTTTTGTTCATTGTAGCCTCATTAAACATCCACAGGAAAGCCTGAGGAGCTTGGTAGTTGCAATAATGCACAGAATTTGTTATGCAGTGCTGAGTAAACTAAAGCGGCCCTACGTGGACTTTGTTTCAGGTATATTGCTGCTGCATTTCCCACTTAAAGTGTCTGGCAGCTTGTTTCCCAGTGCACACTGCAAGGTGTTTACGGTGCCTTGGTGTGACATTTTAAAGAGAAAAACAGACTATGCCATTAGGTCTGAGGCAGATGTAAGTGGCGGTGGGAGATTATGAATCAGGCTTTTGTCTCGTATTCCTGAATGCCTGAGCATGTCGGTTGACTTCCACCTCATTTCAGTGGCTAATACGTTCCCTTTGTTACTGTTTTCTCCCACTCTCAATAATTGAATATGTCTGGAGTTCTTGCTCCACAAAAAAACATGACTTCACTTTTAAGGAGACATGATTTGACAACAAGCTTGGGATTATACGGACACACAGTTCACTTGAATCACACTTGTTTTTTTAGATATAACGTGAAAACTTGTTTCTCTCTAGCAGAAACAGTGTTTGCATGCATGTGTGCAAGATGTAGTTTTGCACATGAAACAGTTAAGAGTAGAGAGAGTTGGGTGAATAAGAAATGGTTGCACGACTTCTTTCCTGGTACGCCGTGTGGCATACAGGAAAAAAATGTGAATTGGAAGAAAAGCTGAATGAATCTGATTCATTTTGTGGACAATAAACAACTAACAGAGTTCTGATGCGAGCAAGGCTGACAAGGTTAAATTTAATCAAAATTTATTCCGAAATCAAAACACCATATAAAATGGGCAGCGTGATGGACAGATTTTTGACAGGGGAAAACATTTGGTGATGCCTATTGATCAAACACATCAGTCAAATCCAAAATTTAGAAAAAGCACATCTCGCTTTCAAGGTCACAGTCAATAAAAGGAAAATGTGTGTGTTGTCTCAAACAGCATGAGGAAGTGCAGTAGCAAAGTATAACTTGGATATTTGCAGTAAACCATATTGCCCAAAGTACTGGGACACCATCCTAAATCAGTGAATCCAGTGCACAAAGTGAGATCAATAAGAACATGGATGAGCAGGTTTGGTGTGGAGGAACGTGACTGTCCTGCACAGAGCCCTGACCTTGACCCGGTGGTACAGCTTTGGGATGAATTAGAGCGGAGACCGCAAGCAACATCAGCGCTTGACCTCATAAATGGTCTCCTGGAAGAATGGTCAAATATTCCCATGTATGTGCTAAACATCATCATGCAAGCATGATCATTGTGCACATGTAAGCATGATGATGTTAACATTTAGCTTAAAGAAAAGCTGAGCTTTGAGCTACATGCAGTGTGGTGCAAACTTTAGATAATGCTCTCTTATTATGAGGTTCTGGAGACATGTTGTCTGAGCCAGATGCTAAGTGAGGACCCACATGGGATGTAAAAAGTGTGTGTGTGTGCGTGTGTGTGTGTGTGTGTGTGACAGGCATGTGCCCATAGACTGCTCATCAAAGAGAGAGCAGAAGAAGGAATGGAGTGGGGCCAGACTGTAGAGGCTTACCAGACAGAAAAAAATGAACATCAAGAACCGGAGTCTGAAGATTTGAGAAACAAAAAAGCAAAGATACGCAAAACCAGTGCAAAATAGAGCAACAACATGACTCAGCACCTGCAGGGCAACTGTCCTCCCTCTAACCACCTCTTCTCGCTCTCTCGTCCTCCTTCCTTTGTCTTTCCTCTCCCCTCATCTCTCTGCCTCTCTGGGACCAGGGCGACTTCTCTCACCTCACATTATCACAGCGGTTCTGGCACTCGTTGCAGTCAAAGCTGTTGTTAATTCTCCCAACCCCCCCTTACTCCTCCGGTTCTGCTGAGGTGGACTAATCTCGACTTTACCTTATGGGAGGAAGGTCATCCCTCCATCTCCAGTGTGGTGATGGACACAGAGGAGGAGGAGGAGGGCAGAGGAGAGGAGAGCATATGGTTAGTTAACTTTAATGCGAAGGCAGATGTCTCCATGTACTTGTGACCTCAGCGAGCTGGAAACGTGTCATTCTATGATCATACAAGGGAATATTTAGTCTTTATTGTCGGGGGGATGTGACTGACATATGCACACGTGGTTGTTGTAGTAATAGTAGTAGTAGTGGGAAGGATTTAAAGCTTTCTCCAGTGATGTGGATTTATTATGATGAACAGGCAAATATTTGACTTTCCTAAAAAATATGATCTAATTTATTACAGATTATAATCACTCAAAAATAGTAAATATAACACACATCTGCACACTACGTGCTGACTTTGTAAGTGTGTCTCTCACAAAGACACACACTCGGCCCTGGAATACTTTAATTAGCTGAATTAATGAAAACATCAAAAACATAAATCTAATCACCTTGCTGGATTTATTTTTTTACTTGTTGTTTTTTTGTCTTCCCCTTTCAGTTCATCCTTTTAAGCCGCTTATACCAGACCTCTGTCCCAATGCGGACACACTGCTAAAATGAGGTGAAATGAAGTGTGCGGAAAGAGGTTTGGGCGTGTGAGACCGCTGCCTGTTTAACTTTGCATAGCTCCGTAGTCAGCCAGCCAAGCAGACACACTGGAAACACAGCTACACAGTGGCCCATCAGGCAAGCTGCTACGCTCCCTCTAATGCAAAATCCTCCAGCCGTAGTAATGCTCCACATGCCAGTTATATAAGTGAAGAGAATTCATCTGACAGTGCTGCGTGAGGTGTGAGATTATAAGCCAGGTTTATGGCACAGCACTCGTACTCTTTGCTTCTCTCAGCAGAGTGAGCGAGATGCCCCCCTGATCCCAGTCTCAAATACAGCTGTCTAAAAAATTGAGCGCAGGCCCTGCTGTAAACTTGCACCCCAAAAGTGCCCAGAGGCAATTTTGTCCCCTAAAGTTGCCAGGTTAGAACAGGAGGCAGGAGATGGGTGGGGTGGGGGGGTCAGTGCTGTCAGGCCAGGAGAGAGGTGAGACTAGGCAGACCAGAGTCCTTGCAGGTGTTGGTGTCTTAGCAGCCCACATTTGACTTGAGAACCCGATGAAGAGGATGTTGGTGACCTGGTGACCTCTCATGATGAATGGAGAGAGAGGCCAGCTCTGGGAGGGGAGGCTGTCTGGGAGCATGGGTGAAGCAGAGCATTAGAGAGAGGGATCTGAAAGCACAGAGTGTAAGAAACACCTCAGGATAAAAATCTCAGAATGAAAGGAATGCAGGAGACATACAGAAAAGCAGAAGAGGCCATTTTAAGTGTAGCTGAGCTGTTGTTTTAGATATTTGTCTTTATGTGTTGGTTTTCAGCTCGTGTTTCCTTTTTAAATAGGAATATTTTAACTGTATATTTCCTGTACTGTAAGATTTACTCAAAGATATTTAATATTAATTATAGTTTATTTATGAAGTGCTATGTAGTAAAAACAAAATAAAACAAAAAAATTAAAGTTTAGCATAATATATATATAACAGTAATAATCAATATACAACAGCATAAAAGCAGTAGTAATAGCAGTATAGTTAAAAGAATATAAAATTATATAGAATCAATCAATAAAACAGCACATATGGATCTAAGTTACTTATTCTGCTTTTAAAATAATACTTTTTCTTATTCAACTTTCCAAGCTCTTTATTTAAGTGAAGAGTGAGCAAATCATTTAACGTACTGTATATATCATATAATATGTTATATTATTTCTGAAAAAGCCATTAGGAAATTGTAACCAGATAAAATACTATTTGATACAATTGCAACCAAAAATAACCAGAAACCAGTGTGTCCTTGCTCTAATCCAGGTAATTAAATATCAGACACATCAACTTAATTCATCATATTGATGCAAAATCATTCTATGTATCCAGTGTTAGAATAAATTGATCCGTCTCATTGACGTGCAGCATTGTCCATGAAGGACCAGAGAAGGCTACAGCTGTATTAATGACCAGGAAATATGGAAGAATAGACATTATTTTGTGGTATATAAAATCATATTGCTTACACAAAACTAGCAAAACCCTTTGTGTCATACGGAAATTATTTCTGCTGTGGTCATTTGTACCAGCTACAAAAGTCACTGATATGACAATTTGACAATTATGTCAAAATGAGGATATCATATAACAACGTGTGATAGTGTCTGGAAGCCGTATGTGTAGCAGAGACATAAAAAAGGAAGCAAGTCTTTGGACCAAATGAGTTTCTGCATTTGTTCTCTCTGAGAAATGGCCCAGTGCACCGGGCAGGGTGTCGGGGTACAGCTCCACACCTGGTGACATATTCTTTATTGGACGACTCTTAATTAAATGACAGAAAACAGAGATAATGACCTCCCAGTGGACGTCCCACATGCTTCGGGGAGAATGGCTCAGAATAAAACACTGCAACAGGCACCACGCATTCGCTCTCATTTCACTTCGTGTGGAAAAAGAGCAATGAAAACACACCGCGAATAACCTTAAAAGAATAGAAAGTTTTTGGCGAAATATGCTTTACTTTCTTGAAGCGTGTCCTCATTCTTATTCTTTGAAGACATTTATTTTATTCAGTTTTGTCTCACAATAAAACTTTCTGAATTAAGCATATCGTGATAAAATCCAAGTTTTAATGAATAAAATTAAAATGCATTTTTAATATTCTAAATTCAAAGCAGCAAATTTAAAGTTTTTTTTTTTGAGGAACAGGAAATTTAGAAAATTAATGAGATGAGCATCTCTAGCTTTTTTTGTTTTTCGTCATCGCCTGTAATGATCTCAGAAGTGACACGGTGTCAGCGTTGTCAGTCTTGCATAATCATCTTTACAGCGCGCCTTTATTTTCTCATAATAACATGTTGGATTTTGCAATTCAGAGAACAGATCTCTTCAAACAGATGTCTAACATGTGCTTGTGTGTGAGAGGGAGTTATGTCTTGAGCTCGGAGTGTTAATCTAATTCTGTGGCTTCTGAGTGAGGTGTTGGTCTAAGTGAGGATGTTAACAGTCTGTCGCTTCACTAGGGGTGCCAGGCACCGCTTCCATCACTGCAGATATTTTCTCTCAGCCTCCAGTTTTGGAGAGGAGGAGTACTGCTTGCTGATGCTATGAAATGGCAACATGGTGCCGAAGGATTCCCGTGGGTGATCTTGCTCTTTTCTGACACCTCACTTCATGCAAAAATGACAAGGTAGCAGAGGATCTCTGGATGAATTGAGTCTAAAGTAACAACTTAATTTAAAGAGATTCATTTGGTTGATTAGAAAATTCTTTACCAATTTCAAGGACATCTGAGAATACGTTATATAACTAACAGGAAATACCAAATTATGCCCAATTTTCTGCCAATAACACGAGTAGATGATGAGAGCAGACGTATAACTAAAGGAAATGTAACCAGAATTGCTGCCTTTATGATTTTCTTTAGTTACTGTACAGCATATTCATCTTCTTGGCTTGTCTGTTGAGAAAGTGACTCCTACAAGTGAGTGGATGGCTGGTGGGGCACAGTAGTACCCACTGAACCCCTGTCACTGAAAAATGAGGCCTGCTAAAATAACAGTGTTATCTGCAGGGAGAACGAATGAGGAACGTCTCTGATGTGACAGTCTCACTAACAGTCAGTGACAGGACCCAGGAAGCCAAAGCCACAAAGACTGCACTGTAGCACTGTACTTGTACTGCAATGCACAGATCAGACTGTGTGTGTGCGTGTGTGTGAATTGCTCGTGTGTATGCATGCTGTTTTTCTTTTATTTATCCGGTGACTTAACATGCTCACTCTGCCGTCCTTGAGCCAGACTTATTCACACCTGGTAGCTTCGCTGTACGGCTACAACACATCAACTGCATTTCAATAGTGTCAGAAGAGGTTATAATTCATTCATCATCAAAGAGCGTTTAATCCTGTTCAATTTGGAGGACAGGATTATGTGTAAGAAATGCAACGTTTTTGGTCTACAATAATGGAGCTTATTATGGAGACTAATATTTGATGTGATTGGCTTATGCTTAGTGAGATCAAAAACTAGTCGAGTTTAAAAGTAAAGCTCAGTATTGCATGTTAATTCTCAGTGGGCTCCACAACATCAATGATTCCTGACCCAATACAAGCTCTCAAAGAAGACAAGGAAAACAGCTAAAGAGAAAACACTTCAGAAAGAAAGAACAAAGAAAGAGACCTCAGGGAGGAAATTCAAAGAGGAAAACCCAAGTCACAGACAGGAAAAAAACATTTGCAGAAATCTAACCGAGCCACTCCAAGTGTATTGGTCCAAAATGTACTAGCTAGCATAGCATGTGTTCATTTCTGACAGATTTTTTCTCCATCCGTTGTTGCTTTGTCACACCTCAGGCTTTGATAATTTCTCAGAGTTGTCTGAGGCGTCAGCATTGGCATCCATGCAGAGGAGAGACAAGGGAAGCTTTCATTCATGTATTTGTTCAAGGTTTTGTTTTGTTTTTTTGTTAGTGACAAAAAACTGAATAGTAAAACACGTCTGGACATTGATGAACAGCCAGTTGACGTGTCACAGAAGGAGTCATTACGTTTAGCTGGACCCATGATAAACAACAGATTGTTTATGTCAAATGTTTGTTATTTAATGTGGGTTTAATTGATGAAATAAGGCATGTTTGCAGCTTTACAAGAAATTTATTTTACTGATTACTTTACTGATTGGATTGTCAGTGTGTCACTAGCCATCAGAAACATACGGCACACATGTAGTTTGTTGAAATGGCCATGTTTCCCTCATAATTTCCCATGTGCAAGAGCCAAAATTTGAACAAAAATTTTATTCTGGGGCAGTTTTGAGATGTTGCCAGATTGGACCTTGGTTCCCCAGTCTCAGTCTGTTTGCCTGCGAGACCAGCTGTGATGCAGCCCTCTTTGGAGAGGCAGACGGAGAACATGCAACCTTTATTCTGAAAAGCCAGGCCCGCCGGGATGACGGCTCCTAAAACAGCATCAGATGGCAGCAAGGCCTGTGGATACGAGGGGCATTTTGATGTGAGTCAACAACAGACTCCAAAACTTGGAGAGAGTTTAGAACACGAAATAATAGGATCGCTGTGCTGTCACAATAATGGTCTGTGTTGGTTTCTATCGAAAGCTAAGGAGGAAAAGAGGATTTGTGGGTTGAGAAAGCTGCTGAAATATTCCCAGAGCTCATCATTATTCTATCACCCCTCCGTAGTCAAGTACATCTCCCCTCTCTATTAGCACATACAGTATGTCTACAGTAGTAAGATCTCATCTTTAGTCCTGCTCATTGGTATTCATAGCAGTGCAGAGAGGATCCATGCTGAGCTGAATTTGGTCTGCGTGCAACAGAGAGAGAAAGAGAGGCAGAGGGAGAATAGGAGAGAGAAATGAGGAAAAAGTGATTACTCTGTAGCCAAACTGTTTCAAAGCCTACTCTCCCCCTTCTGTCAAGAGATGAAGCTCACGCTGAAGCTGAGGGCAGGCAGACACTGAAGATTTCTTCCTGTTTTCCAAACTCGTCATCATGTTCTTTCAGAGAAAAACTTTTCTCCCCGCTTGTGCGTGACGACTCTGAAGTCTTCCTCTGCCTCAAACTTTGCATGAACTTCCTTTGTTTTTACAAAGGCTTCTGGGAGTTTAGAGCAAAGGCGAAATCTTTTCTGATTTTGCTCATGAAAATCTCTGGTGCCTCGCTTTTGACGTTGTGGCATTGCGCATCTATGGTGAAAAGTTTTTGAGGCTTGTGTGAGATGGTTGTAACTGTAAAGACAATCGAGCAGGAACACTGCATCAATCATCTGTCACTTAGCAGTTTGGATTTCAGATTTGTTGCTTTGGATGAATGAAGTTATTGATGACAGTGAATGCAGCTCAGTCCCGTTTGTTCTTGCCATATTTAGCAATCAACCCTCACTCAGTAAGCAAAATAATCAAAACAAATTCTAGCACAGGATTTGACCCTTTCTTAAGTGTAACATGACCCAACGTCCCTCTGTAACCTCGCTCATACCCTAAATCTTCATTTACCCCTAATGATTGGAGAAAATAGAAATGTTTAACCTTTGTTAACCTCAGTGACAGTGTTCTTTAGAACGGGTGGTCATACATACTGTACAATCAGTGGTATTCAGTATGTGTAATATACAATAATGCTACTATGAGTGAAAACCTTGAAAGCCTAACAATATAATGTGATCTTCTTCTTCTTTGAAGTTTAATTAGTACTCAGTACCCATTAGTACCCTGTGTAACCCAGTCTGAAAAAATACACTTCTACCTGCAGCAATAAATGTTTTAATTAAATGGATTTAATTAAGGCTAAATGTTGACTTCTGCACTTTCACAGAACAAATGTCAAATGACCAACTTTAATTCCCTTAGAAGGAAGACCATGCTGCATTTAACTAAAATGATTTCTTTCGGACTTATCGTATGTAGAAATTTAGTTAAACCAACTACAAAAAAATAAATAAATAAATACCTCTTTGTAAAAGTGGGCGATTGTTCTCTCAAGTAGAAAAACAGTGTGATCCTATTCTGTGGCATTGATCCCTTAATAAAGGTACATGTCACTTATAGATTTCTGTTTAGACACAAACCCTTCAGAGACAGCGCCGCCATGTTTTATTGACCCTTCATGCCTTTGCCTCTTTTGTTGCAGGTAAAGTATTGAACACAGACCTCCGCCACTACCTCAGTCTGCAGTTTCAGAAGGGCTCCTTTGACCACAAGCTCCAGCAGGTTATACGGGACAACCTCTACCTACGCACCATCCCTTGTAAGTACATCATTGCAGAAATGCATGCATGTAACTTGTCATTTACTGCAGTGATGAAGTTTCTGCACGCACAAAGCCAACAATGTATGTACAGTACTGCGAAACCTACTTTTAATGCACGTATGCTTTTATGTGAAGCACCTTAACAATGAGGACATTTCTATGCCTCGCACAGCTGGAAATCCATCTCACTAGAAGCAGAGTTAATGTGTTCCCTTTCTATTAAGCTACAGCGACATCTACACACACTGATTCTGAGAGCACACACTATACACACTCACGGCACTCACTCGTCTCTCGCAGCCCCTGTGTCGCAAAATGCACACACTTCAATGTCACCATAGAAACCTGACCAAGGACATCTCTCTAACACTCATGCAACTTATTTACTTTTGTGCCGTATCATCACAGTGATCAAAGTCATATTCTTTCCATAAATAACTTTCCTTTGCTGCTGCGCTTTCCTCGCTGACATTGTGCACAGCGGGGCCATCACCAACTATTATTCTTTCCTGATGTCAGTAATGGAGTGGTAAATAAAAAGGCTGGTACACTATGGACTGCCAGGAACATCGGCATGGCACTGTAAATGTTCTAAATATAGGTAAATCCTACCTAAATGAAACATAAAAACTGCTAATAGTTGATAACCATCTCTGCATAAAATACTGTTATGTATTACTGCAAAGAGTAGAAATGTTTCATGATGTCAGCAGTATTTGGAGCACATGCTATAAGTAGGGTGTGATTTGCTTATGCTAATGCTTACAAAAACCTTGTACAGTATCTGTGAAGTGTCACTTTCAGCAGCAGCTGAGAGACGATCACATTTTTAGCACTGACATTTTTTTTTTCTGTGCTCACTTAAATGGTTTTATAAGCTCGAACGCTGTAATTTTGTAAAAGAAAGCGTGAACATTACCAGAATTGGAGCGACTCGGCTGTTAGTACGATACAGGTTCAAATTAATATCCTGATTAAGGTTCGCGTGGGTTGCAGACTGGCAGGTTATTTGCCATGATGGCCTCTAAATTTAGATTTTCATGTGAACTGCATCTGTGTGCCACTTCTATATTGTACAGTCTGAATTTCCATTTATACCATGAAATGGGTAAAGGTCATATTTATTATTTTTTTTCTGTAGTGAGCTGAACAACTAACAGAATTTAACACGTCTGTTCTCTGATACACTGATGCTGCTCGATGTTAGGAAGATGTTTCACTTAACGTTCAACAGGAGACGTGACTATGATGCTGCAGCTGTAATCCTGAAACTGCGATGGCGGTCACACAGCTATATTAGCCTAAATATTTGCCACATCCCGCTGAAGACCGGCTCTGCGCAGAGGAGTGCCATAAATGAGGTTTTAGTTACATGCATAGCGTCTGGTCCTGAGGCGACGACAGACTCTCAGGCGCAGCACTGTCACAAACAAGCAGCGTCTCTGCTCTCTCCCCCTTCAAGCACTGGAAATTGCTCTGTCTTGTTTGAGAGTGTGAAATCTTTCAGGAAGTAAGCTGCTTACCTTACATGTATATTTAATTTGTTCATTTGTTTGTTTGTTTTTTTTGTCTTGGAGGGGGAGGAATATCTGTCACTGATCCCAGCACTTCTTAATATTGCCCTACTCTGTCTTATTTTGTCGCTGTGCTCGCCTTCCTCCCCTCTTTCATCCCCCCCCCCCCCCCACACACACACCTTCCTTCTTTCATATACCTGTCAGTCACGTTTTGAGCTTTGCTGCTTCCTGTTTTTTAGTTAAAGCTCAGTAGCACTGGGAGTATCTCAGGTCAGCTACAGTGTATGGACAGAATGATTATGTGATTTTGCTCATACACCTGCTCTTTCCTCCACACACACACACACTTCTCCTGCTTTCAGTCTCCGACATTCACCTGTACACGCACCCCCGACTTTAACTACCGCTGCGAACATGACTTTCTATTTTTTCATGTACAGTGGTGGCGGTCGTTGAGGTTTTACGACCCGTAACCACCATTCATCAGCAGCAGCCAGTCTGCTCGCTGCATGAGTCTGACTCTCTAATCCCCTGCTTGAATTACTGTCTTAATGAGCAACAGACCAGGACGAGCACGGTGACGGCGCTTCCATCATTCACTCGCTCGCTTTAAGTCTCTCATCTTTCAGCCTCTCTGTTTCACTTTTGCTCTTTCTCTGTTTCACTTACCCAATTTTCCTTTTTGTCTGCAGCTGCATTCATACTGATGAGTTGATTTTGTTTTTAATCAAATATAAATATATTAGAAAAGCTGCGTTTTTTAATAAATAGTCAAATTGGCCATGGTGGTAATAATCTAATAAGATGAATAAGTTTGATGGTTATATGTTTATAATGTTTGAATAAAAAGTTATTTACAGCATACACAGTTTGAAATCCAAACATGACCTCTATTTGTGACCTTTCTCAGCAATTGTAAATTATAGTGAAACATCAAATACAGTTACAATTCCCTTTTGTATGACACTTAAATCAGTAGGCAACTGGCCAACTTGATATTAACCACAGAGGACTATGGGGCTAAGCAGCCACCAGACAAGGTGTTAGCTGAGTAATGGGCTTGTCTGTTGCTTTTTCTCTACTCCCAGAACTCTCTCCATCTCGCGCTCTTACTGCAGTTATTTTGCTCTGCAGCTCAGGCTCAAGTCCTCATGTTTTTGCCATTGTGCACTGAAATCTGTGAAGTAATTTTCTCATTGTGGGAAATCAATATTTGGAGTAGAAGTACACACAGCATGTTAAGGGAGGAGTGGTAGTCCACAAAATTACACAACATTATTTATTGAATGTGTTGTACATCACAAATGGATAACAAATAAGCATATTTGGATTAATATCCAAAATGTGTGTGACAATCACATGAAGAGCAAGAGGATTAGCAGGGATGGTGTGTGTCACTGTGCCAATGGTCCACTTAGGTTAACTACGAGCTACACTGCTGTACTCTCACTGAACTGCATCTGACACGTGCTGTTTGCGTGCCCTATCAACAGCGGAGCCAGTTCTGCTGAGCCACAGCACTTTAGACCAATCACAAAAGGATTACTGTAGTTTGTACTATGGACTTCAAAAATAGAATTGTTCAAGCTAAAGAGAAAGAAAGAAGAAAAAACAGCTTCAGCAGTGTGGAACGGGAAAAAGTGAGTAGGAGAGAGACAAAGAAAGCAAGGTCTTTACTTTATCTGTGTGTGGTAAATCCCTGAGTCTCCTTCACTGGTTCTTGGAGACAGGCTCCATCTCATTTGGACTCTTAACAAAAATGCTTGAGGAGGCTCTTAAGAGTTCTGGAGAGGACAAAAGGAGGAGGATTTTAAGAGGACAGTGAGCTCAGGGTCACACTCAGTCCATCGACACCCCACGGAGATCAAAGAAGAGGAGAAAGAGTTTGATCTCACTTAATCTGCCTCTCTCTTACACACACACGCACACACACACACATACACTCAGTAATTCAGGCATGAATTGGTACATGTACAGGTATCAGTACTCTTTAACTTTTCAGCCTGCTTGGATAAATTCTTTACCCATCTCAGCGTTTGATTTCCTCTTTTTCCTCCCCAGATGATTACTACTGTATTTTAGCATAAAAGACCACAGAGTTGTAAACAAGTTGTTTTGTATTTCTTGTTAAACGTTAATACAGTAGCCTTAATTCTCATACGACATGACAACAGCACAGTAAGCCGAATGGCAGAGCTTGCCTCTGTGTCTTTTGTTAAAAGCGAACACTCCACAAAAGCAGCAAAAGTCTTTGTAATGATCCTCTTTCCTCTCTCGTTCCCTCTTTCTTTCTTACCATTTCTACAGCAGAGCCTTAAGCCATCTTTTTTTTTTTTTAAGTACAGATATAAAACTATGCTCAGAGTCACCATGTTAAATTTATGGCATGCCATTTTTTGACTGACTGCCTCTGATGATCCCGTTGTGACATCCTCTCAGTCCGGTTCGAAAAAGTAGGTCACTGAAGTGCACAGGCGTGAGGCCTTGCATAGATAAGTGACAGTTTGTTTCAGTCCAGGATAGACAGACACATGTAAACATGTGGCTTTAATCACTGTGCGTGGCCATAAAAAGAATAGTCGCACTGACATGAAAGGATTGACACCACTTTCATATCTGTCCAGCAAATACAAAGCTACAGCAGCTGTTCAGCTTAGCTTGGCATAAAGTCTGAAAAATAGAGGGAAATCGTTCCTGTCCAAAAGTAACAAAATCCGCCTAAGAGAACCTCTAAAGCTCACTAATTAAAATTTATTTCATATGTACCAAAACTGAAGTGTAAAACCAAAGGTTTTGGCTTCATACGCAGGGAAGTAACTATTTTCTGGCAAAGAACATAGTGACTTTATGGAGTGTTCTTGGAGATCATCGTGAAAAACTCTTTTATTGTATTTTTCAATTTCAATTAACACATTGGTTTCTAACTTGGTCCTCGAGGGCCACAGTCCTGCTTGTTTTCCAGGCAGCACCTGAACCAGTTAGTCAGCAGTCTGTAAGGCAGGGGTAGGATAAAAGCTGGACAGTGCCCCTCGAGGACCAGGACTGGGCACCCCCGAACAAGACAAAGAATTTTAATTAGTGAACATTTCCAGTCTTAATGCTCAGCTAAGCTAACCAGCTTTTGTCACTACAAATCTACTGTTCAGACACCAGAGTGATATTAATCCCCTCATGGCAAGAAAACAAAAGTATTTCTTACAATTATGAACTACTCCTAATACTTTAACATGATCTCTTTTCCCAGGAATACACAATCCAAATATATCCCACTGCTGTATTAAAGACTGTGTATAAATCTTTGTTTTCTCTGATAAAGTCTCTCTACATCCAAACTCCTGTTGTCTGGTTTAATTAATCGCAGCGTATCGACTTCACCTTTCTCAAACATCCGCTGATCATTTTGTTTGAAAGACCGTCCTCCGACAGTTTATTGAAGGCATCGCACTTTTCAAAACAAAAGTACAACAAGACTTTACAGAGTTCTGCTTTAAAAGATTGCTGCTTTTACTCTCACAACTCAGTGAGCACTCATTATATAGTCGGTGACTGATCCACAATAGGAAGCTTATGGTATTTTGGTGTGACACTTGGGACGATAGCTTTGGGAGATACTTGGCAGGTACATAACTGTGGTTCAAGTAATTGGGCTACAGGGGACATTTTTGAGGGACCAAAGTCAACGCCGGCAGGCAGACAAGTTGGTAATGAGAAGCAGCAGACGCTGGTATTCTCACATACAATGCGGTGACAACTGCTTTTGGTAACACCAACTGTGGTATCAAGGCTCATTGTGGAAGGAAGCGTCTCTGATAGTTTTTTTTTCTTTTTCAAACTGTGTTTTTACTCCTCTGTTCGGGTGCAGCGAGCCTGTCACAGTCCAATTAGCCAGAAAATACAAGAGCGGAAAAACAAAAGGGAATGGCATCATAAAGTTACTTAATAGGCCACTGGGCCGGCAGTCGGCAGAGTGGCTTCACTGCTAATTGGCGCAGACTTTACAAGTGTCAAGAAATACTTAGGAGATGCAACAACATATTGCAACGAGATTTCGTCAAGTTCAGTAGAATATTCTATTTAAGGTTGTTTTAACGCAGCATACTCTGTTATCAAACAGATCAGCAAATGCCCTTAATGCATAATTAATCTACAACACCACTGCTGTTGGCCGCTGTGTTTTGCTGTTGTACGGTGGTGTTATATTGAGTGTGTAAAAGAATATTCTGTCATTAAACTCTGATCCTGATACAAAGTCTACTTTTTGACTTATCTCGCACAAAGACATCCACGGCTTCAGTTGATCCATCCTCGCTATGACCCTGCACAGGATTTACAAGCAAGTGAATTGTCAAGTGACAGTAAATTTAGGTAACAGAGATTTGCTATGGAATGTGGCACAGATGATTGATTCATGCTGTGTGCTTTGTTCAGCCCCCCAGGCAAAAATAAACACTGTCCTACCTCATAAGTTTCTATAAAACAAACAAGTTTGGTGACACACCACATAATTAGCCTTGAGTGCAACAGTGACAGAGACCTGCTTGTTTATTCATGGAATATGGTTTACATAATCCTTGTGCTAATGTAATCATTTGATGTCCATTTGTGTCTTGCGGATATTCGTCTTGGAAGGAAAAAAAAAAACAAAAAAAATGCAGTGTGTCTGTACTGAAACAAATCTGAACTCTGGGTGACCTTGTGTCACTCGCATTGACACCGCTCCCTCCTGGTCCACACCAGGAGGTTCTACAACTAACCGCTTCCATCGTTTGTTACATCCCTAATGTATTCAGCCGGTTTCTTCATTTCAGCTGTCAGCCGTACATACGTTAAGAACCTCCCAGTAATAACTTGTTAGCAGAGGCTGCAGTTACTCATGGAGGATTAAATGAATTATGCCCCTCAGTGCACCACATGCCTTCATCAATTATCCATCTTTCACAGGATGCCACCAAGGTCTTTTTGGGTCTTCGTTTCAAAATGAGATACCCACCCTGCTGCAAAAATGTTCTGCATTATTGTAGAGATCTGAGAAACAAAGTGTACCACGTTAAAATCAATATACAAAATCAACAGGAATGTCAGATGTTTACACCGTTTTAAATGAGTGGACTAAAACTTTATTTACAAGATTATCAACATAAATCATTATGTATCACTTGTGTTTCCATCTTGTTTGTGTTTTGGATGATCATTTTCAGTCAAGGATGAGAGAAATCTCACAGTTCTTTCAAAAGCACTACAAAAATATAACATCGTCAACCTTTCCTCTATATTTATGCATTTTTTTATTTTGCTTTTGTTTTTTCAGGCACCACACGGCTTCCTCGAGAAGGGGAGGTGCCAGGTGTAGACTATAACTTCATCAGTGTTGGAGACTTCAGGATCCTGGAGGAGAGTGGACTTCTACTAGAGAGTGGGACCTATGATGGTAGATATCACCGCGGTGTTAAGAATATTAGAAAGTGTGTGCGTGTGTGTACATGATTCACATTGTCAGCTCTCTATAATGGAATGAATGTAAGCTCGATACTGGGTCTTTATGACTTACAGTCTGGCTTAGTGAAATGTGACAAGCAGGATGAAATGTATTGATCAGTGAAACATGTTTAAAGACTTGCTGGAAGTGACAGTCGGATTAGCAGCGATACTTGCAGCCCTTAAGATGAACTTCGCTATTCAGAATGGGCCACTGAGGGATGAAGCATGCAGACCCGAGATTTAAATATAAATGGAAATACTGTAGAAATCTGCACAGGGGTGTAACTTTTTTGTCATCGGGGATTAAAGCAAATCTTATTTGCCAGAGAGTAAACATTTTACCTGGAAGCCATTTGGAATCAGAAAGAACCTGCAGTCAGTGACAGGTGTGGTGTGTACGTAGGGGCAGTGGGCTAAACGGTGATAACCATCGTTGTGGTCACACAGTTGGGATTATGTTGTAATTTACTGCATCTGCAGTGCTGCACGTGTGCAAAAGCAAGGAAGAAACTGCTCTACTGGCTTCATTTGTCTTTTGAAACCCTCCAGGGCACTGCCAGCTACTGTTCAAGCACATTGAATTATGGGCTGAGAACTCACCAGTTTCCTTTTAAGTAATCCTCAGTTGTAAAAAGCAACGATTCACTTACAAACAATGATGTTTCAGGATCCGTCTTTTGAAATTTGTTATTGGCATGTTAGTTTAAATTGACATGCATGTCCAGGCTTGACGATGATGATGCTTTTTTATACACAGACACATGTTTTTATTGCTAATTTGTCACTGTACATGTCATGTGCTACCCTCTATCTGCGCATTTATGTCTTTTGTTCATTCTTACGGTACATACAGTATTGTACAATGTGTGATCGTGCAAGAAGCTGTAGCACCTGAATAGTGACCTCATGTAAAGCAGTCAACCTGCTGATTCTACCAGCTGGCTGCACAGTCACACATCAGGAGGCTCCACTTGTGTTCCTACTCTCAAGTCATGCTTTATTCATGGGAAAAACAGCCGCCTCATTTTCCTCCCTCTCTCTCCTCTCGCACATACGACCAGTAAGTGTTGGCTAATAAGCATCCGCAAAAAAGTTGCAGTTGAAAAACTGCTTTTATAACTGTTTCTTTGACAGCATCTGGCTCCAGTAGAGTATAAGTCATGATATTTTACAAGGAGACGAGTACAATCAGGTTCTTTCAGTAAGAGGTTTGCACAATGAAGGATATTTCAGCTTGGCAGACAGCTAACTGGCCAAGTGTTTACCATGTTTAAAACCTCATACTACAGCGGAGCATGAGCAGTTGGCCTGCTCTCAGAGGTCTTGGAAAGTCAGATGGTCGCAGCGTATTTATGTCATGAGACAACTGGAATGAAGAATTTCTCTCACAGAGCGCAGTGATTACGGCAATAACGTCACAATCTTCCTGCTCTCTTTAAGCTCATTATTTTTTTATGGTAAATCCACACTTCTGTGAAATGGTGTGAGAGGTGAGGAGAGGTGTGACACTTCTGGCTGGAGGAATGCGCCTTCTCTTCGCTGTTCTCTCATTGCCATGCAGCTGCATCTCTTGCATCCTATAGGGTGGTGAGTTAAAAGATAAAGTAACATTCTCATTCAGGAAGGCAGTATCTTAAGGTTAAAAGCAGCTTCCTTTCAGTCTACACAGGTTCAAGTGTGTTCCTGCCTCTATTTATTTGTATTTTGTGTGTGCCTTTACAGATGGTGAAATGCATATTGCAATGTGAAGTGTGATCTGGGCCTGTTGAGGCAGGTTCCTCCAACAGTCTCTGAACCCTGTGATGAAATGTCAGTACCCCTCCGCAACCTCATCGTCGTACAATAGTGGCAGCGATGACATTTGACACACTCATATGTGCACATACTCATAGATCTGTGCATACAGAACAAATCCCGTACTTTCTTGTGTCGCGATAGATCATCTAAGAACTCGAAGCTCAGGTTTCAGGAGCTGCCAAGTCGCCCACGAGCTGTCCTTCATCTGTGAGCTGAAGCCAGGCGGGATTTACACCTTTTATACGGAGGTTGACTGTGGGTAGAAATGTAGAAATGGATAGCAAACTGAGGAAGAGTACTAGTATATAACTGAGAGAGAGAGAGAGAGAGAGAGAGAGAGAGAGAGAGAGAGGGAGAGAGAGAGGGAGAGAGAGAGGGAGAGGGAGAGGGAGAGGGAGAGGGATGATATAGAGGCACAGACATAGAGGCATGGTGTGTTGCTCACATCCCAGTGGAAACCCCCTTTGCAGTGGGAGCAGGAGTGCTTTGGCTGTGTGCAGATGTGTGGATTAGTTTCTCAGAATTGGAAGGTTTCAGTAAACTATTCCTGAGAGAGTGCTGAACGCTCTGATAGTGGCTGTCCCCTTCCTCTTTTCTTCCTCTCAGACCCAGTCAGCACAAGCGCTGTATGGCTACTGTGGCAGAGAGTGCTGATCTCTCAGCAGCACTGTGAACTCAGAGAGGAGCTGGAAGTAATCGGATCGAGAAATGGGATTTACTCCGTTTAGTTGTGCTTCATGCACAGCCTATTTTTTCTTTGAAAAGAGGAAAATAAACAAGGTCAGGAGTCCTGCTGTATAGGGTTGAATTTGCTTTGTGAAGAGCTCATGAATGAACTTCTGTTTCTGAGGTTCTTTAGAAACGTACTAAGTTAATGGGATTCTTAGATAATAAAATGATGATCTCACTAACAGTGGCAAATGTCCAATGTTCCCAAATGTGAATATACTGTAAATTTATATCTTCAAGAAAGGCTAGTCAGAGGTTCGGACACAACAAACACTCACACAAAGCACAAAGCAATAATGTTTATGTGGGTCTAGGCTGCTGTGATCAGTACAGTACATGCTGGCTGCTACATGTTGGTCTGGAGGGTCCCAGGTTGCCTGTCAAGCAGACACATCAGCCGTCTGCACCAGGCCCAGAGAGCAAGTCTTTTTGTGCTTTTGGTCCCTCCTCAGTCTTGATGCCTCAGAGGTTCAGGTCAGTTTACTTTTTCAGAGCAGAACAGAGAAGCCGGACAGGAACTGAACAGTGCAGTGAAGCACAGGACTGGAGGGAGAGCTGCCTGAAAAATGACAACGGAAAAAATTATGACTCTAATCTGACACCAGGGAAAACAAACTTTTGGGAAATGAGAATCTACCTCTTGTTCAGGGATCCCTGTTGTGATAATGAATGAATGAGGAAGGAAAAGACTCCTGGAGATTACACTGGGTGTGAATGAAAGTGTAGCATTTATATATTAGCAGACACGCGTGGTTGTGTGACAAGATGAGAGAATGCCCATGACCTTTTGCAGCTTATGCATATTGGCCTTGATAACAGAAATATTTTCATTACCAACAGCTGATTTCAGCACTATGAAATTGCTTGCACGTACTTAGAAATAAGAGGCTCACTCCTCCTGGCTCATCAACCCTGTGACATAAAGATCACAAGTAACGTTGCGCAAGCTCCCCTGCTCGTCAGCTTATGAGGCTTCCCTCCATTTATAATGGCAAATGGCGCCACAAATCTTTACTGACATGCTGCTTTCACATACCTCTGTATCTGTGACACACATTTATTAGGGGCCAAGAGACATGTTTGTAAGTAATTAATCACAGAGGTAGCGTCTGGCTGATGAATGTCAGTGTGTGGCAGGAGACAGGCGAGCGGGAATTAGCCAGCAGACCCAATCTCTCCTTCCTATCGCCGTGCCTCCCCTGTTAATGAAGCCATCTTTGACAAATGCGGATGAGTGTCGCTTAGAAAACATAGTCGGACGACATGAGGGGAGGGGCAGGCTTTCATCCAGCCTCCTTCTCCTCCTTAACAGTCCTGCTGATTTGAGGAAGATGAGCACAGCTGCATTAACCCAGTTTACTGTGTATTGTAGTTGGCTCGCCGGAGGAGATGAGGCCAGGCCTCAAAAAAAGCTGTTGTGGCGTTACTGTATCGTGCTGTAAAGCTGCTGGAATGACTGCGTTATTGTCCTCAGAGCCCTCTGTTCTTCCTGGCGTACACACTGTTGTCAGCTTTCCTTCTTTGTATCGAGCTATAAAAAGATCTGGAGTTGATAAATGCTGCTCTTACAGTACAGCATTTATGATGCCTACATGTTCATCCTTAAGCACATCAAAGGTTCATAATACCATGGTCCCATACGCAGCTGGGTCCAAATGAAAATAAGATCAAGTTTATGGAGGCTAATTAAATTGCTGAAAATCCCTATTTCCCAGCGGTATCTCTCCCTATTCTTTAATTAATCTAATTATAAATCATGATTTAGCTTAGCAGGCTCAATCTGATGATTGCACATTGTAAGAACCAAGTAAATATTTGACCTTACAAATGGATTGCCAAAACATTAATTTTATAATATTGTGTAAACACATCCGACAGAGCAGCATTTAGCAGACAAATAAACATAATAAATGGAAGGGATAAAGATTAGTATGCACATTATTTATAATCCTAATAGAGGTTGGATAATTACTTATTCTATGCCTAAATTAAGTTTCACATGCTGCTCACCAGCCATACATAGATCGATCACCCTAAGAGCTAAATGAGCAAATAATTTAACAAAGTTTTGCATCCCCTCACGCCCCTCTCCCTCCTCTCTTTACGGAGCGCTGTTATAGGACTGAATATTTATAATCTGTAGCACAAGGTTTTTCTTCATTAGAAAAAAAAGCAAGCTGAGTAAGATAATTGCTGTATTCAATGATCAGTGTAATTAGTTGCTGGCAAATTCCAAGCGAAGTGATTTTAATTTTACATGAGTCATGACAGCCCTGTGGTGCAGTTATCGAGGGAAAACAAAGCAGGGGGTTAAGAGACGTGAAAATCATGCAGAGGAAGCAGACCCCTGAAAGTTGTAAATAGTCAACCTCGAGTGCTGGTGTGTGACAGAATTGATCATTAAATTGGGTGAATTGGAGTGATGTTAGACAAGGTGCATAATCTCTCTGACTGTCTCTCCCCTCAAACAATGTAAAATATGGTACACATTATAAGTATTTTAGTTTAAAACACACCTACCTTTTATTTTCATGTTGATCTGCACTGTAGCTTCCTTTCCTTTGCTATTGTATTATTGTATTAATCTCTCTCATCCTTTCATTCTTCTCCTCCTCTCTCTGCCCTCCCCATCCTTTGGCACCGTAAGGAAACTACTACGGGACCCCAAAGCCTCCAGCGGAGCCCAACCTGGTGCAGCCTGACCTGGTGGATCAGGTGCTGTTTGACGAGGACTACGGCGGCGAGGTCCCCAGGAAACGCACCACCTCAGTCAGTAAGATGGATAGGAAGGACAGCGCAGTCCCTGAGGAGGAAGATGATGATGAGAGGCCACCGCTAGTCAATGGATTGCCTGGTCAGTAACTGTCAAAGCACAGAATGTCATGTGGGGTTTCTGCCATGCTCTGTTTGTCCTTTGGTTGTGGAATTGCCGCATTAGTTCAGTGTCACTGTCTGTTTGCGTTGTAAGACATAAAGACTTTGACTTGTTTCAGATTGTATACTGGCCCAGTGGGTGTTCGAGGACACCACGGTTCTGTGCACATCTCAATCCCTCACATAAAACAACATTAAAAGATTCTCCTCGTGAGCAGATTGATTATCTCCTCTGATACCATCTGTTTCTAATTTACGTGTCAGTCAATGTTGTCTTATTTTGTCGACCCAGATCGAACGTCAGCACATGGTCGACATCAGTGTAACCTTTTAAATGCCAGTTTATAACAAACGTAAGAGCAAAAGCACTGGCACACAGGTTTATGAATTTTCAGAACCAGCTGAAAGTAAACCTGATTATAATTAGACCCAGTGAATGAACAACAGACCCTGAGAGAACAACAGCTGCATCTTTTTTCTCATGTTTGCTCCTTGACTATAGGAACCACTTCAGGTTCCTTAAAACAGAGACATGTGGTAATAGGAGAAGACTGAAAGTAATTCAGTTAATTCAATTAAAAGAGTACATCTGATTTAGATCTTTATTACTTGTTGACCAAAGTTGGGTTTTACTAGTAGCCAGTTTCTAGTCCACAACAAGTTTGACTATATCAAGTTCATTTGTTGCTTTTATGTCTCATTGCTTTGCATTTTGGGCTCAAACACTCTGCTCACATGCTTCTAAGATACGTTTAGTTACTTAGCACTGTACATTCTGCAGATTATTCTGCAGTACAGTTCACCTTGAGAAACTTTAATCCAGAGAGCAGGACAATGTGTACTGTGATCAATCAGGTCAACCCCTCAACTCTCTAAGGATCAGATCTGTCCTTAACGCTCACAAGGAGAACGGTTATGCAACAGAAATAGACTACACACTGTTCTATACCTGGGTTTTTGTAGTAAGAGAACTGGGGTTAGCACCGAATTAAATTCAAGCTGAAAAAATATTTTTTATAGAATGAAACATTGTTTTGACAGCAGCAGCTAAAACACTGCTTGCTCAGCTGTACGAGGGATTCTCAGAAATCCAAAGTGTGTTTGCTCAACCAATCTGTCATATTGAAATAAAACACAAAACAATGCTCAGACATCCAGGAGTTCTTTTTATGGTAAGAAACCCGTCACAAATGACTGCTCCAATGCAGTCCACAGCTGTGGCAGTGAAATCTCAGGCCGGCCATAGATGGGCAGAGTTATGGTCGAATGAAAAAAGAGGTTAATGGAAAATGTGAGCTCTAAGTCTCTAAACTCTTGACTGCAGCTTTGCCCATCTTTGCTCAGACTGTCCTCATCAGCCCCACCTCTATCCCCCACAGTCGCTCTATAAGCAATCTGAGTCGTATGATCGAGTGGGCCCTCACCCTGCTGCGAACTCAAGGCTCTGCCCTCAGGCGTTTTCTGTGCGTTTGTGTCTTTAAAAATGACAAATACATGCCTGTTTTGGACAAAAGAAAAAGGTGATTTAGAAGTTGCAAATAACCACCTTGTTGGTGCTCTATGGTTAGAATTTTATGCTTAATCTAAAATTCACTTGGCATGACCTTCACGAAATACGTCACCCATAAATGCGTCTTTGTGGCATGCATCATCTTGTGTTGTGAAGAGGTTAGCGCCTCATAAAAAGAAAAGAAATGGAAAGCACTCGTGTTTCATCCCTTTATAACCATCTTCTGAAGGAAGGCATGAAGCGCTAAGTCAATTGCGAGGCCCTTTGTTATGTGTTTCTCATTAAAAGGGACTGTCTAGAGATGCAATAAAATATATGTGAAAAGTAAAAGTAAAGTAGTATCATACAGAAAGCACCTCAGGGCTCAAATGGCCCTGTCTGATATGAATCCTGTCTGTATCATTACAACCCACAGGGAATGTACATAGGTTTAGGCATTACACTGTGTGCACATGCAAATGCAACAACCCTTTGACAAACAAACGCACATCATCACTGCCATGCAAATATGAGTGACATCAGGCCTCACTCCCTTCCCAAGCAGCAGGCAGGAAAACAGAATGACGGAGGTGTTGCTGAGGGCTAACCTTCAGCTCTGCCTGCCCTGTTTTCTCCCTGTTTCCCCTTTTGATCCATCTTTCCGCTGCTATCTCCAGAGCACAGAGAGGGGGCAGACTGGAGGAAAGCAGTGCCCAGCTACACCCAGTCCAACAGCAACATGGATTTCCGCACATGGAGCTCTCTTCCCCGTGATGACAGCCTGGAGCCCCTGCCCCTTAACTGGGAGATGGCTTACACTGAGACCGGCATGGTGTACTTCATAGAGTAAGTGAAACACATCCCACATAGTCATGTGGCCATGTTTACCACATGTAGAGAATGCTGAAACGATTTGTGAACTGATGAATGATATGCATCAATTGAAACGCATCAGCAATTTTACCAAACAATGGCTACTTCTGTGTGTGAGTCTTTTTCTGTGTTAACTGTTACTCACAAGGACACCTTTGGGCTCTGGGAATATAATAAGCAATTGTACAAACTCCCTGATATCTATCCATCCATCCATCCATCATCAACCGCTATATCCGAGGTCGGGTCGCGGGGGCAGCAGCCTAAGCAGGGAAGCCCAGACCTCCCTCTCCCCGGCCACCTCCTCCAG